>VWZY01005560.1:30269-111042 GCA_013399075.1 Chloroceryle aenea | reverse complement strand
GACAGTGAGATGGGTTGAGAACTGGCAGAACAATAGACCTCAGAGGGTTGTGATCAGTGGTGCAGAGTCCAGCTGGTGACCTGCAAATAGTGGTGTTCTCCAAGGGTCAGTTCTGGGTCCAGTCCTAATTCAACATCTTCATCCATGACCTGGATGAAGGGATGGAGTGGACCCTCAGTACATTAGCTGATGATACTGAACTGGGAGGAGTGGCTGATACACTAGAAAGCTGTGCTGCTGTCCAGCAAGAGCTGGACAGCCACCATTCTATGATTCTATACTCGTGCCAGTCGGGAGGCTAGGCACAGGGCTCTGAACTTGCCTTTGCCGTGCTGTGGGCCAGGGATATGCTGTTGCTCCTTCAGAGAGAACAAAAAACTTCAGACTAGTCTTCCTTTGTGCAGGGGAAGAGCAAAGAGGAGAGGATGTCAGGACAATGGTGCGGGACTAGAGCAGCTGGGATTGCCTCAGAGGGGAGCACAAAAGTGTGCAAAGCATGAGTACAGCTCTCCAGTGTTGTGGGGCAGCACCTATCGAGCCTGCGGTGCAGGGGCCAGGAAGGGGGAATGTGAAGCCCAGAGTTAGACAGATGCCAGGTAGACATGGTAGGAAGGAAACCCAGAAGTAAGAACAGGCAAGTAGAGGTCACTGCATCTCTGGAAGCTAGAGGGAAGGGGTGTTAGTATTGCTGTTTGCTCAGCTGTACTGTGGCCAAGACAGCCATCAGGGAAAAGCAATTTGGTTTCCCCTTCCCTAGCAGCACTTCACGGTTTTGGACGCTTGGGCTGTCCTGCACTGTTGTGTTCCAGCAGAGCCTTGCTCTATGCCAGCAGTGTCTCAGCATGTGAGAGGAGCTAACAGCACTGGCCTCTGAGCACTCGTGCCCAGAGCTCAGAGCCTAGAACTCTTGCAGACAGCAGCAGGGAGGGGGGGTCCCTGGTTCTCCAAGGGGGGAAGGTCACCATCAGAGGGCATCTGAGGCGTTAGAAAATAGCCACTCCCATGGTGAAAGGAGCCAGGCAATCAGTTCATGCTCTTTGCTCTCAAGGCAAGGAATGTGCATGTTTAATGCATGCTGAATTATTAACTTTACTCCATCTCAACCTTTGTGGCTGTTGCATTGCCTGATCCACTCCCCTCTTCCTCACGGCCCCCCTCCCCTCCAAACCCACCCCAAATGGGGAACCAGTCTTTGTGCTGCCCTATCTCCCTATCCTGTGGGATCCAGGGCACACTCAGGTTACGCTGCACTGCTCACCGCTCCAGGGTTTCACTTCACTTCCCAGGGAGGACTCTCTACAGGAAAGCATGGAGCAGCACCCAGCCCTTATGATGCCTATTCTTGGGATGAATGACAATGAATCTCATTTTTGACAGTCTGATGGTTTAACTAAACCTCTGAATCCTACTATTGTCCATTGAAATCATTTTTATATTCACAGCAATTTTCCCTGTGCTGTTCTTGCAAAATCTCCAAACCACCTTCTCTGATCTTTATCCAAAAAGAAGATTAAAAAAAAATTATTGCAAATTCTTGTGAAGAAAATTGTAATAAAAAGAGAAATTTCATTGCTGCAATAAATGAAGAGCAACAAAATTTTCTGGAGCACTTAAGGTAGCATCATGTGCTAGCCCATGTTATTTGAATTGTAAATTTGGCAGGAATTCTAAGAATGCTGTGTTTTGAGGAGTTATACTGATTTAAATTATTAGCAGACTCTCAATGCTAGAAAAGCAAGCAAGTTAAATCGCTGGCTTAAGCCTGAGGAATGTGTTGATGGTGCGCTGCAAGCTGCTGAGAGAGCTCTGCCAGCTCTCAGTAATGCTAACTGACAGCATCTCCCCTTCTCCCTCTGTACTGACTGGGACAAGAAGCTACCAATTATCCCCCAGGAGGATGGGAGGCCGATGGAGCCCATCCCTTCCTTATCACGCAGTCCTACTAGGGCATGGTCCGGTCCAGATCTTTCACTGCCTCCATCCCATGTTGAGAACTGACCCCTACACACAGCATCCATTTTTAGCAGCTGTAGTGCCTTGGGCACTGATGCTCTCTGATGCAGAGCAAGGAACCCATCTTAGCAGTTCCAGTGGTGTACTCACAAGAGGAGAACAGCTCAGACATCCTGGTCATAAAAACACAATGCGGAGACCTATTTAATCACTCATCTGTTGCCAGCCTTGAGAGCTGAGGCCCCACATAACTTCCTGGCATGGCACAGGCTGCAGCATGCAGGAGGCATGGCCCCTGTCAAGGTTGGTGACGCGGCAGCCTGCCCACCCTCTTGTACCGTTTGATCTGCAGGAGAGTTTTCCTTGCCATTCATCCCTTCTCTAGGTACACGAACTGACAAGCCACCTCTCCTGCTCCCCTGTGGTTAGGATGGGGAAGAGCCAGACCTTCCCTTCGCCCTGCAGAGCACTGCTGAGAGCCCCCAGCCCCTTTAGAGTGCATCTCTCCTGTGCTTGGGGGCAGGGGTCAGTCAGCTGCTGGGTTCCCCAGGAGAGACAGCTGCAGCACCCACAGGCACTGCCTCTGCAGAGAGCATCAACGGGGACATGGCACTGATGAGGCTTGGCATGGCCCTGGGAGTACCCAGACAGCAGTGCTTGACACAAGGGCACAGTGCAGGACAGATGGGAGTCTGCAGCCGGCCATGCTGCCTCTGGTCTCACAGGGCTGGGAGTCAAAACCTGTTTGTGCATGCTGGGCTCTGACCTTCCGGCATGGCCTCTTGTCCTTCAGTCTTTTACCTTCCTATGTCCCTGTACGTGAGTTCCTGTGCACCTTCCCTCTCCTGGTTCTGTCCTCATACTGCTTCCTCTATGACTCCGTAGTGGCCTCGCAAGTGCCTGCCAGCCTGTTTGCTGGGTGCATGTGTGTGAGTGCTCTCTGCACACCTATGGCTTTATCCTCAAAGTTTGCTCTTCTTTGTTTTAATACAGTGTGGGTGGGTGGGTTTGGTCTTTGGATTGGGACAGAATTTGAACAGCTTCTACCTGGAATAATTTGATGCCATGTTCATTGGAAAATAAAACCTGACTCTTACTGAATGATGCTGAGATGCTTTGGTTGGAAGTACACGCCATCATGTTAAACCATTGCCATGTCCATCGGGTTATCTCCGTATTCTCGTGACTGTGCAGCACTTAAGTATATTTTCAGTTCTGTCTCATTCGGGGAACACTGCCCCATCAGTCAGGTAACGCCTCACTGGTGATCACTTATGTAGGTATTGATTTGAGATTTAATAATTGATTAAAAGAAACAACCAGCAAGACTTTGGATTTAGACAGTAAAAAAAAAAAAGGCAAATAAGTTATCCCTCCCCTGACTGGTAAGGAGCTAATGAGCCCTGTTTTGTCACTGAGACGATGTGTAGTACACACACGATGTTGACAGTATTGTCTGATTTATCACAAAGTCTTAGCTCTGTTGTACATGCTAGCGTGGGGGCTTCTGTGTTCAATCTGTTTCTGCAAGCCTGTTGGGTTGGGATGAATCATCAAAGTGAGCTTTAGTGGAATTTGATTTGGGCAGAATCAGCTTGGCAAGTGGAGCCACCTCTGTGGCTCGCCGGGCTGTCAGCAGCTTTACAGTCTGCAGAGACAGCGTGGTGGCGGGAGCCAGGCCAGCAAAGCCGTGTCCTCCTGGATCCCCAGCGCCTGTGGGACTGGTTGTGCCTGCAGTGTGTTGTGAGCCAGCACCACTAAGGCTCCTGCCCAGTGTCCACCTGCCCCCTGCACAGTGGCTGTTGGCTGCTCCGCCAGCCAGATGCTGTGATGGAGGAGCACAGCTGGCAGGGAGGGGCTCCTCGGGAGCTGGTCAGTTGTGAACCTGGCTGATGCTCTGGGTCTGCCTTTCTGGTGGTGGAGGCTAGAGCAGAGCAGAGCTGCTGGGCAAGACATGTTCAAGCAGTTTCCCTTTTTAACTATAGACTAAAATGAGCTTGCCCAGAGGAGACAAAGATTTACTGATCACAGTTGTTTCTCACCCCTTGCTTAAATAGGCCCATAACACTAACCCTGAAGAAGGGCCCTCATTTCTCAGTGTCATTTTCCTGACAGGAATGCATATGGCAGGCAGCTATGGAGCTTTATTGTTGCTGAGAGTTGCTTACAAATAAGTCTTGAGTGAAATACCCAGCAAGGGATTGCTATGAAGAGAAGCTGTGCAATGAAATAAGGAGGAATTCGTCTCCTGAAGTGCTGCCACAAAGGTGGGGAGGGTTCTGCTAGCCTAGCTCTCTTATGTCAGAATGGATATGATCTCAAATCTGTCAGGATTAGTTCTCCTGCCCAGCAAGGTGATCTGTTCAGGCCCTGACAATGTCATGCAGCTCTGGTGACTACTTTTTCTGAGCCAAGGTAGAACCTGAGTTACATTTTGAAAGGAGTTATATTTTATTTAGCAGCACACGTATGCTAATTCAGAAAGAAACCCTTCTGCTGCCCCTGCCCAAACCCTGTGAGGTTTAGGGGACAGTTTCTTTACTCTAGAGCTAATAAATTGAGCAGGTAATTCCATTTTACAGAGCTTCAGTGGGCCCTGAACAGAGAGTGAGTGTGACTGGCATTTGTGCATGCTCTCTAATTAGAGGGATGTAATTCAAATGGAGGAATGTTTCATGTTAGTAATATGATTTCAAAAGGCTATGTTTGGAGGGAATGGATTGAGCCATCCCTTAATGAGTTCTAAGAAGATGCCAGTGGCTAAGGAAGGAGAGCAAAGTGTGTGCAATTTGGCAAAGCAGTGAACAGCTTTTGCGCTTCATTTTATCTGTCCCGAGGGATAGACAGGCAAAAACATTGACCCCCCCACGTACCCCCGCAGTGTAACTGAGTGCTCTCTGCTGGTTCTGTGACCCTACTAGCTGTCTTCTCCTTGTTTCAGTGCGACGTGTTGCTCCTCGATTCTCTATCCCTCCGAGCAACCATGAAGTGATGCCTGGGGGGAGTGTGAACCTCACATGCGTGGCAGTAGGTGCTCCAATGCCCTACGTGAAGTGGATGGCTGGTGTGGAGGAACTGACCAAAGAGGATGAGATGCCCGTCGGTAGGAATGTCCTAGAGCTGAATAACATTGTGCAGTCTGCCAACTACACCTGTGTGGCCATCTCCTCCCTCGGCATGATCGAAGCCACAGCCCAGATCACTGTCAAAGGTAAGGAGTCATTACTCATGATCCTACTTGTGTAGCCCTTTGCCAAAGTTTGATTGCAGCCAACTGTCTGCAGCCTTCTGTGATGTTTCCACCTTGCGAGGAAGGTTCCAAAACTCACAGTTTTGTGGTTTTCCTGCTCAGAGACTAGTATTTGCTTTTGAGGTTGTTTCCTGTCTCTTCCTCTCTCTCCATTTGACATGATGGGAGACAGGCTTGTGTCAGGCTAGGTCCCTGTTACGTCACAAGGGAACCTCCTTGAGTCTGTGCTCATCCCAGCAATTTCTGGCTTGTTCCAGTCATCAGCAGGATCAGCTCACAGGGGCAGGCCACACGGCTGTCCTGGGGAAGGCGTCTGTGGATGTCTGCCATCAGAGTTGTTTGCAGAGATGTCCTCTTGCAGGGGACAGGGCAAGGGCAAGACAAGAAGGTTAATTCCAGCGATGTGAAGTGCTAGAATGAGCACTGGAGCCAAGCCGATCCACACTATCCCTTTCCTCCTCCTCTTGGAGTTGATTTGTAGCTCAGATTTTCACAGATGTGTCATCTTTTGAGTCTGTCTGTTCTTGCAGGCCCCCTTCTGCACTGTGGTCACCTTTAGCACCAAGTCCCTGCTTGAACAAATCACAGAATTGAGTGTTAGCCCCCTCTGGCCTGGAGATTAACAGCAAATTCTCTTTTTTCTTGGTGCTAGTCAGTGCATGCTTTTAACCTTAGCTGCACGCTGCTCCCTTTACTCACAGCACGTGCTGTTGGTACCGTTTCCAGCCCCCATTTTCTTACAGACCACAGTGCTTGCCTTGGTTACATTATATACTTAAGAGCGTACGGAAGACAGGGGTTGGTGAGAAGGCGGTTTGGATGTGGAGGAGGAGGTGGGAACTGCTGATGGTTCCCAGCACCTGGGATGACTCTGCCTTGCTCCCTCTTTCATTGTGCAGTCTGCCCCGCCCCAGGACTGCAGAGGCTCCCAGCACAGGGATTGGTCTGTTCAGCTCCTTTAGCCCTTTGCCGCCTTCATTGTTTCTCTGTCTGGTTTTTCCACACCTTCACTCTGGATATTCTACTGCCTCTGTCCCTAATTCCTTCACCCAGTGTTACTTCCTCTGTGCTTGCTGGAAAGTAGCCCGCTTGCAGGGCAGACAGGAGAGTCAAGATGACACAGAGCTAATAGCAGTAAGTTCATTGAAGGTACCAGATCTGCTTCTTGCTCACATGCAGGCTGCACACCAAAGAGCTGACAAGAGTCAAGCTTGCAGTTTTCCAAACGGAAGGGTGGATGAGTGCCATCTGTCCTTGAAAGCCTGAGAGAGGCTGCTGTTTCTTGGAAGCTCTAGGAAATGTGTTGCTTCAAGATGTAATATTGGGTAGGATGTCTTTGCCCTCCCCGAGTCCTCCATGCAGTAGTGGTGTGGTGTCTGGTTGTCAGTTCAAACCTCACCTGTTTTCTCAGTATTTATGCTGGAAGAGGCATCCTCCTGAGCACTTTGAGCAGGCATGCTCATGTGCTAAAGAGCCTGTCCTCCTCAGCTGAACCATGTGGAAGTTGGAAACCTGATGTCTTTGCCAAAGAATGAAGTACTTGAGGATCTTAATTTCGGCTGAGCATTTTTCCTAGTTCTTCATCAAGAACAACTGTGTTGCAACTCACTAATGACTTTAACTAAAGCAGTTCATGGGAGGTTTAAACTCACTGTAGACTTTAATTCAGTCATTGTCTTAACGGTATTGGTGTACTCAGCAAATCTCTCTCACATGCTCTTATTCTCCTCCTTTCTTCTTTTGGTAAAATGGCAAATGTGGAAATGTTTGCTCACAGTAGTTGTGTTCTTGTTAACACTTCAGAGATGTCAGTCTCACAGAGTTCTTGTGTAACAGTTTATTGTCTGGTTGCAGTTTCACACACCACCCAGTGAAACAGTGGATGTGAAAGTTGGTAATTTCTCTGTCTCTATCCCTCCTGCACATACTGTAATACTTACAAGGCATTCCCCCATCAACCCGTCTTAACAGCACTGGCCATGAACTCCCTATGGCCCAAGATGCTGTCTCCGTGGAAGGAGGAGCAGACCTCCAGATTACCTGTGGTGCTCTGATTGCTTTACTGTATCCCTTTCTGTATCAGCTGTACACTTGGCTTCTGGGGCCAGTCCAGCCCAGCAAACACCTTCCCACTGTCAGCTGAACCCCCATGACAGAAACATTCCTTCATCCTCGTTGAATTTCCTTTATTTAGCCTGCTGCTGGTAAGTGCGTCAAGCACGCCTAATAACATGATTGCTCTGTTTATCCTTCCATTAAGAACCACTTCAAGCAATATATGGTAATATAAAAATGCATGTTCTAGAGTATGAAATAATTTCTGCCTTTTAAAGAAGAATGTTAATGGGACGTGGCAGCTCCATTCTTATCCCTGTGCACATTGCAGGGTTTGAGCTGACTGAATTATTTAAATCACACCTCTTTGCCTTCCAATTGCAGCACTGCCAAAACCTCCAACAGAGCCATTAGTGACTGAAACAACAGCCACCAGCGTGACCCTCACCTGGGATTCAGGCAACTCCGACCCCATTTCATATTATGTCATCCAGTACAAGCCCAAGTCCTCAGAGGGTCAGTTCCAGGAGGTCGATGGTGTGGCAACAACTCGCTATAGCATAGGTGGCCTCAGCCCGTTCTCGGAGTATGAGTTCCGGGTCATCGCAGTCAATAACATTGGCAGGGGTCCCCCCAGTGAGCTGGTCGAGGCCCGGACAGGAGAGCAAGCTCCTTCAAGTCCACCCCTCAAAGTCCAGGCACGGATGCTGAGCGCCAGCACCATGCTGGTCCAGTGGGAGCAGCCAGAGGAGCCAAATGGACAGATCCGAGGGTACCGTGTTTACTATACCACCGACCCGCATCTGCCTTTGAGCATGTGGCAGAAGCACAACACTGACGATAGCCACCTCACCACTGTGGGGAGCCTCATCACAGGAACCACATACAGCATCCGCGTCCTGGCCTTCACTTCGGTGGGTGACGGACCCCCCTCAGACATCATCCAGGTCAAAACGCAGCAAGGGGGTACGTATGTAATGAGGTGCGATGGCTTCATGTCAGCTGCAGTGGTGTGCAGCTCAGCTGTGTGTCTGATCTGCACTAGGCATCACAACTGCACTTGGTGCTCAGATGGTTGTGTGTCAGAGTGGCTTCCCCGCCCCACAGCTATTAAGCTATCAGCTTGTCCTAGGCAGTTGGTATCAATCTGTGTGCAAGTAACACAGCCCAGTTTTATCTGGGATACAGTGGCTAAAATGTGACACAGGCTCCTGGTTGTGGATTTTGGCACCTATGTAAGTGTGCTGGGCCCTTCTGAAGCAGTCAGGAGCTAGAAGAAAGCATGATTCCCATAGTTACCTACCGGGGTCCCAGAGGTGCTTGCTTGTCACCTGGGTCATTCTAAGGGCACGGTATGGGGGAGAGGGAAGAAGGGAGTCTTCAGAAGGAATGAAAGAGGGTCCTGGCAAGGTGAAATGCAGACTCTGCAGTGCTGTGCAGCTCCTTTCCCTGCATCTGCCTCCTGGCATTAACCGTGTGTTTGATCCCCAGTTCCCGCCCAGCCAGCTGACTTCCAGGCAGAAGCAGAGTCTGACACACGCATCCTGTTGACATGGCTGCCGGCATCTCAGGAGCGCATTACCAAATACGAGCTGCTGTACTGGGAAGGGGAGGATGGCACTCAGGTAAGGATCCTGCCTTTGCATCATCACCGTTGAGACCAGACACTACAATTCAGCAGCTTGGGCAGGGAGTCTGCTTGAGTTGGGGTGGCAGTGGGACTGTTTCTTGAGTTTCTTCTGTCTCAGGGGTGTGTGGTAGGAGTATGGCAACCTGTGTCTGGCTTCTGTGTAAGTCACCTCAACAGTGCCTGTTGATGCCCAGTGTGGTAGCTTGTGACTGATTTGGGATTGGAAAGGCTCCATGACACCATCCCTGAGGCATCCTTATTGCTCATGATTTTAAATGGTAGGACTTCTAGGTAGGTCTGAAATGGCCTCCAGTATGTGTCTGCAGCTCCAGGACTGGATTACACTTAAGAAGCAGATTGAGGGTGGCCTGGGGAGAGCTATTCCACATTTACGAACAGAACCCTAGAGGAAGTCCAGCTCTAAATACATAAAAAGTAGTGCTGGCTTCAGAGCAGCACAGTGAGAACTGTGCCATAGCAGCATTAGGTCTCATGGTCCTCTCCTCCTCCTGCGTTCATAGTGGTGTGAGAACTGCCACAATACCCTTCAGGTGAAGTGGCAGCAAGAATGGGTGATGGGGATGCCCATTCCCTTGGCACTGGGAGCTGAGCACCAGCTTTTCTGTATTCTCCAACTATACCAAATAATATGTGTTTTATTTGCCAGCAAAAGGTGGAGTTTGACCCAACCTCCTCGTATGCTGTGGAAAGTCTTAAACCAGACACGCTGTATAAGTTCCGTCTGGGTGCCCGCTCAGAGCTGGGGGTAGGAGTCTACACCCCCACAATTGAAGCCAGAACTGCCCAATCCAGTAAGTGTCTTACACACTGTGTTACTGAAGACAAATCAAAAGTGGTCCAGTTTCCATCACCTGGGCATGGAGTAGCTCAGTGCTTCTGCCCTTGTGGGTCTGCAGGGATGTTGGAATGCAGTTTGCCAAAGGGTGTAATGGGGAATGTCAGCTGGGGTGTTGGATCAGGGCTCTTTGGCAGAGGGGATGCACCCAAGTGGTAAGTTCTTTCTTCATGTCCCTTTGATCATGCTGTCTTTCCCTAAGGGTAGATTCATAAAGAATGATGGAGGAGTGAAACAGGCTGGGAAATTGCTTTGCAGAGATTGATTTGAGTGGGTTTGAGCATCTCTGTGAATTGACTCCATGCAGATAAGCTGTCTGGACAGGCAGCATGTGAGTGTTTGGCTCTAAATGTGGCTGCCTCCAAACCACTGGATTTTCACCCCTGAACTCCCCATTCTAGCTGCCTTGCTTCTGCAAGAGACAATCCCTGGTCCACACACTTGATTGCAAAGTGAGGCATCCTTCGAGGCCAGGTGTGCCTGGGGCTGCCAGGCAGTTGGAGGAGTCAGTTTGGGAAAGTGGCTCCTCGCCTCGGTTGTGTGAGCAAGTGAGTCTACTGCTTCTGGGACTGCAGTGCTAGAGGAAACCAGAACAAGCCGCAGCTGAGTTAATAGAGAGGCTAGATAATGAGGTGACCCAGGCAATATCACTTTCATCCTCATGTGATCACAGAGCAGAAGTTCGCATTGCTCTGATTGGCAGCTCAAAGTGCTGCACATAAGCAGATTAGGGCTATCAAAGGGCCCTGCGATAAGCTCGTTTTCACTAACGATTTTTGGGCTNACCCTTCCCTGCAGGGAGGGTGCCAGCATGCACATAAGCCAAGAGCTTGAGATGGCCATTAGAAAGGGAGCTTAGGCAGGAACAGCAGCTCTGCTTGCTATTGGAATGACCTTCTCTTTGAGGAAAACTCAGCTTCATTAATGTATCAGTCACATGGATTCCTCCACCTCGTTAAGTGAGCTAATGGTGTCTTAATGCTGCACGATAGACAGGTATGAAAAAGGAGAGAGGTTCAGATCATGCAATTATAAATATTTGAACACTGAGAACAAATTCTGAGTGTGGGGATTTGTATACCTATTTTAGATAGCTTTTGTATTGATAGGCAAAGGTTGAAGTAACTCTCCTGCCACTTAAATTAATTCCATCAGTGGATGCTCTTATCCTTGAACACACTTAATCAGAGACAGCTCCATGCATAAATGAGTCCTTCAGAGTCTCACAGTAGTCCAGTGGCATCCTCCTTACATTGAAGAACCTAAGAATTCTTCTGTTTCTCCAAGAAGTGGCTGGGTCTTTGTTTACAGGTTCCTGCTTGAGACTATTTCTGACGACAGCCTATGAGAAAAGATCTTGGCAGTTACTACTGAGCTATTCAGTGAGAATGACAAACCACCAGCTAAACAGTCTCATGGCAGAGTGGATTCTTGGGTACTAGAGGCCTCAAAGTCAAGCAGATCTTTCAGAAAGGTCTGTATTAGCTCAGCAGAAGCTGTCTGCACAATTTACAACTTTAATGCAGTAGTATTTTGGTCTACGCTTAACACCGTACATTAGATGGTTGGATTGTTCTCCTTTGCACTTAGAACTTAATACTATTGAAAGTCTGTTGCTTCTAGCTTCAGGTTGTTCTCCTTCCTGCACTTTTCCATCTGGTTGCCCTAAGGAAGGCTGTTAAGTCTTGGAGTTTGACATGTTCAAGTGGAACACAAACTGCAGGAGCAGCCAAACTCCAAAGAGCACATCTTGAGGCTCTATTACTGGTCCTGACAGACCAGTCAGCAGTAAAGTAGGAGGCACCTTAGCACTAATGAGTCACTAATGGGCTGGAGAAGAACCTCTGTAATGTTTCTACTGGGCTTTTCTTGTGACATCCCTGCTGAGGAGTGGTAAGGATGCTTATCCAGGAAAGCCAGAGGGATGCTGTGCTCCTTTGCACCCTTCCAGTAGTGCAGCTTGGACTCCCATCTCCTGAGAAGACAGCTGACTTCTGGGCTGTCTTTCATGCTAGGCTATTTGCTTAGTTGCTGGGCATCCTGCGAAAAAGTACAAGCAATGCTGCTTTGAGGGCCCGAGGAGCATGGTGGAGTTTTTCAGGAGATTGGAGTGCCTCAGAAAAGCAGTATGAGGCAGGAGAGGAGTGTCGCTCTGTTCCCACTAGGCCACAGCATTAAAATCCTGTTCTGGCTTGAAATACAAAAGGTGGGATTTGAGACTGCATTTTCTTTAGCTTAAGGAGTTAAGTGGTCTGGATGGGGGCACGGGGCTGCTGTGGACCCGCAGGGGAGGCCAGTGTGAGTAGCCTGGAGGCAGCAGAGGTTTTCATGGTGTGGGGGTGTGCATGTGTAGTTACATCTGCCCGTGGCATGCTGGCCATCCAGTCTGCTCTTTGCTGGCCCTAGGAGGAACACTTCCACTCCTTGTTTATTTTAAGTTGATCCTGCTCATGTTACCAAATATTGTTTTGCTTTCCTTCAGTCTTAATCTGAGTTTTATCCTTGCACATCATGTGTGTGACTCTTATCCAGCCAACAGTTGACGTTTGACCTGCCCACACTGCCAGCCAAAGCTGCCTTTGGAGCTCACTGCTGCATCCGAAGGGATGCTGTGGAGGCACAAAGACAGAGCAAAAGTCTCTTCTGTGAAGGGCCTCCCTACAGATGGTGGAAAAGGAAAAGCTTGCCAAGCTTCTTGTGGCTCACCTGTCCCCTCTGAGGGGTGCAATCAGGTGCTGTGTCTACCTTATCCCTTCCATGAACTCAGTCTTGGTGTTGCTTTGGTATTGTATTTTCCTACTGTCTTCCCTATCACTTCTCTGCTGATTAACTAAAAGAATGTGAGGATTCATTTCTCTATCCCTCCTCCCTTCCAGTACACCAGATGGCAGGGGATCACCAGATGGCAGGGCTGATCCCGCTCTTCCTCCCTCACATAGGCAACTGTTTGCATCCACACACTGCTTTGACTTCTGTTTCCTCCAGTGTAGCTCCCGTAGCAGCAGCCTGACTGCTCAGGCACCATCTCTTCCAGCTCTGTCATTGCCCTACCATCCTTCATCATTCCTCTTTTCAGGCACCTCAACCCAGGCATCGGGGACGGTCATGTAACCAAGAATTACATGCAGCCTGCAACTGCCTCTGAAAGCAAATGGGCCTTGTTTCCAGCAAGCGGAGGTCACCGGTGGTACTGGGAGGTCCTGATATTCCCAGCTTTCCTAAATCTTCTTCCACTGCCAGTTTGTGCCCAGTAAAGATTTTGGGTGCTTTAACTACCTGAGGTCCCTGCTGCTGTCTGGAGTAATGTCAGTTGTGCTTGCCTTTGTGCGGGTGCTGAGCAGGCAGGCTCGTCCCCATGCCTGGGGAGGGCTGGCTGTGGTGCACTGCTGGCTTCAAGGACTGCAGCTTGGGGAAAGGCATCAGTCTTTTTTCAGGAATTTGTAGGTTTCTGGGTACAGAGGAGAATGGAAGTGACCTTTCACCTGCCGTGGCAAAGCAAGATATGTTGTACTCCATTATTGCTTGGCCAGACAGCTTACTAGCCTGAGAGCAACTGTGAGGACTTTTTGTGGTGATGGTGTTCTGCCCTCTCTGCTCAGGGCTCTTGCTTTCTGTGCAATCACCCAGGCATGCACCTATCTCCCTTGTGCCTTCCCTGACCACATGGGCTCCCTTCCTTTTGCAGGCTCCCACCCTTGGGCCCTGGTGCAGGCACGGTGTCTGCAGCATCCCTGGGCAGCAAGGCCAAATGAGAGGGGGCAGCTGCTGTTGTGAGAGGGCTCCAGTTCTGTCAGGGCTCTGTTGCAACAGGACAGCAGCTTTGCAAGGCTCGATAAGGGAATGAAGCAGGCAGGTGTCCTAGAGATGATCTGCTTTGCCCAGATTGTCTCACCTTTCCCAGTCCCTCTCTTCCCCCACAAGTTTATTTTACTGCTCTTCCTCAGCCCTGCTGTGTGGAGGGGACTGCTCTTTGTCCCAGTGAGAAGCATCTGTTGCCCAGATCCCATTTTTCCCATTGTGGACACTTAGCATTGCTGGGGCTTAGAAGTTAATGCAAACAGCAGGTGTTTTTTTTGCCTGGGAGGGGACACTACCTGCCTACCTTATCCTGTACAGCTCCATAGGCCAGGAAGCTCCTGATGCAGGTGACCGGCTTGGCAGGCATGAATCAGTCAGTCCCAGATACCTGGCACATGTGTAAAGCAGCACAGCCATGTTACCTCCTGTTCCCACATGGTGCCTGGCTCCCACCTGGGTCAGAGTGCTACTCATAGCTGATGGTCATGATTTCAAACCCTGCCTGGACACATTCCAGCAACCTCAGTCACCTGCCTTCCCTAGTCTCTTATTTCCTTTGCTTGTCTAGGAGCAGGGTTTTGCAAGTCTTCATACAATCTGGTGTATGATCTCCCCCTTCTGCCACTCCTCTTTCTGCAGCTTCCTACCTATTCTGGTTTCCATCCACTTCAGATCTTCGCTGAAAGCATCTTTTTTTTCTCCTTACCAGTCTTTCTTTCTCTTCCTCTCACCCTTCCATTACTGCTATTCGTTGTGTTTGGTAAAGTGAGCGCCAGAGCTGCTTTGGAAAGAGGTTTTCTCTGATGCAGAACAGCACTTCTGTCTCCATGTTTGTTCATCGAGCTTTCAAATACAAATCTCCCCTAGTGCCATCTTTGATAATCTGTGAGGAAGGCAGGTGGTTGTCCAGGAGGCTACTGGATGAATTTCCATATGTATGTTTGGTGCTCAGTTGGCTGGGTAAAAGTTCCCTGTGCATTTTGGTTTGTCCTTCCACTCATTTCCCTTCATCTTCCCACTTCATTTATTTATCCCCAGCCCCCTCCGCCCCACCCCAAGAAGTCGAGTGTGTAAGCACCAGCTCCACTACCATCCGGGTAAGTTGGGTGCCACCGCCTGTCCAGAGCCGCAATGGGGTCATCACCCAGTACTCCATTGCATACCAGGCAGTGGAAGGAGATGACAACACCAAGCATGTGGTGGATGGCATTGGACGGGAACACTCCAGCTGGGAGATCAAGGACCTGGAGAAATGGACCGAGTACAAGGTGTGGGTGAGGGCTCACACCGATGTGGGGCCGGGACCAGAGAGCATCCCCGTGCACGTGCGCACTGATGAGGATGGTAGGTGTTACTGAACAGCTCCTTCAGCTACTGCCTTGAGGTAACTGGGTCTTTCCTAGCTTAGCTGCTGGAAAACTAGGGACAGGGAGTGGAGATACTGGCCTGGGAGTGGTTTTCAAACAGGAGCAGAGGCTGTCAGGATCATTGCTTTGGTCAGCTGCTCCAGGGAGTGGGTCTCCATGGTTGTCCTGGAGTGGGGTTGGGGAATTGCCCTTGCTCTGGTGTGATGCTTGCCTTCAGTCTGTGGGTCAGATGTCCAGGCAAGGGACATCTGTGTGTTAGACAAGCTTCCTGCACTGGAGGAGGTGTTTACACAGCTTTACCATTTTGGCTTTCTAGTGTTTGGTGGTGGTGATTTCCATTTTACTGAAGGTAACGTGAGTTATTCCAGCCAGAGGCTTCTCTTACACTGTAAGATCAGGTCTTAAAGTTTAATTGTTGACCTGAAATCCAGGAAACTAAAAAGAGGAAAAGAAATCCATTTGAAACTTGTAGATATCACAGGAAAGCTGCTTCCTGCCTCAGCTTCTAGGCAAGCCACAGTTTATATAAATCTGCTCTTCTGCTAGAGAGTCAGAATATAGCATGTACAGAACACTTTACTGGATGCGACAGCTTTAAAGAGAAATTGTTTTGTATTAGCAAGGCTGTCAGTTATGTCATCATGACTTAAGCCATTTCCTTTGAAAGTGCCAGAGCTCCGGGTGTCAGCAGAAGCTTCTATGGCTTCATACTGACCCCAGAAGCTGCAGATTTAATGGAAGAAGAAAGAGATGCAGCATCCAGGCAAAGAAAGGTTGATCTCTGCATTGCCCAGTAAGCGTAGCAAATTGAAACCAGACATGTTACGGCTTCCCTAAATGGGCTGCCACTGTCCCCCACATCTCCATGGCTTTGGAAGTGGTGTCTGGGAATACCAACTGCATTCCTGGGCTGGCAAACACATGTGTGTGTGTCCTGCAGCCTGTATTGTTTGCTTCAGTTCTCATTCAGCAGAGTTGTAGCCCAGGGGAAGCTGCTACCCTAGAAATGTCGCAACAAGATCTCTCAGTTAGTTTTCAGGCACCATGGTTGGACATTCCAGCTCAGCTGTCAAGGGTGATTTCGTATCCCTCCCAACATGCTGGCGCTCAGTAGATAACCCATGTTGAAGGAATGAGAAATGCTAAACTGTGATCGGAAACCAAATTGAACTTTCCCTGTTTGTGTCTCAGACACAGCACATACTTCCCATAATGGGGTAGGGTAGTGTTCCTTGAAACACTGTGGTCTGTTTGCATCCTTATCTCTGTGTATCCCCACAACATTCCCATATCCATGTCCTGCAGGGGCCTCCTACCTTCTCTTGACAGTAGAGCTTGATGCACAGCTTCCGTCTGGTTCTCATGGAGGATTTTTTTGCTTGGACTCCCAGCTGCTTGTGTGGGCATGGGAGTCCTGCTAGGGCTGGAAAGCCCTGTGGCTTGTGCAAGGTCACTGCACTAAGTGAATTGTGAATTACAGTGTAGGCTGCTCCAGCCAGAAGGTGGTAACTGTTCAAGCACAGCCCCCTCCACTCCCATACCTTGAGCTGGCCTCATGGTGCTAAAATGTTCCATTCCTCCTTTCTCTATTTTATTTAATTATCTACAATTAAGAAGGACATCTGGGGAAAATAATGAATTGCCCTACGGCTTAAAAACTGTGCTTACCTGCTGGGTAGCTGTTTCTTCCCATCTAGTTGGTTGAAATAGCAACATTCATTATGCCTGCTTGTCAGCTACCCATCTCTAATTATCTAACACTGATTATTTCCTGCTGTGTTGACATTTGGGGCATACAGGGTTCCAAACCCCTGGATTTTTCCAGGCAGTGGAGGTCAGGAGAGGTCCTGCAATAGAGGATCTAGGACGGAGCCTAGGTTCTTCACTTGGGTACTGGGCACTCACGTAGCTGCAGTATCCTCCTCGGGGAGTGCACACCTCTGCTTCCAGCTGCTTCAGCTGGAAGGAGATTTCCAGGAGCAACCAAGAGGCTAATTTTTTAGCATTGACATTTTTGTCACAGTCAATGCAAGAGCAAAAAGTAATAAGGAGATAATTTTTTCAAATGGTAAATAGGATATAAATACATTTTTAAACAGGACTCACCTTGCAAGAAAAATGGTATTTTTCTGGGCAGTGTAATTTTTCATTTTATTATCAAAAAGCATTCAGCTAGCCGTGCATGAAATCCAGTCCCCAGAGCTGTCACAATCCCCATGGGCCCCTTTATCTGACTGAATTCAGTGACTGCTGTCTCTGAGCTCTGGGTTATTGTTTTAGGATGGTGCTTTTCCCCCTCATTAACCTTTTGCTGTCACAGGGAAAGAGCGGGTGTGAACTCTGGCTGGTGGCAGGTACCAGGGCTCCCTGCAAGGCAGCCTCAGCACCCAGTTGCAGTTACCTGGGGCTGTTGGACTGCGCTTAGATGTATGCAGAGGGATCTGAGAGGAGGTGTTGTGACAGGCAGGATGCAAAGAAAGCTGCAGGGCACCCTGATCTGCAGGTGGTTACTGTATTCCTTATATTCTGCTATATTCTTGTAGTCTTCCTTGCTGTCCTGCTGCTGGAGACAAGAGAGGGATAGAAGGAACTTGGGTCTGATCCAGCACAGTGGCTTTTATTAGGGGTGCTGCTGCACATCACAGTCATGCTCTTTCCTGCAGAGAGAAGAAAAAGTACATGGATGTTGGGAAAGGGTGAGGGTTATGGTCCCACTGGAAAACTGCAGTATCACCTCCTGGGCAGGTACAGGGACTTGCGCCATCAGGGCTGTTCTTGCAATGAGGTGGAGGGAAGGTAGCAAAGGAGTGAGAGGTAACTAACAGTGGTTGTGTGGTACGTGCTAACTGCCTGTCCTCTGTGTCTTACAGTGCCCAGTGCTCCACCACGAAAGGTGGAGGTGGAGTCTGTGAATTCAACTGCCATACGGGTGACCTGGAAGCTGCCCATCTCCAACAAGCAGCATGGACAGATCCGTGGGTACCAAGTTACTTACGTGAAGCTGGAAAACAATGAGCCCCGAGGACAGCCAGTGATCAAGGACGTCATGCTGTCAGAAGCACAGGTACAGTGTGGGGACCATGGCCTGGTGGGCATGGCACCTTCCCTCTCCGCAGAGGGACAAGCTGACTGGGTCCAAGTATTTCTTGGCCTTCTCTTGTGCCTCCAGAGCGTGGGACTCAGCCCTGCCTGAGCAAGGTGAACAGTTTATTCGTAAATTGTGGCTTACAAATGGGTAAAAAGTTTACTCAGTAAAGATGATGTATTGCACAACACTTCTCTCTTACCCCTTCTCGACATGTACGTCTCTCTGCCTGCCACATCCTGTGCAGACTCCCGCTGGAGCAAATTGTGTTCTGCCAGTCAGGTTATAAACCATTGAAGAGTTTTCAATAAGCTTTGAGCATACTTCTTTCATGCTGCTGACTATGTTCAGGGTGAAGCTTCTCTCTCGACAGAGTCTGCCAGCATGCTGCCCACTTGTGGGGCAGCAGGGGTGGCTCTGCACCCTCAGGTGGGCACAGCACGCCAGGCAGGACAGACTTGCTCTTGCTCAGCAAAGCCTTCCTTCCCTCCTGCATTTGCAAGGCAGGGTCTTGACAGTGCATTGCCTCATGAAACCAAAATGTAGGCGAAGCCACCTGAATCTGGGAAAGCCTAAGGAGGGGCTGGGAGGGATGAGTGAAATTCAGGCCCACATGGCCTGTAAATCACTTCACCTTCTGCAGCCCCCATGCGACAATCTGCTCATATTTATGCGGTCTCCTGGATACCTCCCCGGCTGTGAGCTGAGGCCTTGTTCCCACACAGTGTTCCAGGCATGGTTATGCACTCTGCTCAGGCCAGCGTTATGTAGTTGCCTCTTTCCCAGGGCCCAGGGAAGTTGTCGGTGCCCTGTCCATGATGAAATACAACTCTTCTTTGGAGCAAGGGTCCTTTGTCCTGGATGACCCCCTCAACAAAGATAATCATATAAATGAAGTAGAGGATCTGCTGCTGTTGGAGATGACGAGTAATCAATTCAGAGCTAGCTTACTTGAATGATGCCAAATATAAATACTGGAGAGCTTCAACGATTAATTGATCTGTCTCCTGAACGCAGCTGTGAATCATTTATACGTTTGTCAGTGGGGAGTGCAGTGAACAGAGGCAGCTTTACTCCCCATTCATATTCTGAAGAATAAAACTCAGTAATAATGTGGAAGAGGAAAACTTTAGAGAGAGAAAATGCTTTGAGGGTCCTTGCAGTGTTGTCTGGAGCACATCTCTTTTTATGTTTCAGATGTTGCTTTATTTTAATCATTAGAAAAGCTGCTTACTGCCCTTTACTTATTCCAGGAGGATATAATTTGTATTTTGTGAACAGTTGATGCTGTGTTGTTCAGCTGAAGTTTGGAGTTAATGGGTTGTTCGCAAGTGTAGGTGGTGAAGTTGGCAATGTTGTTTCTATTGGTGTTTTCAAATATTTTATGCTTGCCCAGCCAGTTCTGCGCTCACTCCCTACTCATACATTTCAGAGAGAGAAACACCATGCTAATGTGCAGGAATGAGGATGCCAGAGCCAAAAACTTTGCAAGAAGTGCTGAATTTTGCGTTATTTTGAATGTGTGCATCAAGGGGGAAAGTTGCATGAAGTTTCCTGGCCTGTCAGACCGCTTACCAGTCTTTCCTATTTGGTGAATTTATGTGGGAAAGCTGTTGATTGCTGTAATTTTTTTTATTTTATTTTATTTTTCTGTGTATGGCGCTGAACTCATCCACTGTAATTTTTGGACAGAAGCAAAGGCCAAAAGATAGTTGCAGAGAAGTGACTACTCTGAACAAGTCATGTCACTCTTGGGATAAACTAATGATGAACCTGCAGGGAAGAGGTTTCACTGACTTGGCAGAAGAAATCTTTATTTCCCAAAAGCGTGAGAAGCCAGGCGTGACCTCTGCTTGTGATGAAATACGTCTGATCCAGAAGCTGAAGAACCCTCTAAGAGCTGCCATCTTTTAGTAGACCAGTGTGTGTCTTTGCAAACAGCCAGATCTAACTTTAACGAGTAGTCTTGAAAGAGATGTCTTGAAGGAAATATTTTCCATGGAAGAAAACAAAAAGATTCGCTGGAACACCTGTCAGTGAAGGTCACAGGATGAAGATAGCCAGAATATAGCCACAGTTCAGAACTCATAAGCATTTATAAACACACCAGTGCACAAGGAGAGAATTACACTGATTGACAATCTGAAGTCAGAGAAGAAATTCTCTAGTCGTGTAGGCAGAGCCCCTCCTCCTGCCTAGTCAGAGTGTCTGCTGTTTTTGAGTAGGTATGTACCACATAATCTGCTTCCTGCAGGTGGTATGAAGACACTGATATTAAAGCTGACTCATGATTCTTCCTGATTGAAGATGAGAAATAGAGAGTAAATGAAGATGAAAGGAAAAGGGACAGGGAATGGAGATATTAGCTATGCAGATAATACAGCTTCTGAGTTTTCAAAACCATTTTAGTGGAAAGGACTAAACATCAGTAAAGGAGCAGGGGCCCTGGTTCTGGAGAAGTCACATTTTGTTTTACAGTTTCCTGCAAAGGGGGAGTCATCTGTTTTTAGGAATGCCCTGCAGTGGAGCTGAGACCTCTCCCACGCCTATGTGGCTGCGCCTGTGACTGATTACCCCCATCTATGTGACTTCCAGTCAGAGCTCTCACCTCCTACTGACAGACAGACTGATGGACAAGCAAATGTGACCATGGCCTGTGGAGGAGTGCCCAGGGAGAGCATGTGTATCACTGCAGAGTTGGGTCAGATGCCCACATGCATTCTGCACAGGCCCTGCCCATCATGGTTCAGCCAGACTTCATGGTGAGCAATGGTGGATTGATTTCTGTGCCCTGGGTCTTGTTCACAACGCGTCTTAGCACCAAGAGAGCACCTTTGAAAAGAGCAGGGGCACCAGTGCAGGGTTTCGGCTGCACCCCAGCACTCTTACACAAGTCCTCGCTGGCTTGAGGGAGCTGGGGATAGCAGGGCCATGGAGGACAAGCATTAGGGTCTTCAGGGGAGCACAGGGACCCACCTGCTTTCCTTGGTCTCCAATCACTGGGAAGCTGCTGTGTGTCAGGAGGAGCAGTGGCCTTGATCCCCTCCATTCTTTCCAAGGTACTAGTCCTACATTTTGCAGGGCCCGGTGCTGAGTCTGGAGCACGGGTCACGAAGGAGGCAGAAGCCTGGGGGAGCACAGGCCTTCTTGTTGGGGTTCCCACAGAGGCGTGACTCATTTGTTCTTTCGGTGGCAAGACCCCGCATGAATCTAGCTGTTGATCCATTGTGCCCTGCTCCCAGTCTGCTTGTCCTCAGCCCAGACTGGAACGCTTTGAGTGGGGACTTTCTCCCCATGCTGCAGTGTGGCCTCGACAACAGTATTTGCCAGGAACCTGCTGCCTGCACCTCTCTGGGATTATGGCATGCACATTAGCTTCACTGGATAGCCCCTGCAGATCCAATCTGCCCAGAGAGCTTTGCAATGCTTCTGCTGCTGGCAGCTGGCTGGGTACACCTGGCTACAAGGAGATCAGGCGTTGTGGAGAAGAGACTCCTGCCATCTCCTCCTCCTGCTCTGCAAACAGTCATGGCAGGGGAGAGGTGTGTTGCCGACAAGAAGGGCTGCAGGAAGATTGTGTGGTTTTCCCAGGCACCACTTCTCCATCCAGCATGCAGACCAAGTGCATGTCCCAACAGCTTGCTCCAGAAGAGCAGGAAGAAATAATGGCAAGCACTTGGAGCTGTTGGATTGAGATCAAAGGAGAAAGGGGAAGCAGAGACTCCTATTCTTCCTGAACAGTGCCTAGTCCAGGCATAACACAGAGGAATTTACAGCCTCCCTCCTTCCCTGGGTGATAGTCAAGGATCTTTATCTGAATCTACCTGGAACAAGTCCTCATGCATATGTACTTGTCTAACTAAGAGTCTGGCATGGAGGTGAGATGTACTGTGCTTCATAAGTGGAACAAAACTGAAAGGCATCATCCTAGAGCCATTTCAGTAATGGATAAAGGTGAAGTTCTGGAGCCCTCAGACACCTCTGCATCCCACAGACTGAGCACCCAACTTCACATCTGGAGTTTCACTGTTGCACCACAGTGACTGGAACAGGGGAGAAAGATCTGCAGGAAAACCACTACATCCACTTCCTACAGCTGGGGCTATTTAGGGGTGCTTGAGTCTGTCTTTTACTAGAGACATGGTCAGGGAAAACAGCTGTTCCCTGGTGAGACATGACTACACTGTGCAGTGTTGAAGTGTAAAATGAAATGTTAAGGCGTTGCAGCTACCATAAATACACGCTGTTAGCTTTAGTGCTTCCCTGAGCCACCCTGCCTCATGCACACAGCCCTGTCTGAGTTCTTTTTATGACAGCTCCTGGGCTTTTGAGATCAGTTTGTCTTACTGACCAAACTTTAAACAGTTAAGGAGCAATTGAGCTGGTTTAAGGTAGGAAATGTTTTGATCTGCAGATGATATTTTCATAATGAAACTGAATTTATACCAGGGTATTTATGCAGGCTTGGCTTTTCACTGTTACTGCTCCAGCACAGATCTCAAGGTGCTTCTTTGCACTCTGATCTGATGCAAGATTGAAGTCCACTGAAACATAAGAGCAAGCAGAATTTGAACATTAAACATTGGTCTAAAATCCTAGTGGGTGATAAAGTCCCTGCTGTGGTGTGAGATGCAGTAGCTTTCTGAGCTCAGGTCTACTCCACTGTTCATTGCAGTGGGTTTTCTCCTTCTGCTCCTGCAGCTCCATGGAGGCAGGTTGGGTTGTTACTATCCACATGGCCCCCACCCACTAGGGACACGGTGATAGAGCAGAAGTGGGAGAAAGAACTACCAGGCCTCGTATCCTTCCTGTGGCAAGGCTTTTGCCAGGTTTTAGATAAGAAGGGCAGAGTGCGTGGCTGTCAACCACAATGTGGGCTGGCTGGTACAGGTAGGAGGACATCAACAGCAACAACTTGAGTTGAGCTAAGCATGCAATGCTGGAAATAACTCCAAGATATGTGTGGAAAGAGGGTCTTTAGTAACCATAATACTTAGAGAGGTTTTTAGGGACAACTTGACCTCTTTGCTGAAATTCAATTTTAAGATGGTTTAGGGGGATGATTCTGTTGCAGTCTCATGGCATCATATAAATGAACTATAATAAAATCTTAGAGGAACACCTCTCCAATAGCTGCTTCTTTCTGAATTAAGAGAATAAAATAACAAATATTTTGAAGGTATGCCATGTATTTTACTGCTGCGGAGAGTACTCTGCCACTGTGGTAGGCCACAGCCTGTGAAAAACACCTCAAACAGCCTGAGTACAAAAGGCTGCTTGTAACTTTGATACCATTTAGTACATCTGCTGCACTTGCAGTTCCCAGACACTTCAGCAGCATTAGCTGGGCTTCCCAGCGTCCTGAGGAAGTCAGTGTCTGAGCACCATTTCACAGCTGGCAGCTCAGGCTCAGAAGCAAGACTTGCCAAGGCTCACACTGTGAGTCAGGAGCAATAATACCTATCTTCCACTTTCATCTCTATTCTTGAACCCCAACCTCCAGGCAGATGTAATAACCTGAGATGTAACGCATCACCTTGGCCCAGAGAGCTCGCTGTGATCTCTGCAAGCCTTGCTCTGGTGCATCAACTGCAAAGAACTGTGCTACGGGCATGCATGGCACCAGCCAAGGTCCGCTAAGTCTCACCACCCCAATGCAGCTTTGATGCCTTACAACCCCACATCCAGCCAGAAACCTGCATATTTCCCCTTCAGAACCCTAATTGGGCTGCCACGGCTGGGAATCCGTGTGAGCTTTTGCTGCTTTGTGTAGAAGTCTCAGCTGCAGGGCTGCTTTTACCAAGAAAGTGTTTGCTGTTTGCTGTTGTGTAATTGGGAGTGAGAAGCTATTTCCTCAGTATGTGCACCAGTTTGAACTTCACTCCAAGCCACCCAGCACCACTGGAGAGGAGCAGCTTACTGTGGAGCTCTGTTTAAGATCTCAGCCTCTCTTGCACTGTTTACAAGAGACACCACTTCTCAGTTTTCTGAGGTGCTCAGAGGGAGAAAGAAGCTCTGTAAATGTTGTGTTGGTGCTTCAGTGCAGAGAGTGCCCTGTCAGTTTTGTGTGTCTAAGTCTTTTGATTCTTAAAAAGAGATGGTGTCTGGAGGATCACTGGAACAGAAACTGAAGGTCAGGCCACAAAACTGCTGTGTGTGACCTGCAGGGTGGCCTTGAGCCCCAGAGCCTTGTTCATAAAAGTTGTCACTTCTTGCTTCTTGTGGAAGAGGCAGAAAAGTGCAAAGAGAGACAGAAGGGGAAAGGACTGCAAAGATAGGAAGTGGTGATCTCTCAATCCATATGAGAAGGAAGCTCCTTGCCCCTGTTTGTGTGCATGATCTCAGACCTATTGCACAGGCTAGCAGCATGTAAAAAATTGCTCTATGCCATTTCTTTCCTTGGCACAACCTGTGCCGAGTGGCCCTCTGTGTATAAGTGTTATAATCGCCCCAACCCAGCCCTGCTAACCCCTGCTGTTGTCGTCATCATCCCCTTCCTACATGTTGCCCCTTAAAATTCTGTGTCTCCATTTTTCTCTCCTCCTTCCTTTCTCCCCCATCAGTGGAGAGCTGAGGACTCCGTCGACCATGTAAGTACCACTTGTGTGTATTCCAGGTTGGAAAAGAGGGATTTGGTAAATCGATTTGTGAATTTTGTAGACACAGTGCTGTCAAAACATCCCTTTCACTCCCTTAATGAGGCCAGAGAGTTACATTGTGAAACCTTCCACAAGCAGCAAATCCAGAGAAAATTGGCATTTAGATTGCTACTAAATGCAGAAAAGCAATTGACATTTTCTATAATCTGTATTTCCAGCTTGTTGCAGTGTAGTTTTAGGCAGGCTCAAGTGATCGACTCCGGAGGTGCCTCCTACTTTCTGCAGTAGTTGGCCCACCGAGTTACATGGTAAAATTAGATACATAATCTTTAAACCACATTGATTGTAGTCCTGAAAAATAACCTACACTCTCAACTGTGACCTTTGGCTGAAACACAGATAGTAATAAGAAAACAATCACATTTAAACAGTTAAATCCAATTTTTCCCACATAATTTTGAAATATAAATTTGCAAGAACATACTAGAAAATGACCTTTTTAGAGTCAGCAATTCAATTATGTGCCCTACTGTGAGCTTCCCCAGCACGATGCATTTCTCCTCTTGGTTTATATAGAGGACTGTCACTTGGAGTGGCTTTGTCAGGACAGCACTGTGTTTACATTGCAGTCAGACCTTCTTTCATCCATCCCTCATCTCTCTTCCCTCCTTCCAGCTCGCTTGCTTTGCTCCTGGTGGCATGCTTTTGCGTGAGAATTTCTCTTTGCATGGATTTGGGAGGAGTGAATTCTTTTGGGATATTCAGAGTCTGCAGGTTTTGTGTGAGTGCTTCCCCCGCGGGTCCATTGGCACCGATCGGACTGTGTGTCCACTCACCCGCACACACAATCTGCTGCAGGGGCGGAGTTGGGATCAAACTCTGGTTCACACGGTGATTTTGGCGGGGTTCTTGTTGGTGCTTGTTGATTTTTCTCTGGGCTGGCTGGTTCTGCAGTGGTAACACGGTGATTTGATGAGTAAGCCTGGGCAGGTAACCTGAACCAGCAGCAGTGACTGGAAATCAGCAGGTTTTATAGTGTGGGTGTTTGTGTGAATGAGTGATGGGAGACTAGATGTTCTCTGAGAGCATCTGCAGGCACCCCTTGTACCCCCAGAGCTGGTAAGGGTTTTCCAGGTGGCTACTGGACCCCTGGAACAGCCTCTAACTCTGCTCATGATGCCTGTCCTCAGTGACTTAAGGTTAACCCTTTCCATCTCTACTCTTCTTGTCTAAAAGTGTAAATAACTCGGAATCTCTGCTTCCATCCCAAAAGCTTCCCAGCTCCCTATCCAGCCCAGTTGTCTCTTGCTCTATGGCCTGATGGGTTATTAGTGCTGATGACTGCAGTCCCTTTTGCAGCACCCACAGATGAACACAGTTCAGGAATGCCTGTCCCAAGCTTGCAGAGAGCTGCTGGGAGCGCTGAGCTCGCTGTGCTTGCTCATTTGCAGGCCTGGCCAGCCAGGCTTGGCATGACTCAAGTTGCTGCTGGAAGCCATGAGGGAGGGGCAGTGCTCCCCTCTTTGATCTCAATTTTTGAAGTGGTATGCCCTCCTCCTGCCCAGAGGAAGCCAGAGCAAGCAAAGGTGCTAGTACCCTGCCGAGTCCGCCTGGCTCCTAGACCTCCCACAGTGCAGTGTTTTCCCTCCAGGTCTTGCCAACTCCTTGCGCTGATGTGCTGACCCCGTCCCATCCCTGCAATGGTGTGCCTGGCAGGGAGCTGAACATGACGCTGTAGCACTGCAGGTGCTCCCTGCCCCAGGCCCTCCGCCCCTGCATTGCCTCTCCGTGCTTCCTGCGGCTCTGCTGCAAGAGACAACTTTAAAAATCCCCAAATTAGCCCTCAAGAGACTTCCACAGCCAGATGAACTGCCTTTTGCTCTGGTTCACAGCTCCACAGGCTTGTTACTCTCAGGCTTGCTGTGGCAGGGTGGCCCTGGCTTCATGCAGGACCATCTCTGGAGCAGATCTCCCTCTTGGCAGAAGCTGTGGGAGAGCACAGCTGCTGACACAGGTTACTGGTGGGTCCATGGAACAGCCAAGTGTTAGAGGCAGGGGTAGAAATAGGTGAGTGTTGGAGTGGCAGCGATCATTGTTTGCTGGCTCTGTGTGAGATGTGTGCGCTCGAGTGCAATGCAGGAGTGCGAGCCAGCAAGTGTGTCAGTGTTTCATTGTTGGAGATGCTGACCCCAATGCCCACCTTTTGCTCAGTCTAGTAACAAGTATTTGCTCTTCTCATTTGCCTCTTCTCCCCTTCATGACTGCCCTTCCAGGAGACGGTCATTGGAGGCCTGCTGCCAGAAACCACCTACTCTGTCACTGTCGCTGCCTACACCACCAAGGGGGATGGTGCCCGCAGCAAGCCGAAAGTCATCACCACCACGGGGGCAGGTGAGTGTGGGCAGTGGATGCCACAGCCTCGTAGGGGTGGTGGTAAATCAGTAAAGCCTCCAAAGAGGTGCATGGGGAGTATGGCCAAGGCATCTCTGTACAGGAGGAAACGAGAGGGCTGGAGACACTGCAGAAGTACATGCTCTTGTGATCTCCAGCCCTTACTTGGAGGCATTGCCACTGGATCGCCAGAACCAAATGCACCAAACAGATGGACAGACACTGCCAGGGCCCATGAGAGAGCAATGAAACTCACGGGTCTGAGCTCACCTGCATAGTCCAGAAACCTGGGAAGAGGAAGCCTGAAAGTCCAGGCCCTCCCTCAGCTTTGGAGTCATGGCCTGTCCTCACCTTGTCCCCCTAAGCGTGTGCCATTTCTTGCTTCCTGTGGTGACTGCAGTGCCGCCTGGGATGGCCCCTGACACAGAGGGCTCCTCAGAGGTGCTTCTCAGCTCCCCCCCCGGCCATTGCTACTGCTTTCTCCCCGGGCTTATGTAGCAGAGCCCAGCTGCTCCTAGAGCCGTGGTAAAGTCTGGAATGCAAGAAAGCCTGCCATAGGAGTGCTGCGGACGTAACATCTAGATCCTGGTGATCCCAACCAGTTCAGTTCTGCCATCTCAGTAGAGACGTGTACCCTGTGCCTAGTGCAACACAGGAGCCTTGGCCTGGAGCAGGGGTACCCAGGAGTTCATCAGGTGCTTTCCTCTGGATTCAGTCAAGCTTGCCTTTGGCAGTGGCACCAACTAGTTGACTTTGTCTTGTCCTCGATTTCCACTCACTAGACCTGTCCTACAACTGATAATGCAGCTGTTTCCTCACACCAGCCGCAGGAACAGTATTTACCACTTGTTATTATGGGAACGCAGCTTGTGCAAACTGAGAGCGTTTGTTCCTGGTGCTCTTAAACAAGGAACAGCTTGCCATCTCCTCCACGATGCATATGGGGAGCTCCAGAGGTAGTTTCCACTGTCACAATCTCAAATGCTGTCTCCCTTGTGCCTCGCCATGATGAATGCTGTGTTCGTCAAATTGCTACAGCTGTCCTATAAACAGGAAAAGCTCCCTAAACATCCCAAGTGTTGCACTGTAAACCACAGTGGGTCTTCCCATGTTACGATGCACATTCAAAGTTAATATTTGGAATCAGCTTTGAAAATAATGTGTCCCTTAATACTAGCTGCTGTTAGACATTGCATTATGAGTGCAAGGAGGATGGCACAGGCAGTGGAAATGTAATTGTGTGTCTTAAATACCTACAAGCCACCCCCAGAGCTGCCTTTGTACAGGCTCATCTGCAGGCTTGACCTCTAAGGGGAGTGTCGGTATCGCCCTCTGATGGCAAAATCGGAGCATAATTCTGTCAGATACGTTTTTCTGTTGTGCTTATCTGTGGGCTCATATGTTTCAAAACTACAAGGGAATTTAACTAGGTTTGGCTACAATCCCATTTTCATACCAGTGGCCCCATCCCTTTGATTCTGAATATCTTCCCTATCAGTTGATTTGTTTAGAAATCTGAGCTGATGTGAAGACACATGCTTGGTTTTTAACTGAAGGAGATCAAGGTATTAACCATCAATTTAAAACCATCAGTTCCTAACCAGTGACGGCAACGCCCCTTCACTTGTGCAGCATAAGCAAAAATCCCGTGGAACGCTTGTGTTTACCTCTCATATCGACACTGACATGACGAATCTGCTCATCAGCTAAGCCAAAATGTATTCTGATCGCAAATGGCCTGCCCAGCTCTGCTCGCTGTAAAACTGCAAGGTTTCAGGATGAAATTTGTCTGTCTCCAGACAGATCAGGGCACTGGACTCAGGCTTCTGTGTGTCTCTTGTGGTACAGTGCACTGTGGCCAGTGTGGCCTGGTGCTGTGCACTAGCTGGAGTGTCTGAAGACTACTGAGAGGGCAGGATTCAGATCTTCTCTGAGATAAATATGATGCTTTGAGGTACTTTGAACTTTTCCTGTAAAAGGGGATGAATTTTGGGGCTGTATATGGCTGAATGTATTCCCTGTTTAGATGGCAGCACATGGGAAAATGGCAACCAAGAGCTGGCTGGCTCCAGCTTCCCTTGCCACTGGATTAGGGTCTGCCTCTATCCATTTGAATTGTCTGTCATCTTCTTCACCCTGTTGTCTGAACTTTCCCACTTTCCTCAATCCTGATGGCCTGAGCAGCACGGAAGCGGTCCTTCCTTCCCCTCCTCCCAGGCTATAGATGGTCATTGTGTGTTTATGTTGCAGTCCCGGGGAAGCCCACCATGATGATTAGCACGACAGCCATGAACACAGCCCTCATCCAGTGGCACCCACCCAAGGAGATGGTAGGGGAGCTGCTGGGTTACCGGCTGCAGTACAGACGTCTTGATGAGGAAAAGATGAACACAATAGACTTCGGGAAAAGAGACCATCACTACACTGTGACCAACCTGCACAAGGGGGCCACATACCTCTTCAGACTGTCTGCAAAGAACAGAGCTGGCCCAGGAGAGGAGTTTGAGAAGGAGATCACTACTGCAGAAGATGTGCCAAGCGGCTTCCCACAGAACCTGCGTGTGGTGGGTCTCACCACTTCCACCACTGAAGTTTCATGGGACCCCCCAGTCTTGGCAGAAAGAAACGGCAAGATCGTCAACTACACAGTGGTATACAGGGACATAAATAGCCAGCAGGACCTTGTTAATATCACCAAGGACACAAGTATCACTTTGATGAATTTGAAGCCAGATACCACTTACGACATCAAAGTGAGGGCCCGCACCAATAAAGGGGTTGGGCCGCTCAGCCCCAGCATCCAGTCCCGGACCATGCCTGTTGAGCAAGGTAAGTGGCCCTCTGACAAGCCCTAACAGCAAGCTCTACCTCCAGGATAGGGACCTTTGCTTCTCTTCATGAACCTACACTCCCCTTTGCTCTGACTAATGAGGTCAGATACTGTGTGGCTCCCTAATGTAAAACTAGTTCTGCAAAGGGAGGCTCCACTAAGGTTTCCTTAAAGTTGCCACTTAGGGGGAGAGGGGCATTGATGGCGAGGGGTGCTAAATGCCTTTGTTGCTCCACAGGCACACTTTGATGTTTTATCTGCACATGAAAGGTTCTTGTTTGAACTGGAGCAGGTGACTGGGTAGGATCATCTGCAGATTCAGTACCTGAGCACCACAGTTCTTTGATCACGACAAAGAGCCAAGAGAGTGTGAGTGGACTGTGTAGAGAGGAAGGCTACAGTTCAGCCTACAGCTTCCTTTCTGTGATGCTTGAAAGTATAGTCAAAATGCAAAAATCCACTGAAGACTGGAGGCTTGGTAAAAAGCTGCTGCTCTTTTCTCCTCATCTCAATTCTCTGCTGTATCTGAACTTTTTGACCTCTGCTGCTGAGTTAGACAAAGAGTGAGTTGGAGCTGAGCGGCTGCCTGGCTTCCTCCTGACTTGGCCTTACAGTGTTCAAATACCTTGTTTTTCATTTCAGTGTTTGCTAAGAACTTCCGCGTCAATGCCGTCATGAAAACGTCTGTATTGCTGAGCTGGGAAGTGCCTGACTCCTATAAATCTGCAGTGCCTTTTAAGGTAAGAGTGATATGCCAAGGACAGGGAGCATTGCCTGTGGCAGTGAGCATGACAGTGAAAAGCAGCATCTTGACCTGACACATGATGTTTTCAGGCCATCAGACAAGATACAAGCAGAGCAGGGTCACATTTCTTACTTGCCTTGGGTCTTGTGGAGCTCAGATCTCCAAGCCCAGGTTAGATAGCTGCTATTGCTTTTGAGCACCTGTGCATGAACCATGGCACACAGTAGAGCATACTGCTGCTTCCTTTCCTTCCTTTCACTCTTCTTAGGCCAGAAGGTGTAATTTGTTGATTTTGCCTTCACATCCAGAGAATGGAAATGTCTCAGGGATCATAATATGTATTTCTGGCTTCTGACTCTCCAGCTAGACACCCACCAATTATAGCAACTTTTGCTAAGGATTGACTTCTCCCTCGATAGTGCCCCTGAATTCCTTACCTTTTCAAAGGATAATAGAAACTGGTCTAGCACCCCAAATCATTGATGCTTTTCCCATGAGCAGTTGTGTTGGTTGTTCACACAGTCCCAGTCAGTGCTTCTCTCCTCCACCAGCTTTCTCAAGTGTCTTATTCCCTGGTATCACCTGTCTGGGGCCTTCCAGTCAGGCTGGCCATTGACAGTGGAGCTTGTCCTCATCCCTGGCTCGGAACTGAAGCATGAAAAGTAAAAAATGTGTTTTAATCACAAGAGATCTCAGGACAAAGCGATCTGAAAACCAGCCAGTGAATTGAACTTAGAATGACGACTCCTGCAATATGTCCTGCCTTAAACATCCAGATTGCCTCTGTGAGTTACCTCAGAGCAGATGCATAATCTCATGGTCTGAAGGAGAGAAGTATCACCCTTCCAGAGGGTGTTACAGGTGAGAGCAGCACAGGATGTGTCAGTGCAGAAGGAACTTTGAAGGAATGGCTGCTGCTCTCTCTTCTCTGGTACAGTTCTGGATGCACCACCGGGCTGCAGACAACACTGATGAGGCAATGTCTTTCTGCTCTTGTCTGTCACCCAGTGAAGATCACTGATGTGGGTAAAGGACTAGTGTCTGGTGGAAATTTCTGGAGATCTTAGTGCGGCTTTTCTCCCTTAAGAAACAAGACCAACATCACGCCACCAAGGTTAATCTCCCACCCAGTCTCAGCAAATACCTGCTGCCTCTACAAAGGTAGCCAGGGGTGGGAGTGTGACTTCTTTTCCTTGCATACACACCCAGCCATGTTGTGACTAAAGAGCAAAGGCAAGGCCTGCATGAGCTGTGGGGGATCCATGGCCAGGGATATGAGTGGAAGGTCTTGAACTGCATCCACATCAAAATGTGTGAGCACCTCCCCTTCCTCGTTACTAACGCTCCTTGTTTAAATCCTGAAGCTGAATTACCATGATCGATAGCAGGCACTTGTTAACATGCAGAATTTAGCTGAAGCAGACAAGGCTTTTGTGAAGACCTCATGGTATTCAAATCTTTCCCAGATGTAGGGTGCATTAGGGTCTGGCCACAAAGAACTTCAAAGAGCCCTGTTACTTTGCACTCTGCTGAAGAACCAGTCTGCGTCATCTTGTCTTACTCTTGTGGTACAAAGCCCACATCTCTATCTGACAGCTGCTATCTGCATCTCTATTTGCATTGCTGGAGAGGGACGGTTTGACCTTTGGAGCATTACTACCACATAAGGATGGTGGAGTGGCTGGAGGTAGCCAGGAGCCAAGGACATAATGCTGATGCCTTGCCTGATAGCTGCACTTGCTTGCTTACAGAGACATACTCAGGGTATGCCCATGATGCGGGTTAACCCTTGACACGGGAGCAGATGGCATCAGCCACTTGCTAACTGAAGAGCAGGCATGCAAATGAGAGTGTTACAAGGATATTTCTCTAGTAGGGTCTTCTTTCTGTTAATCTTCCCAGACTTGCAGACACATACAAGTCAAGGCCAGGAGCTAAGAGGGTCAGGTCCAGGTTATTGATTGTGCTACTCAGAAGAAATCCTTAACCTCTAGGACTTTGTATTTTTATAAGCAAGTTTCACCTCTATCCTATAATTTGGGTGCATGGGATGCTGATACCAGAGCCTAATACTGTAACTAGCATAGCAGATAAATCTCCATGGGAACAATTAGTATTATCTACACTTGATAAACAGTCTCATGCTAAATCTTATGTCCCAAAGGGTGGCATATTCTACTTTAACTGATTTAATTAAAGTAGATATTGTTCTGACAATGAATAGTGAGGTGCAGGCAGGACTAGTGCTTTTTTTGTTTTTTATAGAGGATAAACTGACACCTTAGGAATTTCCATTGCTACCAAATCGGGAATGAAGGTTTGAGTTCTCCCTGGGGAATCTTCTGGTCCAGGAGATAAATTCCTTGGAAAATGTTGCTCAGCAATTGTGGTGGAGGAGCAGCACCATTCCTTTTCTATTGCAGTGTACTTGCAGAAAGCTGTCCTGGAGCCTTCACGGAAAGTACAAGATAGATACAACCTTCTCTGTGGGGAAACTGCACTTACCCGAGACTCATTCTTCAGTTTACTGGTTAAAGGCAGCATCATAAGTTTTTTCACAAATGGGGAGAAGGAACAGCACCTTTTGAAAATTGTGATGATACAGGTTCAGAATTAACCCCAGAGAATGCTGGGCAGTGCTTTCTCACAGTGTGTCTCATGGAATGTAGTAACTACTCCTGCCTGCAAAAAAGGCAGCCTCATCTGCTTCTCCATTGAATCGTTATCTTTTCCAGTGTTCCACGCTGTGTGTCTTTTCATCTTTTAGTTCAATGTGTTCTTTACTGCCTTGAAATCAAGCAGCAGACCTTCAGCAGTGACATTTGGACCCACTTTTGCAAGTCTTCTCTTGTGGGTAAGAACAGCGTGGGTGACATTTTACAGCAATCCATGTCAGTAATGTTTGGCAGTTCACGGCCCTTGGGCCAAATTTGCTGCTGACTGAAGTAGTTACCAGTGGGCCATGATGCAACCTTTAAACAGCATTCCTGCTTGAGCTCCTGGGCATCTTCAGCTGCACACAAATGACTGTTTCTGAGCCTTTACATTATTGTAAGGTTTGTGCAGAGGCCTTAACTAATGGTGCATAACATTTGAGAAGACAATGTGTTATGGCAGGTAAAGGAGTGTAGAACTGCTGCAGCAAGTATGGAAAGCAGGGACAGTGGAGATTACTTTAGGAAAGCATTGCAAATACCAATTTCACTGTCTTCAGATGAAAAATTTCTATGTGGGGCAGTAAAAACCATCATCTGGTGTCAGGGCTGAACTGGAGGTTGATGCAAAGCAAGCAGGGAAACTCTGAACTGACCATCTCTTCTGTCTCTTGCTCCAGGAGAACAGCTACATCCCCAGCAGATGCCTCATGTGCAGGCAGTTGGTGGGCAAGTGTCTTCCCTAGAGCACAGGCAGAAGCAGTTGGTGATACCTTTATTTGGGAAGAATGCATAATGAGAAATCTCATCTGAGAGGCAACAGAACTCTGGGAGCTTTTCATCCTTGCAGCATAGTGCTCACTTTTGGAAGGTCAGTTTTGTTCAAGTCTGTGTTGGAGCACATGAAGAAAGAGAAGCCCTACTGCTCCACCGGGACACCTCCTGACTCGCTCTTACTTGGAATATCCGGACCTACACTATAGCAATATCACTGCAAGAGGTGGTGATTACACAGAGAACAAAGCTGCTAAGATGACCTGAACTCTAGCACTCCTGTCTGGTTATGCCTACTTCTGTGTTAGAGTAGGCTGAAACCTGCTGATTATATATCTAATATTACAGAGCTATAAGAAGCATTTCTTTGCTTTATCCTTTCCACTCACTTTAGCACCCATCTGATGTACGTGTCTTTGGAGAAACAGGTTAAAGCCCAGGAGAAAATATATTACAAGGAGCCACAGCAGAGAGCAGTTCCCTGCAGCCATCCTACCTGTGACAGCCTTTCCTGCATGTGAGGCTGCCAGAAGGGTCTTTGTCCCTCCACACCTCTTCTATTGAAGTACTTGGTACTTATTTTTGCAATTCATTCTTGAAGATTGAAGCATGTCAACAAATGAGATTAATTGCATTCCTTCTCCATTGTTGGCTCTTCTCTGCTGCTCTTTTGCTTAGCAGCAAGAGAGTTGGGTCTCTTTTCCTATACCAACCTTCAAGCAAAGTAACCTGAAGAGGATTTGAAGCATGCTGTGGTATTGCTGTTTGGATAACAAAAAAGCAGAGCTGCTTTTGAAGGCCTAGCCTGATCCCTGTTTTCCACTGTCCTTCAGATCTCTTTCCAGGGCTTCCCTCCACCTCCCCCTACTCCCAGCACAAAATATTAGAGCAATGCTAATCAGCTGCCCTTGTCCCATCAAGACTGCATCTTTCTGCAGATTTCTGCCACCTGATAAAAAGGTGACTTGGAAGGAAAGTTAGGTCCCACCCTTGCTGCTTGCATCAGCCTGAATGGTGGTCTCAGCTGGTGAAAAATCTGTTTTACTTCAAGTAATTTTTCTTCCACAGAGCTGTCTTCTCTTTCTCAAGGCCGCTGTTGGAAGGAGCACGTTTTACTGTGTGGTCTCTGCCTGTAACAGATAATAGCTGCCGTGGTTTAACATGCTCCAGCTCTGCTGTTGCCAGTTTTTGGCTGGGTCTCTGCACTGCTGTCAGGAATCTAGCACTCCCCTGCCATGTTGGACAGTCACCCAGTGGAAGGAAACATAGCTAGTTTATCACAGCTGGGGCACAACCTCTGGTCTCTCTGGTTCTCTACATCCCATTTCTCTTTCGGAACTGTTTATGTTTCTGGCTTTGCAGAGGCAGCACCCAGGGTTTTGGGGTACAGGAATTTTTCCAGCAGGATCAGGCTCGAGGTTCCCAGAGCAGACAAGCTGTTTGGTGCAGCTATTACAGCAGTGCCCATGGCTACTGTGACTTGGAGGAGATGGTGGTCCTGCATATCTGCAACAGGGTGCTGAGAAAATATCACTAGCTGAGGGGCCAGCAGGCCTGAGTAGGGAAGCTGCTGCAGGGCTGCCCACTGCCCCGGGCCACCAGCAACTGTGTCCCGCCTTGCCCAGGAGCCCCTCACTGCAAACATGGCAGGAAAAAGCAGCGCCAGTCTCCTGCCCATGGCTGCCACAGCATCAGCATCTGTTGTCATGGCAACGGGGTGTCACACCTGCAGAACCCTGTTTTGGGTACCAATTTGTGAGCCTGGATTTGTCAGATCTTTGGTGAGGCATGTAACATACACACAAACACACACCTTGCTGGGAGTGGGAAGTTCTGCATTAACCATTTGATCAGGCATCAGCTGGTAGACGTGAGTGTGACAACAATTTAAAGCAGATGGGATTTTACACCAAAAGCATATTGAGTATTGTAGCCTTATGAGACGAGAAACAAAGACCCCTTCATCTCCATGCGAGGGTAAAGCACAGCCATCTGGATTCCTCCCCCATACTGGTGCTGAAAAGCAGTATGTGTGGTACCACCAGCCACACGGCTGGTGTGGTACCACCATTAGCCTCACAGCTGGTGCCAACTACCCCAGCTTTGCTGAGGTGACCCTCTCTCTGCTCCATCACTGAGGCACAGAGAGCGCAGCTCAACCCTATACTGAGGGTTGGTCTTCTTTAACTGAAGATTTATGGCTGTTTATGAAGTACACAGTAGCTGAACCACCTGAGGTAGGGCTCAGAGCCAGATTGTCATCTCGAATGCTGCTATTTTGAGTGTGAGTTTTCATCAGCAGCTGTCAGCTGCATGAGTGTGTCTTTTTCCCATTTCAGATTCTGTACAATAGCCAGAGCGTGGAGGTGGATGGCCACTCGATGAAGAAACTCATAAGTGACCTCCAGCCAGACACGGACTATTCTTTTGTGCTAATGAACCGTGGGAGCAGTGCTGGGGGGCTCCAACACCTCGTCTCAATCCGCACAGCTCCTGATGTCTTGCAAAGCAAACCCATTGCCACAAACAAGTACATACAGGAAGGAAAATTCACGCTGACCCTTCCCAAAGTCCAGACCACTGTGCCGGTTAGGTAGGTGCCATGCCTGGATGGAGAAGGCAGGGTGGGGGGCTAGAGTCGAAGAAATGTGCAGGGCAGATTTCTTCCAACCTGTGGATTTTGTAACTAAGAAGTGAATTTCTGAGCAGGCTTTAGTACAGAGCCAGGCATTTGCTCATAACATTGGATCATACTGCTGTCTCTTTCTGAGCAAATATTTATGTGCAGTGAAATTAAGACAATTCTCTGACAGTTAGCCCTCACTCTGGTGGGCATACTCCAGATGCTACCAATAAAAACACAGTTGAGGATCAGGAGGGACTTTTTCTGACACTATATAATATCTTTTAAATAAATAATGCCTAAAGCCTCAAGGAGATCAAAAAAGCGAGTTTGTGGAAGTCTTATTCGTTACTGTGGTATCCTTGTGCTGAAGCACAATTCCCCCAGGGTTCTTGCTACAAGCCGATTATATAAATGTCCTTCTCGCAGCTCCTGCACCACCCTCTGGAGCACAGTCTGTAGAACTTCATTAACCTAATGAGTGCTAATGGGAGTATTCTCATCTCTGGTGCAGCTGGAAAACTGTCTTCTTCCTTACTGAACCCTTTTGCTGCTTAGAGGGCAGGGAAAGGAGCACATTGTCCTTGGGAGGCATATGGCATATGATATTTTGATTACCTGCCAGAGAGATGACTTGAAGAGTCCAGTGCTTATGCTTTCCTTTCTTCCCAGGTGGTACTATATCGTGGTTGTGCCAGCAGATCAGAGCACCAGTAGCCCGACTGCTCGGTGGCGGACACCTGATGAGATGGAGCTGGACCAGGTAGGAGTCTGTAGCATCTGTAGCAGCTGCTGTGGAGGAAGTGTCTCCCAGGTGGCCTAGCAAGCTTTGTGCAGGCCTCCTGGTAACAACAAGGTGCAGCAACATAGATGTGAGATGGAGGCCTGTGGGGGACACAGTGGCCACTCAGCCCTTCTTAGCTGGTGACAGCTTACAGAATGGAAGCTGGAGTCAAGCAAGGGTGGAGCTTCCCAGAATGTGCCCTATTAAGAGACCACACTCAAGTATCTTGGAGCTCTGACCAGGATAGATCCTGTCATGAGTTGTACACTCTGCGGCCTTTTTCAGCAGAAACAAGCAACTAGGAGTGAAAGTTACTGTTTTCAGTTTATTAAGCTGTTCTGTCAGGAGGCTTTTCTCACTCTGGATAGGACTCTAAGCCTGCAGTGTGAAAAAAAGTTCACTCTAGTATCTAACAAAACGTGCAAAGCTCCTTTCACATTTGCTTGTTAAAGGCTTTCAGCTGTCACCAGCCCATTCTTCCCAAATGACAGCTTATTCTATGCAGGAGTCCTCCCAGCAGCAGTAATATGGTACATGTGTGAGTGTCAGCAGAGCCCCACACAAGAGGTTTGTGGGCTCTTTCATTCCCCTACACACCACCACCGGCCAAGGTAATAATGAAGAATTCTAAGAAATGATACACAGAAGGGTCCATCAAGCCTGAATCCCTTAGAAATGAGAATCTGTTAGATATTGTAAGTCAGCCCTAATTTATCATTAATCTTTAATTACATGATTGCACAGTCTTTTCCGTGGGGTCCTAGTTCATGGCATGTATCACTGGATATGTTCTGTTCATGAAGCACAATCATGTGATGGAGAACCATCATCTGTAGTCCTTCATCATTTCATTGCAGAAGTTGGAAGATTTCACAAGAAATAGAAGAACAAGACAAGCAAAGATGATTTGTTTTTGAGCTTTAGGTGGTTGAAAGCTACCAAGAGAACTGGCTTCTATCTGTGTTTCACCCAGTCCAGGCCAAATGCTTTAAAACAAAGCTTTCATTAGCATCCACTGTCTTTCTGGTTTGGTTGGTTTGGTTTTTTTGGGAGTGCTCAATTTGAGGTCCTGGAGCTTTGCTTGCAAATCCTAGGCATCCCCAGCTGCAGAGAAAGTCAGTAGGAATTCTTCTGCGTACAGTCAGTGATGCAAGAAAAAAATCTAAGTTTTCTTTAGAAACAAAACAAGTTGATATCTTTCCTATTTGACATTCAAAATTAGTGGATATTTTTTTACGTTAATGTCCCTGCCTCTCTGTTCTCCATCTGTAAAATAAGGATAATGACTTTCATCTCACCTCTTATGGGTGTTTGGAAGATAAGATTCTTAATGTTTGTGAAGCACTTGTAATATTATAGTGATCAGCAACATAGAAAAGCCCATGAGAAAATTATTAATTTCGTCTTCAGAGCTGGGTTTGAATAGTAAGCAATAAACAGGTCCTTGCCTGCATAATGCAAAGAAAAAAACAAAACATGGAATAGCTGCTCTTTGATTAAGCACTGTCTGTCCTGTGTGTTGAACAAAGCAGAAACAATAGTATGTGACCGTGCAGTCAAGGATTGTAGCTTAATGCATGTATGAAAGATAGCTGAATTAATTTTGCACAGGCAGTATTAATTTTCTGTTTTTTCAGGATGTGAACTTTGCAAGCCTAGCATTCTTTTGATGTGATCTTTCGGGGTGTGTTACATATATAAGCGACAGTAGCATCCAGCTACCTCAATCACATTTGTGCTTTGTGCCCCAAATTGCTCATCTGTAATTGCATCCAAGATGCAAGAGTTACATGTAGGAAGCAAACTCCCTAGTCCAAAGACTATCATTCTGCCTTTTCCTCTTGTGGTTACAAGAATATTTGTGAAAGGATGGATTTCTCCATACTTCTTTTCCTTCTTTTTTCTCTCTCGGTTTTTGGTTTTTTTTTGTGGGTTGGTTTTTTTTTGTTGTTGTTTTGTTTGGTTTATTATTATTATTATTATTATTATTTGTTTGTTTGCTTTTGGTGATATTGCAATGACAAGCTATAGCTTTCCTGAATTGCTCCAACATGAGTATTTCTAACAGGGCAAAACTGGACTGTCAAGGGAAAAGAGCAGGGGGTGCCTTATGCAGCTTTTCCTCCACGGAGTGAGCTGAGCTCAGCAGCATGGCTTCATGTACACATTGCTGTCCCCAGCCCAGCTGATGTTCCCTGTCTGCTCTAACAGTGCTGCACCAATACATCTCTGTGTGAAATTTATTTCATGCCTCCCTCTTCATTTTAAATTAGAATTTCTGTTCCAAGCCTGATATTCATTTTTATTCATTAGAAAAACATCTTTAGACATCTGAGAGTCTTTCTTAGAAGTATAATTGAATTTTTGTGTGTTTATGTCCTTTTATTGTGAATTTGTGGCTGACTATGAAATTTGCCATTTTTACTCTGAACATCCCATGAAATCTGTTATCATTCTCTGTGATTTATACAAAGCTCTGCCTGCAAGCCAGCAGCAGGTGAAATATCAAGGCAGTGATAGAAGGGAAAAACACAGCAAATGTCACTTCTTACCTATACACTGGCATCAGCTATAATTCATGGCCAGTGTCCAGACCAACGGCCTTAGAACATGGCCTGGTTCCCTTGCATCCTGTTATCTCAGGGTGATAGGCACAGCCAGGCTGTCTCAGCCCTAACATTCTCCATGTCTACACCCCAGGGCTCAGGACTCTCCCAAAGCTCAGATCCTGGTGAAGGTGCTTGCAGTGAGGGTCTGCAGGCAGGTGCTGCAGCAGTGCCTAAACAGAAAATGCATCCCTCTGGTTTCTGGGTACCACCACATTGAAATCAAACCCAGTATCTTCTCTTTCATTTGCTTCCACCCTGCTGAGTCCTGCAACCAGTAAGGTAACAATGTAAAGTAGTGTCACGCTGGGCAAAGCAGTAGTGATGCACCTTGTTTGTCCCCAGCTGCTGGAGGCCATAAGCCAAGGGAGTCAGAGCAGGCGCCAGCGACGCCAGGCAGACAGACTCAAGCCCTACATTGCTGCGCAAGTGGATGTGCTGCCTGAGACCTTCACCCTGGGGGACGAGAAGAACTACAAAGGTTTCTACAACAAGCCCTTGTCTCAAGACCTGAGCTATCGCTGCTTCGTGCTCGCCTCACTGGAGGATGGAGACACGGTAAGGACTTTCTGCTGGGGGGAGCACAGACTTTCCTAGCAGAGGTGAGGTGGGCTCACAATTGGGTGAATAATTACCATGAGCTGGGATGATGGTGTTTTCTCTGAAGAGAGGAGAGTGAGGCTGCATAGCTGGTCTTAACAAGCTGAGGCAGCCGTGGGAGTTGACTTGATAGATGGTGGTTTTGGAGGCATGTGACACATATGTTTGACGTAACAGAGAGTAGAGGACAGTGTCAACGCATACGCGCATACGTTCTACACAAGCTCAGTTCTGGCTTGCTGGGCTATGCCCAAAACAGAGCTTGACACATGGTTGGGATGGAATAGCTTCTCATTCTGCTTTGGTTCAAGAAAGTGACTGTGGAAAACAGGTCCTTAAAATCCTACCCCACACAGTGACTGCTGATACTGCAGTGGAGAGGATGCTCCCCTATGTGCCACCACAGGCCCTTCTCTAGCCAGAACCTCACTTCCTGATGACACCTGGAGAAAATAACCTGCCTCCCATTAGAGTGGGTTGTCAGCACAGCAAAGCTGGACATATGCCTGCTGCATAGGGATTCTTGCTCCTGTGTCTCTCCTTGCTTGAGGCAAACGGGCTGTGTCTTTGTCGGCAGCGTGCTGCCACTCGCTCAGGCCTGGGCACGTGAGGGAAAGGAAGTAGCTGATGCAATGAGCAGGGAGCAGCACGGTGAGACCTGTGCATCAGTGTCCAGCTCTAAACACAGAGGGCTGGAGTGGTGGTGGTGGCAGCAGTAGCAGCAGCCAGTGTGTATATAATGGAAGTAATAGAGATGCACAGGTTGGCTTGCAAGGTGCAAGTTCCTTCCTCGGCATCATTTGCTTGTAATGGCTTATTAGGGCTGGTCAGGTTCTTCATTACTCATCCAGCTCACGTGTTCTTGTGGCAAGATGTGCACACTAGTGAGGGAAGGAGAGTCACAGATTAACAGCAACGTAAGACAGAGGCCTTGGGGTGTGCTGGCCTGGCAACCCCTGTCAAGAAGAGATGACCTTAACTAGTTGATCCCAGACTATCACCATCATCTCCTCCCTAGCACAGATCTGCCACAGCTCTCCAGTGAACCACCAGCTAGCAGAGTTATTACACCCTGCTCCAAGAGGGCACCTTTCTGCATCCCCCGCTGGATCACATCCATTTTCATTTGAAGCGTGAGGCACTCTGTCCAAAGCCATGCACTGTCTTCCCCCACTCAGCTACTCTTAATTGCTTGCTATGTTTCTAGTGTCAGCAGGCGAGTGTAACATTGCCATTCTTCAAAGGCATAGGGGACGGTAGTTGAAGCACCATCTCTTAGAGCAGGGGCACCTGCACCTTGCAGTCTGCTTTTGGAAATGCCACTGAGATAACATTCCTAATGATCTCTTCTGCTTCTGTTTTCACTTGGAAGGAGGTGTCTCCAAAGTGTGTCTGCAAAAATAGGAATCCTTGCCCTTGCACAAAGCTTTGGAGATGGACACATGTGTTACCTCGTTGCACAGATCAGCATGCTCCTTCCCCCCCACTTTATGCAGTTTGACCTTTATAGGGGTTGTCACTGGCAAAGCCTTTGTGCTTTCCTCACAGAGTAGCTGCTTGCCCATGCACAGGGAACTCCCATCCTTTCACCACTGATGTAGCATCTTGTTTCTGCCACGGTCAGACAGACCTGTTGCTGACTCCCTGACTCCTCTTGTTTGAATTGGACAAGGGGACATAGGAACAGGCCAATGGGTTGTGGTGATCCCATGCAGCCTTTCTCTAGGAACAGAGCTGCAGCAGGAGCCAGTGGCTATTTCAGGGTCATCGAAACAGTTTCATAGGGTTGGAAAAGTTTCACAGAGAAAGCAGCAATGACCCCTGACACTCCCCCTCCTGCCAGTGGCCTCTCTGACCACTGATAAATCTGAGGAGAGCAGCTTAGATGCTGCATCTCTGCATGCTGCCAGAAGGTTGTCACAGATAAGAGTAAGTCTGATAAGTCTGTACTCCGCACATGTTAGAAACCAGGCTGGATGGGAACAAGGGCATCTGTGAGAGGAGTTCAAGATGTGCATTTGTGTGACAGGAGCACACTTGTTTTTTACCTTTCTTCTCCTTGCTTGCACACAGACATGAAGTGCATGTTTAAACTTCAGCCTTAAAGCAGGTGATTTATAGATCCACAGGCACCTCTTCAGTGACTGAAACTTTCTATGGCAGGAGCAGAGCATTTCTGGCTCCCTAGTGCCAGGCAGCAGGTGCTGCTCAAAAGCCACAGGTACTGAACAGATACAGCTCTGGCCCTCTCTTAATAGGAGGGGAAGATTTCTTTTTTGCAATGTTTAACCCTTCTGACCCAGTGAGGATGAGCTGTGAAGGAACAACACAGCTCCATAAGCCTTAGCCACAGCAGCAGAACAAGACAGGTGTAGTGTCATTTTTCTGCAGGAAGGGTTTGAGTCTCTGCTAATCTCATCTTGCTGGTGAGGCTAGAAAGCTGTCCCTTTGGTTTATAAATCATTGGACTGCCAGATTGCAGAAGGCTCTGGAAAGGAACCTGTAGCCACGTTTCCCCTTCCCAAGGTGTGTTTATCGGGGCTGAGGCATCAGGTAGAAGATGTTCTTGTCACTTAGTTCCTTTAAGAAAACTGCCTAGCCTGGCAAGAGTTATCCTAATATAGCCCTATCCCAGAGAGATGTGTTGATATCAGCACAGCAGGTATTATAAACCACTTAGGAATCATCATGCAGCCCTACTGTGCAATTGGTTGGGATTCAAAAGCTTGTTATTTGGCTTTGAGAGAATCCAGGGCTGGCAAGTGGCTCTTAGCTGGGTTGCTCCAGTTTGGCACCTCAAAGCCAGGTCTGCCAGCCAGAATTTGCTGGCACTGGGAATGTTTCACACCACGAAGAGACTGTTTCCACAGCATGACCTCCACTGAGGATGAGGGAGGGCGTATCCTCTGATGTGCTGCTGGGATTTGAGAAGAATGACCATTCTCTGCTAGCCAAAGGGAAGGGGAAACCTCTGGATTTCAGTGGTGTAGCTGTTGCTTCAGTATAATGGATGCTTACTTCTCTCTCATTCTCTCCCTCTCCTATTGATGCTGTTCAGAAGAGATATGCAGCCAGTCCCTACTCGGATGAGATTGTGATGGAAGTTGCTTCAGCAAAGCAGCAGGATGAACCAGAGATGCTGTGGGTGATGGGACCCGTCCTGGCTGTGATCTTAATCATCATCATTGTTATTGCTATACTCCTCTTCAAAAGGTGAGATCCAATCCAGAACACAGTACTTATGGAATGAGCACTGCAGGTGGTGGCACCTTCCGTGTAGCCTTCAGATATGGGGTGCCCTGATAGGCAGTCCTTTGTAGTCATGGGGAGGAGGAGGGTCTCTACGTGACACAGCAGAAGCCTGGGTGTGCAGACGGTGATTAATATTAGCCCCAGAATGCAGAGTCATGGTGGCTTCTGGAACCGTGTGAGCAGTGGGACAGAGGAGGGCAGCTTTGTCCCTAGAGCCAGTCTGACCGCTCTCTTACCTCACAGCTTGGTTTTGCAACCTTGGGGACATGTGTAGTACTGGTTTTCTGTGGAAATGATCTGTTTGGGAAGTGCCCCCATTGCTGTAAATTTTGACTGGAGAACATGGTGGTTAGAACGGAGCATGGATGTGATAGGCTGAAATTAGAGTAGGAATTCTTCTTGAGGCCTCTCAGTCCTGGCTACCAGATCAGGACCATCCACACTCTGTGCCTCCTGCTGAAGCAACCACCTGCTTTTGCATAGCAGAGCACTCCTGCTAGAGCTGTAACCATAGTGTGAGATGATTGTTAGTCCCAAGGAGCCACAGGTTGCATTTGCATGTGTTCGTGTAGCCTGTTCAATTAGAGCAGGTCATTCTCTGTCAGTTCAGCTGTGCAGGTCTCCTCCTTCCGGACTCTCTATTTACAAATGTATCTGTAGCAGGGGGAAGGGAGGCGGCTTTGTTGTCTGATTAAATGGAGCTCTGCTGTACATGTGTAGTCAGTGCCTTTCTGTGTCAGTGATCATCTTCTCTCTTCTGTTTATGCTATCCCCTGGATCTAGTAAGCAAGAAAGGTATGAATCCATTTTATCTTCTCATTTTGCTAAAATTTCCAGTCTATTTCCCTTTTTAAAAATTAGGTCTGAAGATACTAAGGGGCATCTTTGGTTTGGGGAGTGTGGGGCATGCCAGCCCTAGGGGTTTACAAAGACAAAGACTTTGTTTCCTCAAAGGTGTCAGCCTCTCACAACTCTTAGGGAGACAATTCAAACACAAAGACTTCCCAGGTTGATTTTGCAATTAAATTAAAAATAAATAAATACACCCCCCCAGCCAACAGCAGTTAATAGTTTTTTGTTGTTGTTGTTTTCTCAGTCACTTCAGAGAATTGTTCTGTCAAGAATGCAGGTGCATTCTTGCAGTCTGTAATGAGGAACCTTTCAGGGAATACCAGGCAATTGTAAGAAACAAAGTGTTTGCGGGTCTTTAGGGAGAGAAAATGGTCCTGGGGGGGGGTTAATTTCTGTACCTGGGCCCCATAGACACTGTGCCCAGCTTGGTTTGTTCCAGAGACTGGTATGAGTGGAGCACCAGGAAGCAGCACCAGCAGCCCACTGTGTGCTCAGAGTGATGCTATGTTACACTACATTTTTTTTTGCTGTCCAGCTTTTCTTTGAAGACATTTTCTCCCAAAGGTATCTGTGCAGCATATTCAGTGTCAAATCTATAATGGGAGTGAATTGAAGCTGAGCAGCAGCTCAGGATCTGGAGGTTTGTTTAGCAGTTGCCCTGACTGAGCTAATGAGAGATACAAACATTAATTATGTGCTGTGGCCGTTCTCCATAAAAAGTGGGGGAAAAGCAACTACTCAAAGGTTCGGGGACTGGTACATGGTAGCACATGGCACATCCTGCTGGGCTGCCTGATAGGAGAAACCCTGCTTTGTTTACCATGTGTTTTCTTTCTCTCAGTGCTCTTTATCCTTCAGCACTTTTGTCTCCATCCAGGCAGCTAGAAGGCTTCTGAGATGTTGAGACTACTCAGAGTAGTCTAAGACTCAGAAGCTGGTTCTCCCCATTGACCAATTCCAGTGTTAGATGCAGCCATGGACTGTAGATGGAGCTTGCTCTGAGTCTGGGCCACAGCAGGAACGCAGGTTTCACTCATGATTTTTGCACTAAATTTTCCCTAATTGCTTCTCATTAGTGCCAGCCCAGCACGCACAGTGCCCTGTGCCTGAGCACAGCATTTTTGATCACATGTGGCTCAGGGTCACCACCATCCAGAGATACAGCTGCTTCTGTGCAGAACCTGGAAACTCTTCAGGGTGCTTCCAAATGCCTCAAAAGGGAGTAGAAAGTAGAGGCGGACTGTTGTGATTTGCAGGATGGTAAATGTAGCATTTGTACAGACTAGCAGTGATGCAGCTCCTTCTCTTCCGGAAAACATCAGGTCAGCAGAGGGGTTCACCATCAGGCAAAATCCCATTTTGGGGCTGTAGCCAAAAGACAAAAATCTCTGTGCTTTGCTTCATGCTCAGTACATTGGCAAAGCATCAGGATCAGCGCAGACTCAGAAGAGAGTCTGGGTCCTGCCCAACACCCCTCCCTACTGCATGAGTATATCCACTGTATTTGTCATATAGAGCAAGAAGTGAGACTTAAAGAAGCTCTCCTTGCAGTATTAGATTTTCCTTATTTGTCCACTTTTTGATTGGATCTGTCCCTGTTTTGCCTGTGAATTCCAGCAAGAGCCTGAGGTGGTGGCATTGCTCTAGGCATAAATATAACATGAAGAGACAACAGTGTATTTTATTGTTCCATTAATACACGCCTTGGGTGCCTTCAACCATTCAAGACATGTATTAATGGCCCAATAAAATGCACCCTGAAGAGCCTTTATGCTATTATATTACAGCATTCTATATTTAAATATTTCTAATACTTGCAAAAAAAAAATTTTTATATCCTTCCACTACAGGAAATAGTTCCTAGAGAGATTAAGAGGAAACAACACCTTGCATATATCTGATTTTTCTTTAATCAGTATTACAGAGAATGTCATATTTCAAAGTGCCTCACTAGTCAAACCTCTTCCGTCAGTTACATATGATCCTTACTGTTTCATAGATGTGAAACTGGAGTCATGGAAGAGGATGTGGCTTGCCCAGGGCCCCGGGTAGCCTGGGATGGAGATGGGTATCTGGGACACAGGGACTCAGACTCCTTCCCAGGGTGGTTCCTGCTGGTGTCTGCCAAAGCTCACCTGCTCGTCTCTGTCCTCTCCATCCACAGGAAAAGAGCACACTCCCCCTCTTCCAAGGACGAGCACTCCATCGGCCTAAAGGACTCGCTCTTGGCTCACTCCTCTGACCCAGTTGAGATGAGGCGGCTCAACTACCAGACTCCAGGTAGGGATCAGCTAACCTCTTTGCACCCCACCTCTGCCGGTTCCCCTTCACCAGGTCCCCATGCCACAGGAGGAGTTTGCAGTCCTCCCTGCGAGCAGCTCTGCACCTTCTCTGCACCACAGCGGTACAGAGGGGGATACCAAGGATATCCAGGTGTCCATTCTCTGGTCTGCAAATCCTCCTTGGCCCTGTCAGTGTAGGTCTGCAAGGCTGGAGAAACTGAATGGAGACAGCCCAGTGTGTGGTGTGTCAGACCTTATATGAAGCTCACTGCAGTTGTCCTGAGTCAGGAGGAGCCTCCATGCAGGAGCCTCCTCCTGCATTGCTCCTGCTGGCTTGGTTCAGGCTGGGAATCAGCTCTGAGCCCCGCTGGTGTGGTGCTGGCCACAGGGGCTGTGTCTGGAGGGATCAGAGGTAGAGAGCCCTTGTACTGATGAGGGTATCCCAGAAGGTTCATCCTGGGATCTTTGGTCTGCTGACTCTCCTGCTCTGCTCAGCTAAGAGTGAAGAGCTATCTGCAGCCTACATTGTTCCCCAGCCAGTGCTGTGACCCAGTGAAGGGCATTGCTGGTCACAGTGCAGAGGATGATAGTTCAGTAAAAGCCATCATCTTCTGCATACAACTGTTCCCTGCAGAGCATCTCATCATGCCCGCGCTGGTCTGTGGTGTGTGGGGCTGTAGCTAGTTTGCCAGCCCACAGAAGCAACTGTACTTCACACTGCAGAAAGGTCTTGTGCTGCTGCTGCTTTGTGTCTGAACGTCTCTGATGGCACCAAAAGCACAGTACCTGTCATTGTATCTATCAGAGGCAGACGTGCTCTGACTTGTTCAGAGCCTTTCAGAAAGTCCAAGTCCTAGACGAAGTGGGGAAGTGCTTAGGCTTTTGTGATGGAAAGAACAGTTCAGCAATAAATGAGGCATGTGCAGCTCTCTTCTAACTTGCAGCTCCTCCTGGTCTGTAACCTACTTTCCTGCTGTTCATTCATCTAAGAACTTTCATCTAACAGGAGAGTTTTGAAGGGACTATTTGCTGATGTAAACCTGCTGAGTCCGGGAAGGTACGAGGAGCCTTTGCTGTTGCAGCTCACAGTGGTCTGACTCAGACCTGGGGTGGGCTTCACCAGCACATCTCCCTCCATGCCAGAGCAGCTGTTAGAGATCTATTGTTAGAGATCCATCTCCCAGGCAGGACCAATGGCAGATCTCATGAGTAGGATGCAGCAGCACTCTGGCAGTTGCCAACAGACCTGGGCCATTAATTGGCCACAACACAGACCAGTGTGGTATTGCAGCATGGGAGGAAAATGCTGTGGGAAGGAAGGGAGGCACCTGTGCTAGGGAGAAAACAACTCAACAGACAGATCACAGAGCAGCACTAAGTGTGGGGGTCATCCATAGTCTGCAACAGCATGCAGCTTCCTGAGGAGGAGCAAGGCATTGAACAGGGCTGCTTCAGGACACCTGTGCATGGGGACAGGCCTCTGCATCATGTCTCCACTGCCCAGGGTTGCAAGAGACATCTCTGCCATATGCTCATGGTTTACATTGCACAGAGGAGTGTGACAGGTCAGGCTTGCACCTACTCCAATCTCCAGTGAGATCGAGGTGTTTACAACAAGAGCATCTATTGTGAGAGCTGTAGAAAAGGGCAAGAGCTGCCATCACAGAGAAGATGGGTCTGGGAAATATTACTGCCTGAAAGACACTGGCTCATTCAGTACGTTTACAGAGCTCACAGCAGAGACAAAAACAACCCAAAGTGCCCAGTTCCCTCTAGACTCGCTCAAGACAACAGCAGTGCCCTGGGATGCTGCTGGCTAACGCTCCCCTACCAAGAGACAGCACTATGTCCTTCTCCCTTCCTGACCCCACATTGTTTGTGAGGCTCTGCAGGGTGGGAGCAGGTGTCATACAGCTAGAAGTGACTGTTCCAGCTCCTGATAAGATTGTCCTCATTAATGAGGAGGCATGAAAACCACCAAGCCCATTGGGCCCATGCTTTTGCCCCTGTCACCTGCGTGAGGTTGAAGCAGTGCTGTGTGGATGCATTGACAAAAGGTGTTGGCCACCAGCCCTGCATGCTTCGGTAGCTGGTTTCCCTGCTGGAGTGTGCTGAACAGGGAAAACTTGTTTAATGCATAATTAATTGGGCTACTGTTATTAAATATTAAGGTTTCTCATTTTTGTGGTTTTCACTTCAGACAAGGGTTATTTACCCTACTGTCGGCCTCCCTGTTCTAATGAACCACTATGCCAAGTTGCTGAGAAGATGCGGGACCAGGCAGTGTCCCAATACACCATGAAATGAGGCTGAGTTATGCTGATGATGAGCTGCCAGAAAGCTGGCGGCTCAGGGGCACCAAGTAGAGGTTGCTAGGGCTGAGTGCAGTCCTCCTGTCTGCTGAGCAGCACAGACGTCCCCTATACCTGCCATCCACCTGCCCTTGCTGGCTTCCCTTGGGCATGGGGTCTTGGACAGGGGTATGCATTGAGGAAGTGTGGCTCTTGGTGTCAGATGAAGACCTGTGTGCTCACTCCCCTGCGAGTACCTCCAGCTCCATGCATTTGTCAATGTCAGAGGTCAAAAGCCCCATGTGTTAGTGGCCAGAGCAGAGCAGCCCCTAAGGCCAGGCCAGGCCCCAGGTCCTGTGCAGGAAGGAGGCTCCTGGTGCTGTGGCAGATTGTGCTTTCCTTTGCATCTTCATAGAATCATAGAATTGTTTAGGTTGGAAAAGATCATCAAGTCTGACCATTCGTCTCTTTGTCTTTCCATTTCTGAAGCTCTGCAATGATGACTAAAGTCTAATGGGTTTTCTGTTCTTGCCCCATTTTTTCTTTGCAGGTGCCAGTGTCCCCAGTTGCCCGAATATCTCAAGTTAGTTTTAACTCCTGTATTTATCTTTTGACACCTTTTGCTTTTTCTTTCCCTTTCTCTTTTGTCTCTGTAATTTTTGTTTCAATGTCATGAAGGTCACTCGCACTCACAGCAGACTGTTGAACAGCAGTGATTTCACTTTCTGACGTGATGTGTGAGGCCAAGCTCGGGTACTGTTTGCACGACACTACAGCAGCTCACCGCAGCACAATGCAGAAGGGAAGGCCCTGGGTGCTGGGCTGCCAGGATGCTCCTGTGGCAGCCCTTCACCTGCTCCCAGACCTCCCGCACCCCTTGCAGTGGCATGCCAGGCTCTGCCACGGCACCAGGCCTGCAGCTTGCCCTGTGTGGAGACAGATAACCTCGGCCATTTTGGAGGGGGTGGCCAGCTAAAAATGCTTAATGGAAAAACTGAAGGCTGCTCAGCAACCCAGTGGTTGAACGCACTCTCCTCCCACCTTAGGCCAACTGGCTTCCCTAGGCTGGACCATCTGTACCATAGGGTTAGGCAGAACGGATGCCAAGGGATGCTGACCTTCTCCAAACTGCCATGCAGTTGGTCTGCTTGGCAGTGTTGGCACCAGAGTCCCAGTCACAGAGCAGAGGAACTTACTGCTCGAGCAGGTTGTATGGAGTAGTACCAGAACTGTGGAATATAACTGCCCCTTTATGTCTTGTCTCATGAGAGCAGTTGCTCTAGGTTCACTATAATGGGATGGATAACCCATCACCTCTTTTTCTCCATCTGTTCTTGCAGCTTCTTTGTTGCTGCAGCACTCATGTCCAGCAAAACTGAAGTTTGGAGAGACCCCCTTGTATTTTTCAGCAGAGATGAGTGCCTGCAGCTCTGCTGTGGTCCATGACTCTGCCTTACTTCATACGTAACTGTGTTGGGATGTGTGGCTATGTTCAGTCCTCTTTCTTCTTCCAGCCCCATACTTCTGCCTTGGTTCCACACTGTCCTCCTCATTCAGTTGTTCATCACTCACAGCTCTGTGCTGCAAAGGCTGTTCCTAAGCTACAGCCTCTGGAGCTTTGATGCCAATGACCAAACTGTGCAGAAATCAGAGCATTGTCTTCATGGGCCTGCTCAACCACCTTGGGGACCCTGACAGGTTAAGTGGCGAACAGAGGACCATTTGCAGGAGGACCTCAGCACAAGGCAGAAGGGGGATCTTTCCTTCCCCGTCTGTCCATATGCTCTCAGGCCATCCGTGGATAGCTTTGAGCTGTCAAGTGACAGAAGGACAAGTGCGTGTTGGATCCGGTCTTGCCTATAAGCAGCAACGTCAGATGCTTTTGGCAGAGGTGTGAGGAGCCCTGCTGTGCAGTGGCTGCAGTGTAACACTTCCATGTTATCACCTAGTGATATGTCACCGCTGTGTAAAATGCACATGCCCAGCCCGAGGCTTGCTCCATCACCTCAGTGGCCCATCACTGCCATCTGTGGCAGTGTTCAGGCTCCTGAGCGATTTAGAAGCTCCTGGCCACTACTCCAACCTGTTTCCCTGGGTGTGAATCAACAGCTTCAGCCTATTAATAATCATCATTACCCATGTGGGTTTTCTGGGAAACCCACAGAGCATCTGATGGAGTCATGAGCCTTGGGATTTGAATGAGACGGCCTTTGGATGAGATGCTTAACAGCCACATTCCTGCCAATTCACCATCTCAGCTTCAGAAAGAGGTTTTGATGGTTGAACCCTGAATCCCAGGACCCCTTCCAGTCCCACATGCACACATCCACAGTACCTGTCTCCTGTGTGGGACCTGTGGGATCCCCTTCCCCAGGCCTCTCCCCTGAGCGGGGCTTGGGCTGCGCCCAGGATAAGCCATACTGTACATCCCTGCTTTAGACAGGACAAGACTTCTGCCACGGATTGAGCTGCATCCCAGCTTGCAGCAGCCTTCCAGAACCTGTTGTAGGGTATGTCACTGCACAAGCCACCTCAGTGGAGCTGGACTTTGGGTTCTGAAGCTGGCTCTGCCACTGGAGCACTGTTGAAAGGCACTGAGTTACATAGCTGCAGGCAGAGCTGCTCCTCAGCTCAGAAAGTTGAGCAGTTCCCACCCAGGGGAGCAGCCGTTCCTGCACAGGGCCCTTCCAGTCTTTCTCTACCTCCCCAGGGGCTGCTGCAGCATCTGCCTACTCAAAAATCTGTGCACATACACTGGGGAGTTTTCCCCTGGTGCAGGTCTGAGCAAGTTTCTTTTTTGCTAAAGTCATTGTTAAGGGTAAGCAAGAGCATCAGCCCCAGCCCTTGTCGCTGAAAGCGCCAGAGAATCAGTGTGTTCAACTTCAGCACATGTGGGAGCCTGGGAAGCACACTGACGGTGTATCCCTGGCCCACTCCTGTCGGGGACTTGCCCGCTGCGTGGCCTGCTCTGTGTGCCTGGTGGCTGTACTGTCTGAGCATGCTCACCCAGTCATGCACATTCTGCACATCACCTTTCTGTTTTGTTTCACCAAACCGTGTGCTCTGAGAGTATGTGCAGCATGCCGTGTGATCTCACTGACTTCCAATCCATCCCACCAAGCGCTTCAAATAGTCACACATGTCCGCCTTGCACCCACCTTTCAGGTTTGCTGTGCCCATGCTCTTGTCGAGCCTTCTTCAGCCATGCAGAGCCATAACCACTTTCCTCTCTCTCCTTCCTTCTCGTCTCGCTTGCAGGCATGCGTGACCACCCCCCCATCCCCGTGACGGATCTCGCCGACAACATTGACAGGCTGAAGGCCAATGACGGGTTGAAGTTCTCCCAGGAGTATGAGGTGAGCGTGAGGGAGCACCGGTCAGTGGGGGCAGAGTGATGATGGCCAGGACACCCAGTGTAGAGGGCTTGAAAGCTGCCTCTCCTGCACTGGCATTGCCTGCATGGGCCCTGAGCCAGGCTTGAGAGCCTGCCAGCTCTCCTTGCCACCCCCAGAGCAGTGGGAACTTGCCTTGAGCAGCTGAAGCACGGTTTGTACCGGGAGAATGCCTTGCAGCTGAACACGCCGCAGCCCGCCATGATCCCACCGTGGTTATGGTCTTAGGAATGAATGGGAGCTCACATCTACCCACCTGGGCTGCTGCTGTTCACTTTGTCCTGCACCATGAGAGCTGCCCTTCATGCAGTCTGGCTGAGGTATGCATGCTGGTCCATAGCATCCTTTGCTCCTTCACTTGCATCTGCATTCAAAACTTTGCTTTGTGCACCATTCTCATACACATGCTTACCCCATCTAATCTCCCGTGCACACTGGACTGTACTGACATTAGCCTGTGTCATTCAGCATATCTGTGGCCAGGAACGCTGCTAATGTCTCATTTCCCTGGAGCAGGCCCAGCCCCCATCCCTGCACAGAGTGCTCTCTGCCTGTGCCCTGCAATACGGAGCTGCAAACTCCTCTGTGCTGCTGAATCACGCTCCTACCCTTCTCCACATTTCTGGTGGACTCCCAGATGGGTACTGTCTGCACCCACTGCCATTGCTGCCTTTGCTCATCCACGAGGGCATTTGGTGAACCTCATCCTGCACTGCACCTCTCCCAGCCCAAGTGCCTCCATTCTTGTCCTCCTCTGAGGACATCTTGCCAAAGAGGGTGCACATATGGGGAGGAAGGGGCTGACCTGCATAAGGGTTCCTTACTTTTCTTGTCACTCTCCAGGATAGATGATTAGGTTGAAACTGTGTAGAGCTGGGGAACGTTCCTCTGCAGCCATGAGACCAGCAATGGCAGGACTATGTTTTCCTGTGCTTACATGCAGGACCTTCTTGAGCTGCAGAGGATGTGTAAATAAACTCCCCACTAGTATTGAAGAGGTAATAAATTTGGGAAGTGTCCTTTGCGTGTGTTATCACTTCTGTTTGAATTGTTATCTGCCTGTGCCTGTGACCTCCCCATCCTGCACCATACGCACACTGATTTTTGAGATGAGATCAGTACATTTGCCACGAGGTAGTATTATATATGCCTGGAAAGGGAAAGTAGTTCTCCACATTGAGAAGGTAAGGGGCTCATTCCAGCTAATTGAGAGTTGCTACCCCTCTGCATACTGCTGTCTAGACCATAGAGGAGCTGAGATTTCACCAGGGGCAGCATTACATTGCAACTTGAGAAATGTTTAGAGGCACAGTGTGCTTCCCTTGTGGTTACCTCTGGGTTCATGTATGTTCCCCCAGCAGTGCCAAGGTATGCTGTCGTATGGCTGCCTTGGGTTTTCTGTTACAAGTACAGCCGAAATGTTAAGCAGGACAGTCCACTACGCTGCAGGCAGACGATGCCTCTGCTGTGGTGGGGATTCAGCCAGCTCCAGTGTCTCTGCACTCCCATCCTCATACTAGGTCTGTGCCAATTGGAGCCTACAGCGTAATACTGAGCTGTGGGAACCATTTTGGAAAAAAAAGAGCATTAAGTAAATTCTCTTAGCTGTTTTCATGAGCCTTTCTCTTCTCATTTCTCTTTTTTTAGAATATCATGGCTGATTGAGAACACAAATCAGTTGTACTTTTCATGTTGAAGCAGCTAGTAAGTAGCTGATTGTCACATGTAATTTTTTTCCCCTGGATTCTGTTGTTTGACTCCTCATCAGCTAGAAATTACTGAACATGACAGGTTCACAGAGTGTTTGACACTAGGATGGACCCCAAAACAGAAGGGATTGTCCCTGTTTGGCAGACCGGGATCAGTGCAGTCATTCCCCATTTGAAATGCCAGTGAGAAAAATCCTGGACTGAGTTTGCAGAGAATGGCAGCTGCCTGAGCAGGATTTCTGCAGCAATGGGCCTGCTCTCAACCTGGTCCCTGTGTGTGTGAGTTTGGCAGGGCAACAGCTCCCTTCAGGACCTGCAGTGGGAGGGCTAGAGGGCAGGATGGGCAAGGCATGCACTGCCAAGTAAGGGAATCTGCAAGAGGATGCAGAAATAGTGAAGGTGGGAGGGGAGCAGGCTCTGCAACACCTGTGGGAGTCCCAGAGGCAAGGAACCACATCTCGGAAAATTCTGCACAATTTTGGTCATTAAGTGGTGATACAGTCCCAGCACTCGCCCTGGGACTGTGTGAGCCCCAGATCTAGGCAGAGTTGAATGGTGACCCAGCATGTTAAAAGATGGAGGCCCCAACTCTATTTGCTCATGGCTTGATAGTGGTGCCAGATGGGGCACAGCACAGCTGAGCAGGAAGAGCCAAGGGACAAAGGCATCACAGATGGACCCCCCAAGGCCCATTTGCTGTTTGATTGTGCTTTGAAATAGTTGCATTTTAAGTGTTTTTCCAGAGCAGCCTGGCAGCCTAATATCTCTGTGGGGTGCATGCCTGTTTATGGATGGCTCATGTTCCAGGAACGGTGGCACCCCAGGCAGAGAGCAAATATTTAACACTACTTGTAAGCACCGAGGCCAGCTGCCCAGAGCCATCAGTCTAGTGGCTCTCCTTGGTTGTGCAAGTGATGGCAGGGTAACCTCGGCACAGGTGACACAGAACAAGGCCTGTCAGCACCTCTCTGCACACCTGGGAAGGGAGCAGGGAGGGTGGCAGAGGTTTCTCGGTGCCATTTGGTCTCCATTCCCACGTATCAAACAAGTAACATCGTTCACAGCAGTTTACCAGCCTGCATGGCCAAGCAGCCCATGCGACAACAGCCAGCACAGAGAGAGCTGTGTATGGGCTGCAGCGAGAGCAGCTCCTGAGCTGCAGGTTAGCCCTCACCCCAGACAGGCAGGGAGCACTCCCAGCTTGAGCTGTTGGTATCCCTGGTGTGACAGAAGTTGAACTGGTGGTGCTGGGAGCTGAGCTGGCTGCAGGTACAGTTAACTCTGCTTTGCCAGCAGCTCTGGTGTGGGATACAGCACAGCTCCACTAGCCTCACCACACTCTTCCCAGGCACTGCAGCAGTGCTTGGGGGAGCAGAGTACAAGGGTCAGGCAGCAGCTCCTGGCCCAGCCACACCAGGATAGTATTTCATTTTTAGTGTACAGTGAAAGCTACTGTGAATTTACAGTGTGGGATTAATGGAATTAAATAAGTACAAGTAAAAATGAGCCCCTTAATTACTTATCTGCGGGCTATTGCGGGTGCTGCAGCTGTGTTGGAGCTCCTCCTGTGGGCCACCTTCCCACGGTGCAGCCTGTGGACTTCAGGCAGGATCCTGCCCTCGGATGGCGGGGTACCCGCGCTGGTACAAGCAAGTGTGCACCAGTGCACCACACTGCATCACACACTTTCACTGGGATACAGCAAGCTATTAGCAACCATGGGACAGACCAGCTCCAATCGGGGCTGGTTCCATCTCCATGGTGGCTGCTGCAATTTCACGGCTAGATCCTGCACCATCTTCCCAGGGGAAAATTTTGACCTTATGTCCAAACTGCAACTTGTGGCCATTGGCCCTCGTGCCCAGTCCCTTCAATATGTCCCTCCAGTGACAGCCCCTGGGAGCAGAGCTGACTGGAGGTGGTGAGAGACAGGCAGTGTGCCACTGTCTGGCATGTTAATCCTTGATCATCTTTAGGTTGTATGTGAGATTTGCCTCTGCTCCTGCTTCCCATTGTGGTGGGAAGGCAGCAGCCCCTTCCCTACAGTTTTGTATGGAGAGAAACAGACTTGACCTGCCCAAACCCTGTGTTCACTTGCATTTCCCCTAAAGCCTCTGAGGACATTGCATTCCCCTGCCTGCAGGCCTGATGAGGCAGCTTAGGCAGGGGGAGAGGTGCTTGAGTCTCTGGGCCAGTGACCCCAGGAGGTGCAGGACCTGGGATCCAGGTAGCATCCAGGGAGTCTTGTGTTGTGGGTTTAATGGGCTAATGTGGAAGCTGCCTAGCAGGAATGCAGCACTCAGGTTCCGGTAATAATAAGGCTGAAGTGCCGCTAGCGATTGATCCAGGAGTGCATTATGTCTTCATCTGAGACACAGCACAGTGGTCAATGCCTGTGGTAGTATGGTTTATGTCACAGGAGGCCAGGAAGCACTCACAGCCCAAGCACCTTCCCCTCCCTGTACCCTTGTGCAGCCGCCTGGGCTGCTGAGCAGCACAGGGCCATGGTCGCTGCTGCAGCTGGGGCCAGCCGAGATGCTGTGTTTCTCCAGAGTTCCATCTGCCTGGGCTGCCCACGCCCACCAACAGCAGAGGCAGCTTCAGAGACTCTGCATGCAGAGGGATTTTGGAGCTGCACTGAGGAAGGGGAGCAGCAAGCCCAAGGTGGACCGTATGTGAGAGACAAACTGGCACCTAGGGATGTTTTCAAGGTATTTGTAAAGTGCTCTCAAGTCTATTGAGGAAAGAGCCTTTTTCCAATACCATGTCAATGGTCTGTCTCTGTCTTTATGTTGATGGCAGTAGCAGCAGGGATCCCTGAGCTCCTTTGGAGAGATTGACCCTTGCACTTCCATGCTGGGAAGGAGTTGTTCTACTAATTGGACTTTTTCTTAATTTGCACCTTCTGTCTTACAACATCTCCCCTGTCACTTTAAAGCAAAGTGAAACTAAAGGTGCTTTTAAGTTCATTCCTTGCTTATTTCCTTCCATTTTCCCAGCCTTTCTGCTTTCTAGGAAGAATGAGATGAAGGTGTTACTCTGATCGAATTTTGGGATGAGGCAGTGATTCCCATGAGCTTCAGAAAGGAACAAGAGCAGGTTCTCGTGTGCTCTGGCAATTTTGGAGCATAGCAGCGAGACAAAGCAGTTAGGGGCTGCAGAGCATCACAGGGAGATGGGGTGAGACTTGCCAACCACCCCTCTGTGTAAGGGTTTCAACTGCTCTCCAAACAGCCCATCATCCTCCTGTTTATTTACTCATTTGTTTGCCTTAAAGGTGGGAACAGGTGTACATTAATTCATCACCAGAGTTTAAATTAAATCATTTTACTTCTAAATGAGTCACTAATTTGCAGGAGCATTTAATTAGAGCCTCTTTGCACTCAGGTGCTGTATTACTTCTGACTTTCTCACCTGTTTGCCCTCTTAAGAGGCTGATGATGATTAGACCATTTCTGCACATCCTCGTTGCACATCAAAGCAATTAACCCTAATGCCAACACCTTGATGCTCCTCCTTGGTTCTGGGGGCTCTTGGCAGTCTTGTCTCCCCCAGGACCTAATCCTTTCCACTGCTGTGCCAGGACGCAGGCTTGCTGTGTGAGCACACCGCACCCCACGTCTTGGGCAGCCCTGCAGGTTTTTGGCAGTGATTTGTAGCATAAATCTAAGCATGAACAAATGCACTGAGCTCTCATTGCCTCTGCTGCAGAGGGAGGACTCGCTACAGCACACACACCCCCCACATGCCTCCCCCCTCCCTCCCCTGGTGCTATGTGTGCTCACAGGGTGCAAGCAGGGCTGGTGCTTTCTTGCATTGTCTTATTCCTCAGCTGTAAGAAAATGTTCAGTCATACCCTGAGGGCTGGTCTCAGTTCCACTGCCAGCTAGCCAGCTCCCTGCATGGGCTGTAAGTGTAGAGTAAGGCCAGCTTTTTGAAAAAGAAGTGTTACTTATGTCTTTAATAGGCTTTGGTGGATTTTTCTCTTTTGTTTGTGCTTCTCCTTCAGTGTGTTCTGGATTGACTAGACGGTTGCTGAAACCCCTCTCACCACTGGTCCAAACTGAAAAGTCCTTACGTATTTTGTTCTCTTACTTTTTCATGCCTCTTCGATCATTTCTATTGCTCTTACCCAGTTCAGCCACATTGTTAGGTGGGTAGCAGTCATTCCTGCCACACAGCTAAGGGAGGAGAGCATTCAAAGAGCTGATACAAAGAGCACTCTGTCCTGAAAACAAAATATAGGTGCCTGAACAAAATGACACCTCTGTGTGTGGGCAGAGGAGTGTGCAGGGTCTGTGGCAGCCAGGTCAGTGGGTTTCCAGCCAGAAGCAGTGCTTGTAGACTCCACTCTCACAATCACCCTGCTACTGCCTTCTTATTACACTGATAATACAAAATTACAGGTTTTCTGTAGGAAATGTCTATTTACATCCTACATTTCCCAAAGTGCCTATTAGTATCGCCGTGATGTCATAACCTCCTGTGCATTTTCGTCAGCACTGGCTCCTCTGCCTGCAGGCATCCTGCTGCTGTGGAGTGGGCTGGTGGAGCCCACATGAGGACAGGCAGCTGCTGCCTGGCACAGCACTGGCCCCTCAGGGCTGGTGTAGCAGTGCAGGCAGTGCCTGTGCTCCCTACATATTCTGGGTATCTGCATCCACTGCTGGCTGCTGGGGAGGTGCTGCTCAACAGCACAGGAGAGTAGGGGGTAGCAATGTGCATCACCCTGTGCACAGTCAATAGTTGATGGGACTGAGCAGAGGTACCATGAAGGTTGCCCAGGTCAGCGCAGTCAGGAAGATGTGGTTCTTGGCTCAGCCTTTTGCTTGCAGCTGATCCAAAGCTTTCAGACTTTCGAGTGCTTTACTGCCTGAGAAACCTTCTGATGTGGCTCTCTGCCAAGTGATGAACGTGGATGCCTGCAGAGGGAATAACATGTGGCTTCGAAGCCCTGGCCTGATCATTCAATATTTTTGCCTGTGGGTCGTCAAAGCTTCAGGGACCCTGGGCTGGAGTATGATTTTAAGAAGGCTTTGATTGTGTTGGTAATTTCGGGGGGAGGAGGTTTATGGGATGGCTGATATTAGCTGCAGCTGCCTGCCCTGGGCTTGCCCAGGACTGCATGTGTAGAGCAAGTCCCTGTGTGAGGCAGCTCAGCTGTCTTACCTGGCTGCCTCACGTATCTCTCAGATATTCCATCTCAAAGGGTTATTTTAGGGATGGTCCTTTTTCACCTTCTTTTGTGCATGGACAAAGACAATAGGAAAGGCTTTGGGAAGGGGCAGCCTTGGCCATGGAGGAGCCACGGACCAGTTGCCACCAGCACGTGGCTCATGGGAGAAGTATTGTTTGTGCAAGGCCGGGATGCAGGTGGTATCGGGATGCGTGCTTTTGAGGAAGTTGCATAGTGTGCAGGCCTTTGGCCAAGATGTATAACCACCTCTCTTCTCTGGGTTTATAGTTCCGTGTCACTCTATTAACTCAAATGAGAGATGTTTACATTGCATAAGTAGCTGGAGCAGTGGATAGTAACCTATCAATTTTCATGACTATTCCCTGGCAAAAGCTCGTAGTCTGTCTTGGAGGACAGTAATACCCAAAGCTGCTGGGACACAAGACATGCAGGGCTTGCCATACTTCAGGAGACTGCAGTTCAACAGCTAATAAAACTGCTAGGTCAAGCACTAGATAGTCAGGTCTTTGTGGAGTTCTGGCATAAGACCACATTTCTGCTGATGGGTAGCTCCAGAGGAAAGAACGAGCACCCAGTAACAGTGGAGGTGAAGGCTTATCTGCAGCGGGCTGCCCAAGCAAGGGGCTACCTTTCCTGATGGTCCCACTGAGGACTGCATTTTGGTGTGGTCTGGCTTGACACTGCTGCTGAGGACACCCATGGAAGCTGCAGGAGAGGTGTGTGGGGAGATGCAGATTTCCTGACTGTAAGGACATGCTGTGCTGCAGCATCCCACTGTGCTGTAACTGCTCCTGACTCCAACCTTCACTCTCTCTCCACAGTCCATTGATCCTGGGCAGCAGTTCACCTGGGAGAACTCCAACCTGGAAGTGAATAAACCAAAAAACCGCTATGCAAATGTGATCGCCTATGACCACTCACGTGTTATCCTGACCTCCATAGATGGTAAGAGTGACTCTGGAGTGGGCACCCCAGCAAACAGCTGAACCTGGCTGTAGCAGGGGACTATCTTTTTTCCCTGTTATCAGTTGAGTACGGGCAAACACTAAGAAACGTATCCAGCATCAGCATGAGTAAACGTGTGTTGTGGTTCTCGGGAGGAGAGGATGGGCTCTGCAGAGCTGTGCCTGCTTTCCCAGTGTCCTCAGAGCAGTGTGCCCCATGGGATTGCTTCTTGCTAGAGCTGGTGCCAGCAGACACATCTGTCCCAGCAGACTCCCTGTCACTCCTGGACCCACTGGGTGACTTCAGCTGCCTTCCTCGGCACCTGGTGGGCCATGGCACTGTTAGCCCTACAACCCTCTGTCCCAGCACAGCTTCAGGGCCGGTATCTTCCGCTGGGACCTGTCAGTGTTTACTCCCAACTAAGTCCCCAGAGTTGCATAGGATGAGCTGTGCCCCTTCCCCTGGGATGTCAGGCTTCACAGGTCCCTGTGCTCCATGGGAGGTGCATTGGGCCCTGATGTTCATAGCACTGCCCCCCATGGCTTCATGAACCAGCACCACATCTCTGGAGTCCAGTTTAATACATGTCTGGGTTAATACTGCCTGCTTTGCAGTACCCTTGTGCACAGAGGAGCTAGAGCTCTAGTGCTGGAGGGTTCACTCCTGCCAATGGTTTATAAATCAGCACCCAGCTCTGCACACCAGAACTGAGCCCACTCATGAGGGATGAGGAAGATGCAGCTAAAGCAATGCACTCCTGCTTGGGGAAGAGACTGGGGCCTGCTTTTGCATACCAGTGGCACTGCAGTCACTAGGTTCCTTTTTCTTGGGATGGAAGAGTCTTTTCTAATGCTAATGCACCACTTGTCCTCTTCAGGGTTGGGGATGGTAAATGGTCCCTCACAGCCAGGCATGCCCAGCAGCAGCTATTTGTAGATCTGGCATGCCTGAGCCTGGGCAAACCCTGTTAGACAGCTGTCGGGCGAGCACATGGGGGAATCCCTGGTTTCCAGCCTCTGTTGCTGTAAGTAGTGTCTGCGTCTTCCTGGGAACCGTTCCCAAAGCACTCTGACAGGTCCCTGCTGCCCATGCCAAGGGAGCCAGGCGCTGCACTCCAGCTGCTGCTGCTCCCCCAAAGCTGCCAGCACCATATTTCTACTGGAGACTGCTGGGACCTGTGGAAAATTCCCCAGGACAAAAGGGTGAGGGGGAGACCCCCAGCTTTATTTCTTTCCTCTAATGAAATGCAGATCCACTCTTCTTGGGAGACAAGGAGATTCCTGCTGCTTTCCTTCCTTGCAGCCTGGGTAGACCATGCTGAGCAGGGTTTGGAAACACAGCCCCAGGCCTCTGCTTTGACACATTTGTTTTACTAACGTTGTGTTTGCATTTTGAAGTTTTTTACAAGAGGGTCCTTTTCTTAAAAGTGGTGGAGGCAGAGTAGGAGCTGGAGCAGCCTCTGTCAGCAGGCAATAGAGGGGGGTCTCACACTGAGGAGAGTTTCAGTGGTGTTTGGAGGAAATTCTCTGTCTCCTCTGGGGTACTGTCCCTGCAGGAGGGATGGGAGGACATCCCTGCCTGACACCCCTTGCTAACAGAGGCAAGCTAATGAAGCAGCCTCATTTTTAAAAGGTGCTGTAGGACCATAGCAAATAGCTGATGAATTTAAAACAATTATTTCAATCAGTTGCTTGGGGCCAGACGAGCTCCACAATATTCCTGCCTGTGAATTTCTCTTTGTGTGCGGGTGGCAGCTGTCTCTCTGCTTTGATGCTGCCTGCTTGTTGCATTAATGTGGGAGTTACAAAGGATTCTTCTCTTTTTCAGGCACCATCCCTGTCCTTTGCAAGATCCCTGGGAAAGATTCTGGCATCACCCTGTAAAGGAGACTTGTGAACATGCCAGTCTCTTTCCCTGCCTGCAGAGCCCAGCAGAGTGATAGGCACAGGGCTGACCCTGGAATAATGCTTCACCCTCTTTCTCTGCAGGGGTCCCAGGCAGCGATTACATCAATGCCAATTACATTGATGGGTATCGGAAGCAGAACGCCTACATTGCCACACAGGGACCTCTGCCAGAAACTCTCAGCGACTTCTGGAGGATGGTGTGGGAACAGAGAACAGCAACTATAGTCATGATGACCAGGCTGGAAGAGAAATCCAGGGTACAATGTGTGCTTCCTGTCTTTTCTGAAGTTGGGAGGGTGGAGCAGGAGAGAGGAACACTTTACAGTTTAAGGACCTCCATTCCTCCTAGGAAATGGAGGTCTAGTGATGTGACTTACTGCTTCAGGCACCCCAGTAACAAGTGCCTTGTAAGCATATCCCCATGGGGCAAAAGGGTGGCAAAACCTCCTGTCACTGTATTGCTCATTCTCCCCTGTCTTGACTCTGTGTGAGCACACCCTTCCTTTCCCTGCCCACATCACTTGTACCAATGGGAGAAAGGAAGGTGCTGAGAGTGAGGAGTGTTGACAGTCCCTGAAAGCCTGTGTCCCAGAAGCTGAGAAGCTGCAGTGGGTGGGTGGTTTCAGCAGCATCCTGTAGCCTGACAGGGCCCTGGCATCTCTGACGATGTAGGGGAATGGCTGACGGGGTCTCACTGCAGTAACAAGACTAATTTGTGCCTTGTGCAATGACAACATGTATAAAATGATCAGCTCATACTGCCAAGATTAGATGTTCTGATGTAATAAATACAAAGCTGCCTGAAAACTGTGGAGAAGGCATGAGGTGGAGAGGAAGGAACATGAGCCCTTGTTGTGGATGATGCTTGTGATGTCTCATGACAGAGGTTCTTACTCAGCCCCTGAAGCAGGAATTCATAAGCTGTGACTGAAGTGCTCCCGTGCTCAGATGCGCCCTTTGGGCAGAGCCTGCCCAGGCAGGAGGCAGCTTCTGCCTCTTGTGATTTGTTTTTTTCCTAAAAGTAAAATTTTAGTGGTTTGTACTTGCAGAATATTTTAGTGTTACCATGCCAACGGCAGGAGAAGGGGCTGCGTACTCAAGCTGTGAAGCACTGGTTATTTTTAGCCCAGTGCTCATTCTTGAGAGGCAGAAACTGTCAAGTTTGGGTTTAGTTAAAACTTTTGCCTTCATGCTCTCCCTCTGTTTCAAAGCTTTAGCACCAAAATGCTCACAGGGGTGTCCTAGCCCACGTTGGCTGGCTGGAAGCAGCTGGAACAACAGATCCTTGTGGCAAATCAGATCTGCTTCTTCTGCACGTACAAAAATAGGATTTGTTCATGGGCTTCCCTGGATCTACAAATGCCCTACGGCCTGCTTGGAAAAACAGTGTTCATCGGAGACAAGCTACCTCTAGAAACTCAGCCCCAGCTTTGCACTGTGTGTCCCACTGCACAGCCCTGCCTGCTCTGTCTGATGGCAACTGTCACCCACCCCAGCCCAATCAGGGGAGTAAGTTAACATGGCCCATCCTGTGGCTCAGGATTGAGCCACCTGGGCTAAGCAAGATAGAAGCTGCTGATCCACTACTCTTTGCAGCTGAGGGTTATATGGGGACTTTTTTGTGCCTTCATATTTAGGTGATGGAGCATATATTTGAAGTATGGGGAAAAGCCCTTTCAGGTTGCCAAGTAAATTCATGTCCAGAGTCCTGACTCCCTTAACTTCTGGGCTGCTTAGTTACAGGAAGGCACTCCAAGGTGCATGTTTTTTGGAAGATAATGGATTTCCTCCGACCCCACCCTTGCCTTTGCCTGAGAACTCTCTACTGCTAAGCCATGTATTATCTCCCCGCAGCACTCTCCCTGTCATGTCATCCTGCAGTTGCCTCCTGCAGTATTGGTTTCTGTTGCAAACACAGTGTGTGTGTGTGTGGTCAGGTTTTTGGTGACAGGATGGGCACAGCATTAGTGATGTGTGACCTTGCTGGAAAGTCCCTTTGCCCAGGGTCTTTGGCGCAGGCACAGGACTGTCTCTCCAACTGTGAAGCCTGGGGTGGGCAGCAGAGCCTCATGGAGAGTTGCTCAGCACAGAACAGGCTCTGCCACCTTTCCAAGCTAGCTCCGCAAGACCCCCCTTGGCACTGCTGTGTATAGATAAGCCAACCAGGACCAGCGGCAACTTTGCAGCCCTGTAGGGGTGACACTGCTTTAAAGGCCTTCTGAGCTGCAGGAGGAAAAAGAAAATCTTTAAAGAGCATCAGCTTTTATGGTCTGCAATTTCAGCTGGCTTGATGGTCCAAATCATCCTCCCTTTTTCATGTTTTCACAAAGCGAGAGGCACATAAAGGATAGAAATGTCTGGATCGTGCAATTTAGCTGCCTTCAAAGCTTTACAATCAGTTTCAGAATCATTTGGTGTCAGTTCAGAAACACACATTGTAGATTAGTTTTCCCAAAGCTGCAAGCGTGGTGTGTTGCAGCCAGGGTGTGATGCACAAGAGAGGTATTAAAGCAGGATGTCTCCTACTTGGGCTATCCCCAAGAACCTAGCAGAGCGAGGGCTCCCAGAGCAGCACCATGGCTCATTCTGTCCCAGTCCAGAGCACCAAGCAGCCATCCTGCAGTGTGATCTCCTCTGGCATTTGTATCCCCAGGCAGGGGTGCAAAGAGACTGGTGCTCCAGGGCTCTGGGGACAGGGGGCCTGGCAGCCATGTCCTCTGCTCCAGCCCTCTCAATGGCAATGATGCCATCTGGAGCTAGTGAGTGGTGCTGGGAACAGATCACAGCTCTCGAGCTGAGGAGAGGTGCCTGGCTGCTCTTGGGCACAGGGCATCAAAGGGGAGGGACAGGAACCACGCAGCAAAGCTGCAATAAATGGCCGTTCAGGATATTACTATGCTCCTTAAATTGATAAGAAGCAAGCAAGCACTGCCAGAAGAAAACATCTCTTATCTGCTTTAGTGCCACAGTGCTTTGGCTTCAGCATAAAATTTACAGATCTTGAAAATGAGGCATAAACATTATGGGTAAATTTGGCAGAAAATGTGACTGACTCTTATCCGGTCATGAATAAATAATTTTCAATTATCAGCCCAAGAGCTGCTATCATCCCGCACAGGGAACTCCTCTGAAGTTTGTTTTGTGCTCAAGCATACATAGGGCCCTGTAGTGTGTAGGTGGCAGAAGGGGGACTGCTCTGCCCAAGGTGTGGGCTCAGGCCCAGGGACATGCTGTGCTGCTCCCTTGCAATGTCCCCTGCAAACCACCCCAAGGGCAACACACCAAGTGGCTGTCCCCAGCATTTGTAGGATGCCATTCTGCCCTCCCCTACTTTAGAGATGGGTCACATTGTCCCAGAGCCAGGCAAGGCAAACTGAGGTGGCCAGAGAGGCAGCTGCTGCCCGCTTGTGAGGATAGGATCGTTTTAGCTGTGAAATAAGGTCTGTGACCTCCAAGTTGTTCACTCTGCAGCTACTCAGTGTGAAATAACAGAATGCTCTGTGCAGAGTAAGAGAAGCCTGAGATTTGTGCAGGGCCTGCCGTGCTGGGAGAACATATCTGAGACAGCAAAGCATCCTGAACGTCAGGAAACCCTGGGCAGCTGAGCAACATCAGGAGGCAACAAAGCTGTTCTGGGCATGCAGGTGCCTGTAGTACCCCATCCATCAGCCTTGCTCCTGGCACTTCTGCAAGGGTAGAACTTAATGAGAGCATACCTTAAAAAGAACAGGGACAGATGCATCCCACTGACCTCAGTTTGCTGCACTCCAGCAGAGTGCCAAATGAGGACTCTTAGGTCTCTCAAGCCCCACCTGGCATAAAGTGCTTTCAATTAAAAGGCAAAAAGTCATTGATTTCTAATTAAGCCCATTGTTTCCCTTCCAACATACACCCCTATAAACATGCTCAGCTAATAATTAAGTTTACTATTCCTTGACAGGCACAAATGATCTTCCATTCACTACTCTCTCTTAGGGCAGGAAATCATTTTCAGTGCAGTGCACATGGGTGGGAGTGAAGGCTTCCTTCTGTCAGACAGGCACTGCAGCTCCATGGGGCGGGGGTGCTGGGTGCCAGATGATATAGGTGTGCTTAGGGTGCCAGATGATATAGGTGTGCTTAGGGTGCCAAATTAAATACGGAGCTTGGAGCTGCAGAGGACAAAACTGGAGGAGTAGTTTGCAAACACTGAGCTGTGAACAGGAGGAGGGCGTCAGCAAGTGATCAAGGAGGGATGCACAAGTTGATGAAGGGAGCAGAGGGATGGGGCTCTGGGAATATTTCAAGGCTGTCTGCCAAGTAGGCTGCAGCAGGAGCTGTGACCAGTAGCTCAAAGTACTCTGGTTGTAGAGTTGGGAGGGGGCGATAAGGGATGCTGCAGGGCAAGAGAGTCTGTAGAGAGCAGATGTGGTTTTGTGATGGCACAGTGCTGCCTGCCTGAGGAGATGGTTTGGCCACAGTCTACCTCTTCTCAGAGGGAAACCAAGATGTGTCTGTGTCTGAGCTGGCATCTGTGCCCTTGCTGCAGAGCAGTTTTAGAAACACCTGGGAGAGGTGGATTTCCAGGAATGCATCACCTGCCAGAAGGGCAGGTTGCCATCTGTCAGGGTCCTCAATGCACTCGAGCCTACAGCAGTGCAGAAAGGGTGGCAAGGTCAGCCCTGTGAACACAGCATCCAGGCTGGCTGCCTGGCGTGGGCTGTGTCCTGTCTTTCACCAGGACGGTTTGCTATCTGGGGACCATGCTGGCAGGGGCACGCTGGGGACTACAGATGTTGCAGGGAAAGGTAATGCCTGTTGTTGTATTGTTGTGTACCATTGTGGACTCAGAGCTGTGTTCCGTCTCAGCTCAGTGCCATGGATCAAGGACTTTGGGTGGGGATAGCAGGAAGCTGGTAGGGATATGGGCTGCATCTCCCTCACCTCAGCTGCCTTTTGAGCAGAGAATTCCCCAGAGAAACCACTGCTTCCCCTGCCCTGCTTCACTAGCTCTCCTCTCACCAGCCCACAGCGGCCAACCTTCTCCATTCAGGTGTAGCTCAGGCAGAGGGAAGCTCAAAGTGCATCCCCCAAGACACCCATCTTTACAAACAGGTTACAGGAGAAAAATTGCAGCAGGTACAAATCACTGCTAGCAGTTGCTACACCACACTGTCTTCATACCTGGTGTTGCTCTTGCTGCTGTGTCAGGTGGCCTGGTCCCCTTCACCACTTTCACCAGTGGTTCCAGAAAAAAAAAAAGTTCCTCTTTGAATATGAATCTTGTGGAAAGGAGCCTAGGATATGCTGACTTTCTGCTGAGGATTGAGATACTCCAGGAGAAAGAAATCTGGGTGTTAGGGGCCCCCTTGCACAGTGACTCTTTTCTGTGCTGGGTAGAGCCCCGTTCCTCACCTCAGACGCCTCACCCAGCAGCCAAGCACTAACCCTTTCTCCTCACCTCCCCACAGGTAAAGTGTGACCAGTACTGGCCGAGCCGGGGTACGGAAACCTATGGGATGATCCAGGTGACCCTGCTGGACACGGTTGAGCTGGCGACCTACACTGTCCGCACCTTTGCACTGTACAAGGTACGGCGCTGGCAGGGCTGTTCCTGCCACAGGTAATGGAGAGCCGCTCCCTGATGCTGTAGGTGCTGCATGGACTGAAGGCAGAGGCTGCCAGCTGTGCATGGCTTGGCCAAGCATGTGGCTAGTCCACGCATGGGCCATTTGTCACAGCTGGGCTGCAGTAGGAGACCAGCTGCAGGTTGTACATCTGGTCACCACTGGATTTTGGCTAGGATACCTGATGCTCTCCTCTGCGTATTCAGACCTTGTGATGGACCCTCAGAGCAGGAGCCGTGCTTGCCTCTGGTAACAGCTGTCCTCCCATTACAGGGACAACACGTGAAGCAGTGAATTTTTATCGGTCCTGTCACTAATAATGCAAATGGAGGTGGTGTGCTGATGTGTTTGCCTGCCCTTCTCTCCTGCCTGCTGCCTACCTCATTAGTGTTTGGAAATCCCTGGGGGTGGTGCTAGCAGCAGCATGTCACCAAAACTGCAAGCCAGCTTTGCAGTGGGCTGCCTCTGTGCCCAAGTGAGTCTGGGCCAGGCTGGCAGAGTGTGTGATGGGGGGACACTCACACCCCAGGAAGGCATCTCTCCCCCAGCAGTCATCCAGCCAGTCCTACCGCATTGCTGCATAGATTACTCAGTCGAATCAGATGAGAGCAGAGCAGTCTTTGCAGACACAGGCTGATGGAGCATCCCAGAGAGACCCATGATGCAGAGGAGCAGGCAGGGAGCTGGGTGCTGCAGCCCTTCCATGCCCAGTGCCTGTTCTTCCCTGACCGTGCAGGGAGTACAAAGGTAGTGACCTTGTGCTATGCAGAGCGGAGTCTTTCACCTTCCTTCGGTCTGCCTTCCTTCTGCATCAGCTGGCTTTCCACAGAGCATCTATGCGTAGAGATGCCTTACAAGAAGCCTACGTTTTGTCTCCAAATTTTCAGTGGCAAAAGCCTAACACATGCATGATCACATGCAACATTATGTGCCTGTTGTTACCCAGCTTGCTGGGAACCTTGTTATCCCATCAGTGGGTTCCCATCCTAGGATGAAACTGTTCTCATGCAGAACGGTTCTTTGTCTTCGACAGAATGGCTCCAGTGAGAAGCGTGAGCTGCGTCAGTTCCAGTTCATGGCTTGGCCTGATCACGGGGTACCAGAATACCCCACCCCGATCCTAGCTTTCCTGCGACGAGTCAAGGCCTGTAACCCACCAGATGCTGGGCCCATGGTTGTCCATTGCAGGTAGGACTGTGTGTTTGTGAAGCTGTACCTGGGCACATGCCTTATGGCTGCGGGAGCTTTAACCTGACCAGCTAAAAGTGGGAGTTCCCTGTTGTGTGGGGAAGGTGTCATGGTAGTGTAACCTGCACTGCATGCTGGAGCTGGGAAAAGGACAGCAACCAGCCTCAGTCATGCAGCAATTATATTTGTATTGATATTGCTCTGTCAGATTAAGCAGCACTGCTACATGGAGAGCCTCAGAAAACACTCTTCCTGCAGAACTGCAAGTACCATTTCTAAGTAAAGTGATTTGTGCTCAGCCTAACTGGGCAGTACCTTTCAGAGGCACATCACTGACAGACATGCATGCAGTGGCCTCTACAAATGCTTATACCCAGTATTTACAGTAGAACTCTTTCACAGGGTAGAAAGTCATCTCTTTAAGCAAAATATTAATCTGTTAAGGCTCAGCATCTTATCTAGGCAAGATTTATCTATACCAGCCAAGTGGGGACTATTACTGAACAAACCACTCCATCATTGCTGTTCCAGCGTATGCCTTGCCAGCAGTGTTTAATGCTGCTCTTTCATGCTCTGTTTCAGATGGGAGTGGGGTATAATTAACATACAAACAAGCTGTATTAAAGCCCTGTAAAGGATCTGACTTGTGCCATAAATGAGGAAATGTCTCACTCCCTTTCTCTGCCCATGTACACACGTCACAATAGCATGTCTGTTGTTTTCAAGGTACGCTCAGGGTCAGCAGGGATGTGGAGAGGCACCCGGTGCTTGAGCAAAGGGCTCAGCATAAATATGCATGACTTTGCCTTTCTGCTTTCCACTCTTGGGGCTCACTGTCCTCATTTTATGAGTTAGGAAAGTGTCCCAGGTTAGGGGGCAAGCAGGCTTGAAATTAACAGAATTCAGTTGTGCCAGAGCCCAGCCTGGAGTTCAGGTCTTTTTCGCACACATGTATGCTGTCTCTCTCCTGCCTGTTAAACACATTTCTCCTTCCCTTGTGGAGGTGCTGCCAGCCAGGGACCAGCAGAGTGACACCATGTCCTTTCCACTCCACCAGTGAAAGGGGAACAGCAGAAGGGCTGAGTAGCCTCCCGCATTCTCCAGTCATCTCTTGTTTGGGGATCAGCTTGTTATTCCTCAGTGTGGGGAGAAGCCTTTACCCTTTACTCCCCTTGTGCGTGCTGTAGGTCTGAGTGCTCTCTTAAGCAAGAGCAAAGCCTTCATGGCATCTGTAGGAGACAGTGTCAGCTCAGGCCATGTGCTTTGTTCCTGCAGTGCTGGTGTGGGCCGAACTGGCTGCTTCATTGTCATTGATGCCATGCTGGAGCGGATGAAGCATGAGAAGACCGTGGACATCTATGGCCACGTGACATGCATGCGCTCTCAGCGCAACTACATGGTGCAGACAGAGGACCAGTACATCTTCATCCATGAGGCCTTGCTGGAGGCAGCCACGTGTGGCAATACCGAGGTGCCTGCACGCAACCTCTTTGCTCACATCCAGAAGCTGACCCAGGTGCCACCGGGCGAGAGTGTTACGGCAATGGAGTTGGAATTCAAGGTTAGTGGCAGAGCTCCGGCACCCCACCTTCCCCTACGCCCCGTCTCTGCCACACAGCCCCACTGGGCTGCTCATCGAGGGGTTAGGAGATAGAGCCATGGATCATTACAGTCAGTTATTCTTTTGTGTGTTTCTCAACCAGGTAGGCAGTGATTTAAAATACATTTGAATTGTAAAGCTTATATCAGCCACGGTCCCCCCTGGAGCGGCAGCTTCTGGGGAGGATATAAAAGGCAGAAGGATGCGCATTTCTCAGCAGCACGTTCTGCTCTAGGTTGACTGTGCAGCAGGAGCTGCATCTGAAATCAGATGCAGATCGTGTTAGTGATAATTGATGTTACTGTGAACAACTTGTCTGGAAACAGCTCCAATTTAAATATGTGAGACATTTCTAGTCTCATTTCTTCAGTGCTGAGCTCTGTTACTACCTCAACACCGAGCCTCAGTGTCAAGAATTGGTGAAAGCAGTGCTTTAAGGCACACTGTTTTTAAGAAGCCATGGCCACATTTTGCTATCTGTATTTGTGAATGCTAATTGCAGATATTTATTATAGCCTTGGAAATGAAGTTGAGCTCTGGTAAGTGTCCATGTTCTCAGATGAGGTCCATTAGTCCAGTGAACACTCATGCAGGGGAATATAGCTCATGCAGGGAGGCAGCAGATCATTCAGGCCATGAATTAACTGCAGCAATACAGCTTCACCCTGGGGATTCCCTCCCAAGTGACAAAGGAGCAGGAGAGGCAAAATACGGAATTTCTGTTTAAACTGGGAATAGCTGAGCAGCTCTGTCCTGTGGTTACCAGAGCTGGTGGTGTCTGGGGCTTGGGACACTAGAGCATGCTGCATTAGTATCTTTTGCTGACACCTGCCCTGAGAAGTCCCTCAAGAGAACCACAGAATTAGGTTCAACTGTAGCAACTCTGTTGTAAGAAAGACAGAAATTTGCTGTTTATCCAGGGATTCTTTGTAACACTAATAAAATTTGCCTCTCTCTGCACCCTGGCAGTGTCCACTCTGTGGGAAGCCCTGGCGAGCAGGGTATGGGAGGGCCTCACACGGCTGCATCACTCCCCAAAGAGCAACCCTGTCTTTCTGCTGGGGCCCTCTGCCAATGACCAGATACCACACACACAAAGAAGGATGGCTCTGGAGATGCTGGAGAGAGTCTTTTGGAGAAGGAAAAAAAAAAGAGAACAAAAAGGAGGAACTTATGAGTGTCTTTACCAGTAGATCTAAGTAAAATATTTGCCATGAATCCAGTTTACAGGGCACAAAGAAAACCATAAAATGTCTTCGAGTAACACAAAATAGATATTTTTTAACTAAAACTGTCACAATTCTCATATTTTTCTTTTTTTTTTTTTTTTTTTTTTGGGGTNCATTTTTTTCTTTTTTTTTTTTTTTTCTTCTGGAGTGAGAAGTAAATAGCAAGACATTGTTGGAAGATGGAAAGCTTTCCTTCCCTGACATCACCAAGCACATGTCCCTGGTTCAGTGAGGTACACAGCTCTATGTCCTGGCCCTTTTTGAGTCAGAGAGCTCCTGTAGATCTCCACTTCACTATGTGTAGGTTTAGGGCTGTGCCAGTGGGTCAATGCAGGCTCTTCCTCCTGCTGTCTTCTACAGCCATGCACCAAAAGCCAGCAGCCATACCTTGGTGTGCGATGCCACAGCAGAGGGGCTAACACAGTGCTGAAAAACAGACTGATTACAGTGAAATAGAGCAGCCAGGTGCAACCTCCACGTAATGTGGTGGCAGAGCCCTTCATTGGGTCTGGAAAGGCCTGGTCCTCAGCACCTGTCCCTCTGTCAGAGGAGGGATTGTGACTGCTTGCCAAGGAGGGTCTCCTGTCCACCCTGCTGCTAGGGTCTTGATTTTGCACCCAGACTGCTGCATCCCCATTGAGGCTCTGACGTGTCCCCTTCTCTTTCAGCTGCTGGCCAACTCTAAAGCACATACCTCACGTTTCATCAGTGCCAACCTCCCGTGCAACAAATTCAAGAACCGTCTCGTGAACATCATGCCATACGAGCTGACAAGAGTCTGTCTGCAGCCCATCCGGGGTGTCGAGGGCTCAGATTACATCAATGCCAGCTTCATAGATGGGTATAGGTAAGGGCCACCTTAGGTGCCTGGGTCAGCCTGCTCTGCCTGCTTGGGAACCTGGGCCCAGCTGCCTTCTCTTCCCCAGGGACTGTTCCTTGCTGCCTGGAGGTGGGCTGGGATCACTTTGTTGTGTTTCCAACTTCTCAGATGCTCCAGTGCCTATAGTTACAGTATGTGAAGACTGCAAGCGAGTGGGTGCTGCCACGCTGGCTTGTATTGCTTAGGCAGGTGCCCACGTGGCTGGGGTGGGAGGCTATGCTGCCTCCTGTGGAGGTTTATGCGATCTGCTGGTAGGCATCTCTAGCATGTGTTTTCTATCTGCAGCATCTAATTTGAACCTGCCCCCACTCACTAGCTGTGGCAACCAGAGGTAGAAGTGTGCTTGTGCTGCATGACTGATCCAGGCAGCAGCCCAGGGCTCGTGGTCCCCTGTCTTGATTTTGGGTGTAGTCTGTGGATCCTCAGACAGGGATGGTGCTGGACACTGGGGAGTCCATAACCAGGCTCTGCTCCCCAGGATACCTTCTGGAAAGCACAAACTGAGATCTAGTAGGGCAATAATACTTACGATTCTTCATGTAACTGCTGGTGTAGTATTCTCAGGTGCTATGTGCCAGGAGAGGAGAATGCAGGGAAACAGTCCTGTGGTCATATCTCCTCAGCCAGTCCCTGGACAATAATCCAGACCAAATCCCAGTGCACAGACAAGGCTCTTTCCTGTCATCAATTTGTGCACCATCACAGTAGGGTCACCCATCACAGGAGTGGGGGATACAGCAATGGATGTGGCTTGGTCCCCTTCCGGCTTGGCTTTGCTCCTTGGTGCTGGTGCGGAGGGAGGGCTGCCAGCACTGCAGGCAGTACCATTTCACGTGCTACCTACCCCATCCCCAAAGAGCGCTGTTCTCTTCTCCAGTCCCTTCCTTCAAACTGAGCAATATCTTCTTGTTATTATATGCAGAGATCAGTTGGACTAAGGTCCTGCAGATATCACTGATGCTGCATCTTTATTAGCTTTTTTGTTTTGTTCCACACTCCCACTCCTTGACTTTTATGATGTCTTATAAATCCACCTTGAAGCAGCCCCTGTCTTCATCCTGCACATTACAGATGTCCTGCAGTACCTTCATTAACTTTTAGCACCTGCAGGGAGCTGAAATGCAGGACGGGAGGCTGCTGCCCCAAATCCTGTGAGCTCCGGCGCCCCGCTGTGGTGAAGCGACACCGTGTCCCCACTGCCCATCTCTTGCAGGTGCTGTGTGCCAGCCTGGGTGCCCAGCAGGCCAAAGAACCTTCTCTGACTCGAAAGTACCAAGGGTGCTTACTGGAGACTGGGGTCCAGACTGGGGCAGGTCAAGATCTGCATTCCCACAGGATATTCTGAGAGATGCTCTGGTTCACAGTGGAACCGAGGACAAATTTGGAAACTTTGGAAAAGCTGACAAAATAATATACGTGTTTTCCATACTGCCACTTCTATTAGTTGGCGTGCATGATCCAGGTGACCCAGTTCAGTTGCTCTCTGTGTTCCCAGGCAATGGGAGGGAGAGTGGGTGCTGCAGAGGGTATGAGTGCATGAACCCACCAGTGCTCCTGGGACTATCCCCAAGCACAGCCTCCCCTTCCAGCCCAGATGGGTGCTGGCAGCCTGCTCATGTGGGCCTGGGTGCTGAGAAGGCTCTCAGTGCAGCAGTGCTGGGAACAAGCAGCAACAAGAGTCTGGGCTGGGGACACTGTCACCCCGGCAAGGAGTAGCAGCCTTTCTGAATCTTGCACCCAGTGGTGCTCACTGCATCTGTGGGGAGAACTTAGAGGATGTGACTGGGCAGGTTCAGCCCTCCCCCAGAATCCAGGGCTAGTTCTAGAGACCTGCGCCCTGTTCCCTGCTGCACAGGGCCCCTGCCTCCAGCTCTCCCAGCCCACCATCTCCCAGGAGCAGCAGCTTCCCAACTCCCAGGAGCTGGTCTGAGCACCATTATGTTTGTCACAGGCAGCAGAAGGCCTACATTGCTACGCAGGGACCATTGGCTGAGACCNGGCTAATCCTGTGGCCCTACAGCCACATATGCTCCCAGGGAGGGGGAGGGAGAAGCAGCAGCTTGTTGGTGCTGATGTCTCACCATGCTCCTCATCCACAGGAGAAGTGCCATCAGTACTGGCCCGCAGAGCGCTCTGCCCGGTACCAGTATTTTGTAGTGGACCCCATGGCAGAGTACAACATGCCACAGTACATCCTCCGGGAGTTCAAGGTGACGGATGCCAGGGTGAGTACAGCTGCTGGTTCTCCAGCTCCTCTGCTTCCTGTGCCTCTACCCCACCTCTGCCCTGCCCAGGCCAGCGAAGGGGGCATGTAGTGGCTCCTGGGGGAACCAGAAAGTAAGGTGTTGCCTTGCACTGCAGGCATAAAAGGCTGCTGCCTTCCACCTCCTCTCGCCACAAGTTCCTTCCTTGCAAGATGTGTCAGCCCTGGTGGGCAGCTCAGTGATCTCTGTCAGCACCAGACCCTGCCTTGCCTGTGCTGCTCACTTGGGCAGGTTTTTAACACAGGCTTCCCTGCACCTGGAATATCTGTGCAGTGTCGGACTGGGTGCAGGACCCCTGTGTAGGACAGTAAGTGTGGTCCTGGGGTGGAGCAGGGCCCCAAACAGGACTAGTGCACTGATGAAAGAGACCCTGCAGGGACCCAAGGCCCTGCTCAGCTCAGCCAGACATTCTGGTATGAACATGGGAGAGCAAAGGAGGTCCTCAAATGCTCAGCAAAAAGTCTTCCTGCGCTCATCCATGGCCTGTGTCTCCTCTCACCTGGTCTAGGCCAGGGGGTCTGAGAGCAGGTCAGCAGCACCAGTGCTGAGGGGAGTGAGATCAACCCCTTGCCCACACATCTCATCTAACACTCCTGTCCCCATAGGATGGCCAGTCACGGACCATCCGCCAGTTCCAGTTCACAGACTGGCCTGAGCAGGGAGTGCCAAAGACAGGAGAGGGCTTCATTGACTTCATCGGGCAGGTGCATAAGACCAAGGAGCAGTTTGGGCAAGATGGGCCCATCACAGTGCACTGCAGGTAAGTAAGGACAGATCACCATCCACCTCTGCCTTCATCGGCCCTCGGAAATGTCCTCTACCTCACTTACTGTGGTAGCTGACAGCTCCTCTGCACTTTGTGCCTCTCCTCCATACCATTGGCAGGGGGCAGCAACATCTACAGGTTCCATTGGCAGACTTTCTGCCAGGTGATTAGATTAACTCAGTGGTCTGGTGGTACAGATTTGTAGCTCCTTGGAAGAACCCGTGGGCAGGGCAGGGTGCCACAGCAGTTTAGCCCAGAGGCAAGGCAGAATTGGTGGGCCCCATGGGGCTGAGGGGCACCTCTGACTGGCAGTGTTCCTGTGCTGCATGAACTGAGGACGCTTGCACCACTCATAGGAGCTCTGCACAGCCTCTCTGGGGCTGGTGAGTCTCTAACAGCACCTTTTGCTCCTTACATGCAGTGCTGGAGTCGGGCGCACAGGCGTGTTCATTACACTCAGCATTGTGCTGGAGAGGATGCGCTATGAGGGGGTAGTGGACATGTTCCAGACGGTGAAGACCTTACGGACACAGCGGCCAGCCATGGTGCAGACAGAGGTGAGTGTCCCTGGGGCAGTGAGAGATCGGTAGGAGAAGGGAGGGTAGCTGGCATCTCTGGATGTGCAGCTCTGCTACCTTCTGTGCTGAGGTCCCTGCTTCTCACGCTTCCCACCCCTGCTGCCTTGCAGGACCAGTACCAGCTGTGCTACAGAGCGGCACTGGAGTATCTCGGCAGCTTCGACCACTATGCAACGTAACTAGTGCTTTCCTCCAGTCGCGGTGGGGATGTCTAGGAGTGAAGATGGGTCCCTCTGAGCCAGAGCCGCCCATTCCTCAGTCCTTCTGTACAGATAGAGGAGCTGCCCAGGCAGCAGACCTCCACACCAACCAGTTTTGACCACAGCATTTAGGAACTTTGCCCCAGCGCCAAATGAGGGAATCTGACTCCAAAAGCATTTCCAGTCTCTGGCTGAATTTTTGCTCACGTGCATCTCTTGCCCTCTCTCACGCGACTGCATTTCACAGCGAGGCTTTAGGTGGGTGGAACGGGATCTTTTTTTTTAAACATGTAAAATAGTTACTAGTGTTTTTTATAATCTCCTCTCTTTATTTTTTATTTTTTGCAAGTCTTAATGTTTTGCCCAGGCAGAACTGGACCTGCCAATCCTTTGGGAGTTGGGTGTTTTTTTTAATTTCCTTTTGCTTTTACATTTTTTACTGCCCTGTGTTTATTTCAGCCCAGTCACTGCTGGTTCTGCCCATTTTAGTGCAGCTTCCTTGGTAATTTGCAGCAGCTGGCTTGTGGTTCCTGCCCGGCTCCATTTCCTATAGGCTGCTTTTTAATCTCCTGTAGAATATGAAATTTCATGGAACTGGACCTAAGCTACCAATGATTTTTGTGCCCCCACCCATTGTTTCATTAGTAAGTTTGGGTTTGGAAGGGCATGTGGGATCACTGGAGAAGTGGTCCCCTTTGTCAGATGGAAACCATTCAGTCCTATTATGATGTGTGTTAAACCAATCTAGTGACCGTGTGTATTGGCAGATCCCGATACGACGTAAGTTGTCATCACCTTGTTTGTGAGAGACCTGAAATCCCAGCCTCCAGGCTTTGGAGCCTCTTTTTGTGTCTCTCACTGGGAAGGGAGCAGGAGTGGGTCCCACACTTCCTTGGGAAAGGGATGGAAAGAGTGAGACATGGCACTTTTTGTTAATCACACGGTTCTATGTGTGCAAGCGCCGTTCTGTCACCTCTCACCAGTAAAGTACATTGGAGCATTTACAAAGGCAAGGAGCACAAGCCCAGCCATCCCCAGAGTGGAGCCAGGCCATACCTCTTTGGAAAGTAGGGTACTGCAGGGAAGGGGAGGGGAATACACATGGCTTCAGAGGCTGGGTGTATCTATAATTTCTGCTATCCTGCAAATGTTAAAAGTCACTAGAATATTGTACTTTCCGCTACTTCAGGACGTTCTAATGAACCAATGTGGCAAGACTACTGGACTTAATTTAATGGTACTATATATTAATACTCCTTATTATATCACGCTTGCACTAAAGACAGGGAGTGAACAGCCCTCTTTTGAGTGCATTGAGTTATGAATAAAGGTGGTGGAAGGGTATCTAATTGTATTATCACATGTATTCCAAGTTAAGAATCCAAGCTACGTTGAAATCAGCAATTCAGGGTTGGTAATGTTGGAGGACACATTCATTTTTACCTTGTGGATGCATAGTGCTGTAGGGGTCACTGTTGTATACAGTCTGTTTTCTATTTGTTAATAAAAAAAAAAAAATCTACAGCATCATTGCATAATTCTTGATGTTAATAAATTTGAATAATCGGGTTTCGTACAAGCTGGCTTCGCTGTCTGTTTCTTCAACCATAAGCAGAGGCCATAGTGCTTTGGTAATAGACATGCTCCCCAGGTTGTGGCCAGAGGAGTCCTTTCCCACAGGCACTTGGCAGCCATGAGAGCCCCATGCTTCTGTGCCAGCAGAGAGCTTGGATACCCTCTGTGACGGGCCCCTTTGTGCATGTGTGTGCTCACCTCCTGTCTATCTGCAGCTGTAACAGGGTGCACCAGGAGTCCTCAGTCCTCGGCACCTCCAAGAATTGCTCCTGCCAAGTCTGCATCTGCAGCCACGGCCCTCTCTGGCCCCTTCCACTTCCCAAAAGGTGGATCATTCCCAGCAGGAGGAAGCCAGTAGCCACTTTCTGCCCAAGCTGTTCCAGGGGTGATTCTGTCCTGAGACATGCCCTCCCCCCCTTCTTTAGTGCCAATTACTAATCCTCAGAGGACTTCGGGATGGAACCCTGGGGTGATGCTGAGCTTGGCTGGAAGCATGTTTTACCTGCACCATGTTCCCCATCAGCATGCTTCTTTCAGGACCAGGCTGGGCTTTGCTCGTGGGTTTGAAGGAGAGAGGGATCAGTGGCAGTGGGTTTGATAGCGGTATCAGTGCTCGATGAGGCTGAGATATTGCCAGCCTCCCGAGATGCTGCAGTAATGCTGTTCTGCAGCACTGAGCACAGTTGTGTATTCAGAGTTACTGCTCAGCAGTAAAACCATCACCTGGCTTCTTCTGCAGAGCAGCACCTGAGTATGTTCAGGTGTGAAACCTCCACCAAGGCACATGGCTGTGCCTGCTCTGCGTGAACCAGACAGTCCCAGCCCTGCCTACATCTGAACTGCAACCCCTTGGGTCAGCACCTGCTTCTAGAGCAGTCTTTGCAAACAGCAAAAGCATGCAAGGGAATGGCCAGTGCAAGGGGCAGAACCACATGGGCCAGGGTCTCATGGCCTGTCCATCCTTCCTGAGGAAGCCAAATCTGCCCTGGCCAGCCTGTGCATGATGTGTGGGAACATGTGGCAGACAGACTGATGAGCTTTTCCCAGATGTGACTGTGGGTATCTTCTTGCTGACTCCTCATTGACTTTGCTGGAGCTCAGCCACATGTGGCATTTCCTACCAGGCCATACCAGCGACTGAGTAGGTGCCAGATGCAAAATGGTGTTTCCCCCTCACCCAGATGGTTGCTACCTCAGTGCTTCACTGCTGAGGTAACCTAAGGCTGGTGGGCCTTTTCCCTGGCTCTGCTGTTGGGCAGCCTCACTCAGGGATGCAGATCCGAGGGCAAAGCAAGGTCTTGCCCTGGTGCAGCAGCACAGGTGCAATGTGCACACAGGAACATGCCAGTACCACTGGCATCAAGACACTGCTTTGCAGCGCTGCCAGGGCCCAGGATGGCAGAGCTACACAGCCAAGCAAGCACCTGCTCATACGTGGGTGAGTTTGGGGAGGAAGGACACCATACTAATCATTGTACTTTGGGAAGCCAGCCAGCGGGAAAGCAGGCAGCAGACACTTGCCTGCGCTGCAGCAGAAGTACTTTGGCTGTGCCACTAAACTAAAGCTGGTAACAATGCTTTCACTACAGAGATGTGCCGCTCACTGAGCACTCACCAGGCACTGTCATGTTCACCGCATGAACCTTTAGTCCACCTGTGGCTTTGAATGCAACGATTTGCTCTCAACAGAAAAACAGTAGTTGCCATAACACTTGCACGTGTGCACAAAAACATGCACACATGCAGGTACCTTCATTCTCCTTGTCCAAGAACACTTGAGGCTTCCCCTTAGAAACATAGAAATGTCTGGGTTGGAAGGGACCTCTAGAGGTCATCTAGTCCAACACCCCCCCATGCTGAGAGCAGGTACATCCTCAACTAAAGCAGGTTGCTCAGAGCTCTGTCAAGCCCCCCCACCTTGAATGTCTCCAGGGATGGGGCCTCACCCCTTCCATCTGGTGTCTTAGCCCAAGCCCTTTACAACCAGCCCAGGCAAAACATGAGGGAACACATGTTCCGAATTCACTGCCTCTGCAGGCTCTGCTTCTCTGCCAGCCCATACGTGTGAAGCATAGAGTGACCCTTTTCAAGGGGGTCCATGCATTTGCTTATGGACCAAGTAGAAATAGGAGGAGGCGAGGAGAGAGAAAACAAGCGTCTCAGCATGGACCACACTGGGAAAAAAGGGATTGTGCCCAGGGCTCTGGAGCAAGGCTATCGCTGGGTGTGCACTGCAGGCTTAGTACACAGAGAGCCAGGAGTCCCCCAGAGCATGCAGATGCGCTACCTTGGCAGTTGGACAGGCCCACATGGGACAGCCAGGTCAGAGAGCAGCAAAGGTGGCTGCAGCCTGTGCGGGAAGTCCCACTGCCCTGGCCTCCTTGCACACAATGTCACTCCAAAGGGAATCGAGTCATACCAGTTGAAAAGCCCTTAACATTTATTTCCTTTTATCTCCAC
>VWZY01005560.1:0-26725 GCA_013399075.1 Chloroceryle aenea | reverse complement strand
AGTTCCCCCGAAGGAGTGGAAGCCGCGGCAGTGCTACGATGACATCGACGAGCTGGTCATCCCGGCGCCCATCCAGCAGGTGGTGACGGGGCAGTCTGGCCTCTTCACTCAGTACAATATCCAGAAGAAGGCCATGACGGTCCGCGAGTTCAGGAGGATCGCCAACAGCGACAAGTATGTCTGCAACTCTCTGCATAAAGTCACTGTGGGAGTTCCTGCTGTCCGAACTCCTTCGGGCCAGGTCCTCGCTGCGGACCGGAGCTGTGAGGTGTGCTGTGTGAGTGGGGACCATTGTCACTTATGGCATGTGGCAAGAGGATACATAATACTGGCAGAACTTCTTGTTTCTGCTGTGGACTCCTCTCTCTTTATCCTCAGTAGCCAAACCATTGAAATATCTTGAATAGAGTAACAGAGGAAGCAATGTTCTTGCCATGAAAAAGTAGACAGAGAAAAGATCACTTTAAAAGTAGTTCAAGCAAAACAGCCTTTGAAATAACTATTTAGAAACAGCATTAAATTGCCAGCTGCAGCCATTCTGCTGAAGCTTGTTTTATCTTGCAAAAGCAGTGCACGTCAGGTATCTTGGCATTCTGCTTCTCTAATACAGTAATGTAATGATAATTACATTTTTTATGCTATGTATGTAATTTTATATTTTTTATATATATACTTGGCACACACATTAAATGGGTGTTGAAATGTACTTTTGATCCTCCACTGCTGCACAATGAGGTCAGTGTATAGTTGGCAGGGAATGGACATCAAGAGCCGATAATTTGTTGATAAATTGAGCATGCTTGACCAGTTTAAAGCAGGTGGGTCTGGAAATGTTTGTTATTTTTACAGTGACAGGTAATTTTGGGTTTGTTTTGTTTGTCAAGCTGTTCTTTATAGCATTTCTGGGTTTCTTTTTTCTGTAGTAAGTAACAACAACTACAAAATGAAATTGTTCTCACCTAAGAGAAGTGCACAAAGCAAAAATGAAAGTAAACTGAGAAATGGGGAAAGTAATTCACTTCCCAATCCTTTGTTTCCAAGTCTCATGGGAACTGAGCTGTGGCTGCTCTTATTTCTGTTCTGAGAGTTAGGGGTCTCTCTGCTAACACACGTTAAGCAATTTATTGTAGCTTTTGATTCTTTCAGTGTTTGAAAGCAGTTTATGCTTGTCAAATATCAAACCGCAAAGTCTTTAGTATCTTTGTTGCTTTGTCAGGTATTGCACACCTCGCTACACAGATTTTGAAGACCTCGAACGAAAATACTGGAAGAACCTTACGTTCAATGCCCCTATCTACGGTGCTGATGTTAATGGCACACTGTATGACAAGGTAAGAAAACAGGTTTGTTTTGCAAGTAACAGCTATCCCTGTATACTGCATTCCATAAATAACTAATGTAGCATTTGACTCTTTCAGAAAGGGTTCATGATAGTCTTTAGCAGAGTTCCAGCTTCTAGACTAGGCAGAACACAATAAGCCACATGTTTGTAACATACTCTCTGTTTAACCCAGATAGTTAAAGAAGGCTAATAGAAGTAACGTTCTAAGGGATCTTTGTTATGTCAGCCTAATACAGTTTAATTCAGGAAAGCAAAACCCACCATCGCATAAGTGTTGTCTTTATACTGTGTTGTCCTGAAAGGCATATTGGAGTTGGAAGTGTAGATCAGTGAACACGCACTGCTTTGATATCAAGTAGCACACCTGTTTTTGTAGGACAGCTCTAAAGCCATTATGCATTAGGGTGATAAACATTAAAAATTCTACTTCCTAGTCTCCTAAGTTATGATGATTTACTTTTAAAAAAGCTGTTTGGAATGAAAAGTGTTTCCGTTCAACAGGGTTTAAACATCATTTCAAGCTCACGCTGTTGTTCTCTGATAACTTTTTTGTATTTCATAAAGGTGGCTACTAAGAATCAGGATGTAAGTGAATGCTGTGTGAGACCTTTGTTTTAGGTGAACTAGCTAATGGTTTGAGCTGTGCCAGTAGAGCATTTGTTTTGATGTGCTGTTTCCCAAGTGTCTGATACCTTTTGCAACTGTCATCTCTGTTGTATTTTTCTGTTCTTCATAATGCTTGTTTAACATGAGGCTTGTATTTTGCAGCATGTAGATGCGTGGAATATTGGCAGATTGAACACAATCCTGGATATCGTAGAGAATGAAAGTGGTATAACCATTGAAGGAGTGAATACTCCTTACCTGTATTTTGGCATGTGGAAAACTTCCTTTGCTTGGCATACTGAGGACATGGATCTCTACAGTATTAATTACTTGCATTTTGGTGAACCCAAGTCATGGTAAGATTTTTAGGGAAGCTTCTAGGTGTAGAAATGCAATACCATAAGATATTGGAGTCTTAAGTCTGAAACTGGGTTGTTACAAGAGCGACCATCCATCTGATCTTGTAAGGAACTGCAGAGCAACGTGTGTCCTCACTGGAATTGTTTGATTATCTTCTAGAAAGTCCATTTACCTTCCTGAGGTAAAGAGTTCTTCAGAATTATAATACAGGATGGGCACTCTCTGCTGTCATAGGGCCAGAACTTTGAAAATGTGCATATATTTCCTGATTTCTAAAGTGACTCTATGCCTGTTGTCACGCAGGTGCCAGTTGGAAAAGGCATCTTTTACAGACTTGGAAATGTAGCTATTTATCACAGCTCTTAAAAGCAGGCTGGTGGGTCTTGCTGAGCGGTTTGTCCAGTTTCTGAGCTTCATGACTTTCAGGGGAGGCTCCCAAATTTTTCTGTAGCATGGGTTGCATTTTAACAGTGAATCATGCCCTTCTGTTCACAACTAAATTTCTTAAGCAACTTCAGTAATTGTTTCCAAGGCACTTTTTGTTGCAGACTGGTATTTTTGGCTGCCTTTTAATACAACTTCGAAGTAGAAAATAATAGCTAGCACAGTGTGACCAGCGAACAACCACATACACTGGCAGTAGCACGGGGACACAAAACAGAATAGTTCAGTCAAACCTTTTGGCCGTTGCTTCTTTTACAGTCATATGTGGAGGAAGTTAACCTTGCTGATACCTTAGTCTGATTTATTTAACAAAAAACAGGAAAATTTTTGCTGATATATTTTTTTAACTTTTATTTTTTAAGCGGTTCATACCTTGGTGCCCATTTATGATTTCCAGTCAAACTCTGAGGTTTTTGTCACATCACTTGAACTTACCAGATGTATTTTTATGACTGCAGGTATTCTATCCCTCCAGAGCATGGGAAGAGACTGGAGAGACTTGCAAAAGGTAATTGAGCAATTCATGTCCTGCCTTTTGTGGAAGGAAGGGTGGACAGCCACAGTGGGCTCTTTTAGAGTGCCGTATGTGTGTAACATTTGTAAGAGTACAGGCTGCCACAACTGGATAGACAGTTTGCATATTAGAACATAGATTATATTACTTCTGAGTTTTGTTTATAGTATGCACACAAGAGAAGATTCACAAATAATGCAGTTGTGGTCTAACTTTTAATGAGAAAATATTTAAGTGTTGATTATTAGGACTGGAAGTCACAGCCAAGGGAAGATCCTTGTATGTGCAATCTTTCTTACTCTTTTTCAAACTGGAATCTGTTAAAGATAAGTATCCAAGCATTTTCCTTTTTCTTCAGAATGCAACTTGTCACACTTCACGTAAGGTGCTTCTTACTTGTAGGCCTAGGGAAAAATACTGTGTAGACCATAACTTTACCTTAAAATTACTGACAATTTAGTTCACAGCAGAATTGTAACATCTCTCCTTGCTTTTATTTTAAACAGGTTTCTTTCCAGGAAGTGCCCAAAGCTGTGAAGCATTTCTCCGTCATAAGATGACCCTCATCTCTCCGTCAATTCTGAAGAAATATGGCATCCCATTTGATAAGGTATAGAAAAGTAATCTTGGTTATACCAGCTCCATCAAGAGGTTCATGCAACCCTTTCTTATTTCTAACAGCAGCCAGTAGCAGATACTTAGAGAGGAAAATAGGAACAGGGATGGAATTAGACAATTCTTTCCCACTTTACCTCCATTTATCTGGCAGTTGTGACCTGAAAAATCTGTCAAGGACTATTAAAAAGAAAGGATGTAGCTTCCATGTTTTATTTTTTTCCTAACTTAAAACTATATATGACATCCTGCATTAGATTAAATTTACAGCTTAGCTGTGTATTCAGTGAAGAGAGATCAGGTGTGTTAGTATGTGTGTGTGGTTTGTTTTTTTGTTTTTGTTTCAGACTTGTCCCCTGCTAGTTTTGTTTGTTGTCTGCTTCCTGAACAGAAAATAAGGCTTGTTCCACATTAAGTTTTTTCTCTACATTAATAGCTCTTTTTAGACTTCCTTACTTTCTCAGGTGATAACCTGCCACATTTCCCCCCTTCAAGGTCTAGTCTTTGAGTCTTTATTTGGAGGTACTGTCACATCTGTGTGGGCAGATAAAGGATTTTGATGTCATGAACCTTAGTTTTGACACTGCGGAAATGTTGAAGAGCAACAGTAGAAGGTTGAGGAGAGTTGTACTTCAGTATGAATAGTAAAAGAAAATTGGTAAATTTCAAGCTGTGTGGAAATAGAAATTTTATTTGGCTTTAGATACTGTTCAGCCAAACCTGTAGCTGATACAGGTAAGAACCTTCTATGACTTTCAGGTAGCTTAGACAGATTAAATACTCTGTAACAACTGCTTCTGTGTTATTTTGACCAGTTGTGTTTTACTAAAAAACTGTTGAGTGTTGCTTTCCATTAAACGGATACTTATCATAAGTAGGAGAATAGTGATGGTAAGTATCAAGTCTAACCCATTACAGCAAGTAACTCCAGCCACCATCTGTGGGTGAGGGTTTTGGATACACTGCGTGAGGGATATAGAAGCTCCTTTTATTCAGGCCCAGCAAGGAGACTTTTAAGCTGTGAATAACAACACAGCGTCTCAATTGTCTTCTAGGTGACACAGGAGGCTGGAGAGTTCATGATAACCTTTCCTTATAGCTATCATGCTGGCTTTAATCATGGCTTTAACTGTGCTGAATCGACCAACTTTGCTACTCTTCGGTGGATTGAGTATGGGAAGCAGTCTGTACTGGTAAGTGATCTGTTGCCATCCTGTTGCATACAAATGACCTAATGCTCTGCTGCTTATTAAGCCCCCCAGTGTTTGTTTTCAGGGAGTGAATTTAGAGCTTTGTCTTACGATGTTTGCTTTCTTATAAAGTAGCAATGTCCAGTCAGCCTCCTATTTCATGTCCTTATTTCAAGTATAGAGAGCATATAACTTGTTTTTAGCTGTGTGTACATCAAGTGAGGCTTCAAACAGAAGTAGGGGACTGCTTGTCTTTCAAAAGATGAAAGGGTGTCCTTATTGTTTAGGACTCATCTGTATTTTGTTTGATATTTTATCCATTATTTATTGACTGTTTAGCCTGGAAGTACGATTTTGGTAATTTAAGTCACATCAAAGTAAGCATCTTGGCTGAACCTTTAGACTGGATAGTGTTATATCCCTGTGGAGGTGCCTTACAAACATGGGTTATGTTTTCAGACGTTACACTGAAGTCAGTGCTTTGAAGCACTAGCTGTAACCACACCTGGATGTGGGGAACCACTACTGCTTTGTGTAGGCCCAGAGTTTGGATGGCTCCAACTTCCTCATTATAGTCTCTTGTTTTGCTGGCTGGTTTTGTGTGAGCTCATTTAAAGCAGACAGCTTCTGCCAGAAACTCTGTAAGCAGGCTGGTGAGCTTGCTTTCTTAGTTAATGTTATAACATCTGGCTTTCTGTTTTGTTGGTTTTGCTGGCTTTTGTGACCAGTTTTTAGTAACTTAATATATGCCATTTGATTTCCTGAGAGAGAGTCTTGAGAGTTCTCAGGCTCAATTACATGTAACTAGGGGATATATATATTTTTTTTTTTTTTTTTCCTTCAGTTAAGCTCCTGAAAGCAAAGCAATACAGGAATGAGTATGTGACCTTACTTGAATATTTTCTGTGACTGCAGTGCTCGTGTCGGAAGGACATGGTGAAGATCTCAATGGATGTGTTTGTGAGAAAGTACCAGCCAGATCGTTATAAGATTTGGAAAGCTGGGAAGGATGTGACTGTCATTGACCATGCTCTTCCAACCCCAGAGGCGGCAGAGTTCCTTAAAGGGGACCTCATGCAAAAAGTCAAGAATGGGAAACAATGTCCTGAGGAAATGGAAACAGGAGAGATGTGTAAAGAGGACGTGGATGGGGATGATGCAAAAAGGTAGTGCTTTGTATAGCTGTCTGCTTTTCCAGAAATGGGAAATATCTGCTTTTTTTTAAAAAAAAAACAAAAACAAACAACTGTTTGAATTCACAGTGATGATGGTCTGTGGACACAGGAAATACACCAGCTTGGAAGGTAGTTCTTCATCTTTGGACAGACATCCAAATCCTAGATTGGAAGCCCATGCTGTACACTGAGGGGCCAGAAGAAAAAGGAGGTGTACTGGGATAATGGGATAGTACTTGCTAGCAAATTCTGGTACTATCAGTGCTGCAGGCTGTGACATCAGTGTGCATTTCCTGGCTGCAGAAGGCAGACAGGCTAATCATCTTAGATTTTGCACTTAAATCTTTTCAGCCAGTATTGGCTACACTCCCTAAAGCTGTCTTTGGTGGTGAGGCTTTTTTGTGTTGCTGTCGTCTTGGTTCATTTTGAGTTTTCTTTGGGTGTTTTTTTGGTTTGTTTTAGTTTTAAGATGAATGCCTGGCTAGAACATAGCTGCCTAAGACATGATTAGCAGATTTCTGAGAAGTCATCCCTAAGCATTACTGACTCCGCTTCTGTAAAACCAAAGATAACATTTCAGAACAATTTGGAAACTATTTGGCTTGTCATATGCTGTCTCATAAAACACTGATCCAAACCAGACTGTATTTTGTGCAGACATATACTTAATAACACACGTTTTGTACCCTGACATGTGGATTTGTCTCCTGCAGCATCCCCAAGCATCGGATAGGAACAAAAAGGCATAGGGTCTGCCTGGAAGTGCCTCAGGAGGTGAGCGAGAGCGAGGACTTCCCCAAGGAGGAGCTGAGCTCCACACAGTATGAAGCAGACATGGCAGAGCCTTGTGAGAGACATAAGAATGAACTTGTGCAGCAAGGTAAACAAAGGTTCAAGCTTCCAGGTAACTGTGTGTCAAGCTTTATCCTGGTACGAGGGGAGAGAGTATTTATCCTTCAAGGAGAGAAGCTGCTAGAGCTGAATTTAGGACACACTTTCATATGGTTCTTGTCAGTAGAATGTTGTTCTGTCCATAAAAGCAGACGCTCGTTTGTCAGAACCGTGGCAAACAGTTCAGAAATTTACTGTCATGAGACTTGAGATGTTACTACTTGTTTTTTTCAAGACTAAAGAGTGCATGTAGAATAAAATTCAAGGTTGTGTCCTTTAGCTAAATTTGTCGTGACACTTCTGCCACTGGTTTGAGCAAATAAAATAACCACAGCTTGAATTGTTAGTTTTTGTGGCCTATCTGTGGGTAACTGCCCAGTGAGAATTACATAACAAAATGCTGGGGGAGAGCAAAGGTGAAGCAGCTACCGGAATGGCTGCCTACAGTGACTGACTAGGTAGGTCGCAGGGATGTTGCCTTTCAGTTGAATTAAAGACTTGAGAGTTGCTTAATAAATTGGGGTTTATAGCTTTTGGGGTCTTTTTCTCTTTTTTTTTTTTTGCCTACTTAAATACAGAAATATATTGGGTGCCTCAGTAGTCTAAGGTCCTCTCTATCCCTGTTGTTTATTGTGACCTGTTCATAGAAATTGCTTAGTAAAACATCCACACGCTTTCTGGTAGTGCGGTCTGGTATGACGTATAGATGTTTAATTTGTAGTAAGTAGGCTGGAGGAAAATTAATGTGGCTTGTAATGGGTCAGTTATCCTTGCGCTTAAGGGAGGAGCAAGGGACCTCTGGAACAATATAAGACCAGGGCAGATATTTGTGATGCCTCCCTCTAGTATTCTGTACTAAATACAGCCTGCAGAGGGGTGGAAAAAACTTCTATTGGTTTGTAGGCTTTTATTTTTTTCTTCTTTTAAGTCTCCTATAAACCCTTGTACGCTCTTACCCACAGAATCATCTGACCAGGAGCTGGGCTACTTAGCTATACTGTATAAAGGATCATCTCTGTTTATTTTGAACTTTCTGTCTGATGGTTTTGTTTGATATACCCTAGTTCTTTTACTGTGAGAGGCAGTGAGCAGACACTTTTATTCTCCCTCTCTCTAAGCCACCCATGATTTTATAGGTGTTTGAATTAATTCTCTACTCTTTACATGACTGTCGCTTTTTTTTGTGCATGTAGTAATTTTCTTTCTGTTTGGCTTTGTGCAAATGGTTGCACAAATGCTCTCTCTGCTGCCCAGGCTTTAGATAAAGTCAGCATATCCTTTTTTCTAGATCGTATGGACTCAGCCAAATTTGAAGAAATGAAAATAGTGAAGATAGAGGAGGAAGAGGAGGAAGAACAAGAAGCAGCTGTATTGGATCTCTCCATTTCACATGCTTCAAATTCCACTTCAGTGTTGCCAACGTCAAAGCAGAGTGCGGCGTCCAGTGTTCAGTCCAGCTCACCAGCATATTCTGGTTCTTCAGACTCGGAATCAACTGATCTGTTGGGAAAACGAACTCTTCCTGGGCCAGCTGGGGTGCTTACAGTCCATAGCTATGCTAGAGGAGAAGCCAGTGGATCTGACACTGAACAGACTTCTGGAAAGAAAGCCAGTGTCACCGCCAGTGTGAGTGAGCAAGAACTGACAGAGGTATGAATGTCAAGAGTACTGGAAGCTTAAGGGCTGTACTACAGGGTCATGAATTCCTGTGACAGAACTTTCTCTGTGCAGAAGACACTTCCATTCTATTGGTGTTTGCTTAGCGGGCTGGTTTTCTTGTTTTTGTGTCTTTAAACACCTATGGGTTTTGCTAAACGAACAAGAATTAAAATGAAAGTCTTCCAGAAAACAAGGAGATCCCTTGTTTTGAGAACTTCACTAAATTAAGTGCTTGAAAGGAAGGGTAGCTTGGTGGTTTTGACATGGCAGTGTTGCAGACTGGTTCAGATTCTTTTATAATAATAAACAATTATTTGTACCTAAAATGAATCTACCTCAATCCAGCCTTCACTGCAGGCACATTAACATGTTTGAGTCGTTTTTTAATATAAAATCACATACATGTGCATGTCTATGGGTCCCTTAAAAAAAAAGAAAAAAGGTGATAGAACAGAAGTTACTGGTAGGGAGAATGTAAATCTGTTTAAGAACTACCAATGATCTATTAGAAAACCCAAGAGAAGACTGTAATAGTTAAAATCTTATCTGGATGTGTCTCTTCAAATCATTTAGTTTCCTTTAAATCTGTGTTTGGAGAGTGTGAAGCCACAGGAATTACAGAAATGGAAGAGCAGATGGGCAAATCTGTTGGTAACTAAGCTGAAACTAAGAAATCGTTCTTATGGGCGTTTAAACTATAGAAATTCTGTTGCTGATACTGAGGTCTCCATTGTGTGCTCCATACAGGGAAACACATGTTGAATTGGTGAAGGTAGGTTTTCCCCAGTATGGTGTGTATTTGAAACCAAAATTTTCATCAGATGGTAACTGGGAATGCAAGTTGCCATTTGAATAGAGGCATTTCTGTTTCTTAGAAGTCTTGGATCCAGCTCTGTGTAGAGATCAGAGATAAAGATTGTTATGCTCTTTTCTGGCTTCTTAAGATATTTAAAAAGATACAAGATGCATCTAATTTAAGGTTTGCTTCTGAGAGGAACAACATTTATTTATTGTTGTGGGTTTTTTAAATATTTTTTGTTTGTAAAGGGGGCTCTATCTACTGAGAGACTTCCTAGGCTGATAAAATCACTGCCTTTATTGCCTTGCTTGTCTAGTTAGTAATTTTGTCAGTGTATCACTTGATTTTTACACAGGCTAAGAGAACAGGAGGTAACTTGTAGCCTCCTACTAGTCTGTCCGCAAAGACATCAATGCACAAAATAAACAGAGTGTGAAAGTTCTCTTCATTTTAAACAAACCTCTGAGTTAGAGATGCCAAGAAAATTTGTGGGGTTTTTTATATATGTGTATATTTATACGTATTTATTATTTTTAAAATTGGAATGCTTAAGCTGATGCACAAACTGAGGATTTCTCCAAAATGTGTGAGACCTCTTATTCTGACTCTTCTAAGTTGAACTATTCAACTTATCTTTCTTTGGTTTTTGTCTCTTGCACAGCGCTTATATAAACAGATTTACATGAAAAACTATCTTGGAATCTGTGAAAAGCCTCTGTTCTAGTGGCTTAGCAGTGCTACTACAGCTCTGTCTGTTTTTCCCTAGTGAAAGTATTGCAAGCAGTTCTTTCAAAAACTTAGCTACTTCAGAGGTGAAGTTAGTTCGTTAGAAATAAAATCATGGAATAGTGCGCATTTTGTGGAGGTTTCTTTTATGTTCAAAATATAGTTATTTAAAAATAGTATCAAAAAGGCATGTGCTAATTTGTTGTAGAATGGCTAAAAGACAAGGGTCATGTACCTTTAAGAGAAATATCATCTGAAGCAACCTGTTAAGCTCAGCAGCAATCCTTGCAAGGAACAGACACAGCGTGACCCTGAGCTGATAAGTTGTACAATAATAGAATATTGTGGAATGAGGGCCTAACAGGTTTCTGTTACCGCGAGAGGGGTTGGGTTATGCTAAGAGACCCTGTGGATTGAACCAGTAGAGGATGGACAAGTGTGACTATTAATGAGGTGACCATATAAAAGTACTGCGCTGATAGCTAATAAACGGAGTGTCGCCTGCCAATCACATTGATTGACTGCATCTTCCCTCGTCGGTCCGCACTAATTGACTGCTAAATTGCCGCTTTTTGTCCAGGTAGCGAAGGAGTACATAAGATCAATGAAGGAGAGTAAGAAGTCCAAAGGTCGTCGCCAGCCGTTGAGCAAGCTCCCACGCCATCACCCGCTCTTGGTTAAAGACTGCGTTAGTGATGATGGTAAATAAGCTTTGTGCTTTTTGGAAACTGTAGAGGGTCTGGACTTCTTTGGACAGGGTGAGTTATTTCATGTAACTGGTGACAAACAGGAGTCAGCAGGTGACACCTCTGCATTCTACACAAGATGCTTATCTCTTCTTTTTTTTTCTTTCTTTTTTTTCCTTTTTGCTTGCATCATTAAACTGTTCTCTCACTCAATCTCTTTTCTTTCCTGTTCTGTTCTTTGGAGTCACAACTCCAAAAGGAAAATCGAGCTAGTACCAGAGATTGCATAATTGCATCTGTCTTAGAGCATTCCAGTAATTGATGGAAATATTAATGATTTTTTTTTTTCCAAAAACCAGAACAAACACAAACAACAGCAGCAAAAAAACAACCAACCAAAACCCCCAAACAAAAAACCAACCAGCCAAAGCAAAAGAAAAACAAATCGCAAAACCCAACATCCAGTTATTTGGCTGACAGCCTTAATCTTGATGTAATTCAGAGCGGTGCCGTTCTCGCCCAGTAAGCCTATCTTGTGTCTATATTGGTAGAAGCATTCTAAAAAAGAGCCTGATTTTAACTGGCTTCTATCATCCTTCTGTCAATTTGAGTTCTGTCAGTCTTTCTTTCATCTCCATTTATAACTTCTTGACTTTAACTTGGTGATTATGTGTGTCTTTATGATATCCTTCTTGCAAATGGAACTAAATTAGTGATCTCTTATCACAGAGGCATCAGAGCAACTAACTCCTGAAGAAGAGGCTGAAGAGACAGAAGCATGGGCCAAGCCACTTAGCCAGCTATGGCAGAATCGGCCACCAAATTTTGAGGCTGAGAGAGAATACAATCGGACCATGGCTCAGCAGTCTCCTTACTGTGCTGTTTGCATGCTCTTCCAGACATACCAGGTATGAAGACCAAGCCTGTCAGTACTACTGTAGAGATAACTGAATAGGATGGTGCATAGTTTAAAAAAAATGTTATTTTGCATACTGCCAGTGAAAGCTGTATCCATGTTGCAGTCCTCCTAGGGAACTGCTCCAGGAGAGCCCAGTTGTGTGAACCTCACCACACCTGTGATGGGCTGCCTGTGGGTTGCCAGGGGCTTGCTCAGCTCTTCAGTGGTTTTGTATTCTGTGGCTTGTGCTTGAACCATGGAATGGAGCTTGAATGTTGCTGAACCTGACTATAAACCCCCCATTTTACTTTTCCAAACTTGATCCCTTAACTTCTACCTTTAAAAAAAAACAAACCCACTTTTAAGTCTATTCATAGCACATGCATTGGTGAGCTGGCAAGCAAGAAAACTTTTTTTTTTCATGAGGACCATAGTTTTTGTTAGATCTTTATATTTCTGTTGGAGAGTTGGTTCTCGTTAGGACTGGAAATTATAGAAGCTGACCAGTACATGGGAATTTCACTAGTCCTGGCCGTGCATAAAGTTTTAAGCAGAAAACTCTTGGTGCAGGTTTTCAAATGTCTATCCACACCAGGCAATGAAGTTGAAAATCTTCCAAGATTTGAGCTGTGGTTAGGGTGTTTGTTTCATCTTCAGAAAGTATATAGCAAGTCTGGGAATTCAATTCAGTTGCCCATTAATATAAAAAATTGGCAAAAAAAGAGCCAGACAAATATGCACTCTGTGAAGAAGAGAATTTTCTACCTACTCGAAGGAAAAAAAAAATTTTCTTCATCTTTGTCATGCATTTTCCTCAGTCATTTAGTCTTTTGCTTGATGTGCAATATTGGGGGTAAATCAGTAAGTTTTGCAGAATCTAAATAAGCCAGACTTTGTGAAAACATGCCCATTTCCTTCCAGCTATGATCCTTACTTGTATGGGTTTTTTACTACTTTTTGATGCACTGCAGGAGGGACAGTGCAGCTTCATTCTGCTACTGCAATTTCTGTTAATAATAATTTTAGCAGATTAGACAAGCTAATTTTGTGGTGGCCTGTGAGGTACAAAAAATGGTTTGACGCATTTCTTCAAAGAGAGTTTCATTTCTGTTTATCTCTGTAAACTTTATGTGTAATTGCTGTTTGGTTGGCATTAGTTTAGATGAATAAATTACAAAAGATCAGCCTGAAAGTCTCCCGAGCTTTAACTGGGAAACTGCACTTTTAGTCTGCTCATTTTCCAGAAACAAATGAGTTTCAAAGCCTATTAGACATGTTCAGAGCTACACTAGGAAAAAATAATGAGGACTGTAGTAGCTATTGATTTGTGTGATCATAATCCTCCCATCCTGAGGTATGAAAAACGTACAATGTTAGATAAGTGTTACGATCCTTTATATTAGGGATGGAGGAGTGCAGCAGAGATGGTGCCCACAGAGCATGAAGTGGGCTTGGTGACTGCATCACCTCCCTCAGAAGAGGTGCAGTTTGATGTGTATCTTGCTTATTAGAGGGATGCATTTTAGACCTTGCATGTAGCCATTTGGGGAGAGAATTTCATTCTGAAGCTGCAGTAGCTGAAGATTTTATAGGATAACTATATTTTTACCTAATGTACTAACTCTAATCTTTTATCATATTCATTCTTTCTTGAAACTGGATTTATTTATGGAGCAATGGGTGAGGAAAGATGATGTGAGATGGTTTTACTTGTAAAACTTAAAGTCCCTGTCCATCATTGTAGACAGAGTGTGGAGGCAACAGTCAAAACTCTGGAGTAACTCCAGGTGCTCTGGATGGGAAGATCCGAACTAAACCCCTGATTCCTGAAATGTGCTTTACTACAACTGGCTGCAGCACTGACCTCAATCTTTCAACCCCCTACTTAGAGGAAGATGGAACCAGTGTACTCATCACCTGCAAGAACTGCCATGTCTGTGTTCATGCAAGTGAGTACATACAGACGTAACTCTGGTGTTCTCTGTAGTAAATATGTTCATCATAGCAAGCCTCTGCTAGTCTGTATAATCTATTATAAACAGACCAAGTTCAGCCCTTATCTGAATGGTATATACTTGAGTGCTGGCCATTAAAGTATTGAGTTGATAACTTCAAATATACAGCATCATCCCAAGACTCGTTTATTTTAATTCCTGCTCTTCTTCTGGGTCCTAGGGAATAGGTCTAAGTTTATGTAAGCTCTTAAAGTAAGATGTGCCTGTTCCAGGTTGTTATGGTGTATCCCCTGACAAGGCAACCGAAGAATGGATGTGCTCCAGGTGTACAGAAGATGCCTTAGAAGAGGTAAAGTTTCTCATAAGATTCTCACAGATGGAGTTTGGAATATCCAGGAACTTGGTTACAAAGTTCATTTCATGTTTGTGGGTTTTGCTTGTTTGTTTGGGTTTTCTTTGGTGTTTTGTTGTTTTTATTTCTTTTTCTTTTCCATCTTCTGTGAAAAGAAGGCAATTTAGAGAATGTTTAGGAGCTAGTCCTGTATATTTTGATGCTTTTTAGCCATAGTGATGTAAGCCTTTTAACTAGCGCAAAGCAGCTGAGCTCACTTGAGTCATAGGGAAGATGTTCTGCTTGAATGTGGAAATAGTTTCATTGTCTATCTTAATCATAGCTACTATTTATGAACCAGCAAGTAACTTCTGTTAATAACTGGGAAGGCGTGCACATGTGAAGAAGATGGGGAGAAAGCTGTTTAGACTAGATCGGCAGAATGGTCAATCTTTCAAAGTGTATTTATTCGTGTTTGTTCCATCTTCTTTTACACATACTCAAAGGATATAAGGTGTTGTAAAAGGAACAAACAAGTTGAACAAGTCTTGATAGTCTACTTGCCTCCAACAGACATGGTGTTTTCATTTGTTGCCCTAAGGGCAGAAGCATTGGCCCAGAGCTAAAGAGCTGATCTGTACAAGATAACTCTCTTGTGACAATGAAACCATTTTCTTCCTCTGGTTGTTTTCAAGGAGGAAGTGTTGAAGGAAGTATACCACTCTGGACATAGCTTTCAGCTAATGCTTTTTTCCTTATTCCAGGACTGCTGTTTATGCTCATTACGAGGAGGAGCACTACAGAGAGCCAATGATGACAAGTGAGTTTTAGCAGATTTGTTGACCTTAAGGGAGAAGCTCAATCCCAAGTAGCTGAGGGTAAGCTAGTAAAGCCAGTGTCCGCTTTTGGCGTAACAGTGACCAACACCACCCTTCACACTTTGTTTACCAAGGGACTATGGTAAAGTGTGTTCGTTGTGTTCATGTGCAGCAATCATCATCTCTTCAGGTAATGCCTTGCTGTCATTATGTTGAGAGCAGCTGTTAATTGCATTGCATTTTATAGTGCAGAGGTGTAATGTACAGAGGTATAATATACTACAGAAAAAAAAATAAATAAAAATTCCTGATTAGATAGAATATCTCAGTACTTTCTCACAGAGGTTTATGATTTATCTGTGTAATGGGCAGTGGCAATATAGACAGAAGACAAACGAAGCTTTAATTAATTATTACAACTTGCTGAAATTCAGGTTACCTCTACAGCAAGTATACTGCATACAATGGCCTGTCCTGTGTCCTTTGGTGTCGTGGGTCATCTGAAGTTTCATGCAAAATAGCAGTGGGACAGACATGTAGCACCACGATTGAAATCTGGCCTCCAAAAATTTTGTGGATGTCATATGGAGCTTCAACCTTTTGGTTGTGGTCTCAAAAGCAATTCAATAGCAACTGAACAGTTGCTTTGGTCAGGTTTCTGAAGGAATAAACATATCAGCTGGGCTTTTATAATGCAAGTATGCAACCAGCACAAGCCATACTAAATTGCTCTCCCATTAAGCCTGTTAATAATGGCTTGGTATGTGCCCTGTTACTGATTATCCTGCTAGTTCTCAGAGGCTATTTTTTGTGGCTTATATGGAAAACTTCAGCAGAACTATATTTACTTAAACTCCAAAGTGTTCTCTGTCAGCCTAATGCAAATCAATTTATTTTTCTCTTCTTCTGTCATGACAGGTGGGTTCATGTGATGTGTGCTGTAGCTGTACTGGAGGCAAAATTTGTGAACATTGCAGAACGAAGTCCTGTAGATGTTGGCAAAATCCCCCTGCAACGCTTCAGACTGGTATGGGTTACTTGTGCTTCATCGGTGGGGTTTCAGAGCTTCTCTCCAGTCTGTTCAGAATATGGGAGACTTTGCTTATACCTTCAAACCCAAGTAATTTTTCTAGGCTGCTCTGTTCTTTGTATGCGAAATGGCAGTTGTCCCCATTGCCTTTTTTTTTTTTGAACATTTCCCTGTTCTAGTATATATTTATCCAGATGAGGAGCCAGCAAGGAAGGCAGTTTTCAGCATGCAGCATATGACATTTATACAGTGGTGTAATGGTGATAATTGTTTGATGTTTTTCTAATCCCTAGTATTTTAACTTGCTTTTTTGACTGCTGTGGAGCACTGAGTTGCTTTAGGATATGTGAACTATTTGTATAATGGGTGAATGTCTTCAGCAAGAAAGCAACTGTACTTAACTCCTACAGCTCACTGTTATGGGGAAGATGATTTTAACTGCTTTGCACATGCTAATCATTACAGATAACATTATTTTCCTACAGCAGCCGGTCAGGCTGGCCCAAGTGTAATTGGGTCATCTGTAGTAGTGAGAGAATTGTAACTGTTACTTTTAAGGTCTTTGCCCATTATTCTAATCTTGTTGCCTGTCTTTTTGTAACCTAATAGCCAAGTCCTGAAAGGTCCTGTTGAGAGTGGAGCATTACAGGCTGATTTAATTAAAGATCTTCAAGATCTCCTGTTGCTAGCAGCCTTGGGGTCTCATGCTTTTTGTATGTTAAACTGGTAGATACTTAATGTACATTTTTCATCCACGGGATTGCTTTAAATTCATTAATTATTGTCTGGTCATAAATGAGAACTGGTAGCCTTCTGCTTCTTTTTAATCAGAAAGTAGCAGTGCTTTTACAGAGAGTAAATGGCACAGTATCAGGCTCTTTAGACCAGCTAGCCCTTTTTGTGGGGGTAAAAGCTAGTGACAGCCATTACCCTCTTGTTTCCTGCCCACAGAAATGCATCTTCTGCAAGAAACGAAGAAAGAGAATTGCAGGTTGCTGTGTACAGTGCTCACATGGTCGATGTCCCACATCCTTTCATGTCAGTTGTGCCCAAGCAGCAGGAGTCATGATGCAGCCTGATGACTGGCCCTTTGTTGTATTTATTACCTGCTTCAGGCATAAGACTCCATCTCAAGCAGAGGTGAGTAGGTGTGCAGTTCCCAGGATTTCAACTGCAGTATCTTGTATGGACTGAAAAGGTTTAGATTGTGTGATTCTTTTAAAACTTCACTGAAGGTTTGTCTCTCTCGCAATGTTTGGTATAATCTAGCTATCTTGGTCTTGGATTCCAGTCACAACCTTGCTGCTGCCCTGAGTGGTCTTAGTCAATTCCTTTACCATATATTGGTTTGTAGGCCAGAAGGACTGAGAGGGTCACATCCCTCCTGCGGCTGTTGTAATGAGGAATAATAGTGGAGTTTGTGCTGGGATACTTAATATGCAGGAGTTAGTACTGGGATTCTATCAGGCTGCATGACTGGTCATAGAATTTCACATTTAAGTGATTGATCAGTCCTTAAAGTTCCCATGTAGCTGTCAAAACCACAACAATCTGTTAGAGAATACTTACCATAAACACCTTGCATTACTCTGAAAAATAAGAGCTTAGTTTACTGAATAAATTCAGGACAACAGCATCTAACCAATTAGGCTTTAAGCATTTGAAATTCCAAAGACAAAACTTTTCTTAAAACACTGCTCATGATGTCTTGAGTAGACTTACTTACCTGAACTAAAGTATTTTGCTTCCTTATCTACCAGCGCTGGATTTATGGTCCTCAACACATTAATTTTTTACAAAATGACTCGATAAGGGGGAAAAAATTTTAAAAATTTTAAAAAGTGATTTTTCTCTTCTCAGCGAGCTAAGGCTGCACTCCAGGATCTGTCACCTGGACAGGTAGTCATCAGCAAACACAAGAATGGGCGCTTCTATCAATGTGAAGTGGTCAGCCTTGCAAAGGAGACTTTCTATGAGGTCAACTTTGATGATGGTTCCTTCAGTGATAACCTGTATCCAGAGGACATTGTGGTATGTTATGCTGTGGGAGTCTGGCCCCAGTAGAAGGCAGATGATGTGAGGTAATCTTTGCCACTGCAGAGCAGATACACTGGGGGATTTGGTAATTGTTCCAACCCTAGGTCCTGTGGTGGCTGAGAATTGCTGCAGATTGGCCTTAAGGGGTGTTACAGAGATGATTTAACTGAGAGCACTGAGGAATGGGTGTAAGAGGAAGCATAGCTGATCTTTGACTGTGTAGCAGTGGTCTGAAGGAAAACTTGCATACCTACCATTCCTGCATGAAGTACTTGGAAGTTGGGCCTGCTGTTGTGATTTAAATAGAGATGACATGTATGTGTCTCAGCCTAGTTCTCCATCCCTAAAATGGAGTGATTGTTGGGGTGGTGTACAGTGTGATCGGGGAGGCCCCCCCAAGTGGTTTGCTGAATCTTCACATAAGGCAGCTGCTTACGCTTCTCATCTCTTCCACCTTCCTCCCTTATGCTGCAGAGTCGAGACTGTCTTCAGTTAGGTCCCCCTGCTGAAGGGGAAGTTGTGCAAGTGAGATGGACAGATGGACAAATTTATGGAGCCAAGTTTGTCACGTCACATGCCATCCAGATGTACCAGGTACAGAACTGTTGTCTGAAAATTCATAATTCATAGCAAGCTGATAATGTTGACAGGGATTTTCTTAAAGCCATCAGAGCTATTGGGCAGTGTCACACTTAAAACACCTCCAGAGAATTTACTCAGGGTGTTAGATGCTGGTAACAGCTGCTGGAATTACAAGCAAAGTGGTTGTTTGCAGCTTTGCTTGTATCTGGCTACCTATTTGAAAGTGTCAGCTTCTGAGAAGTGATGGTCTGTAGTTATTCACCAGGCTCTGTTCCTCTGTACTTAAAATAAGTTTGATTTCTGTTTTTCTGTTTAGTGAGAGTGCATCATGTCATGCCCACTTTGAAAGTGATGAATGTTCAGGCTCTATTAGACCAGCCAGACTCTCTTGTTAGTTGTTACAAAAATATCCCACAACGTGCTGGGCTCCTTTTACTGTCATGGGATTGGTGAGGTTTTGTTTAAAAAGTTTGTTGCAGTGTGCATGCCTGCGTATGTATTGTACAGAATTCAAGTGAGAGAATATTATTTCCTGAGAGCCCTCCGTGGGGAGGAGAAGGCTCATTCTGGGTAGCTGTGGAAGGGTTCAAACTTCTGAGACCTCTGGCAGAAAAACTTCTGGTTTTCTTCTAGGTGGAATTTGAAGATGGCTCACAGCTGATGGTGAAGAGGGATGATTTGTATACTCTTGAAGAGGAGCTTCCTAAGAGAGTGAAGTCGAGGCTGGTAGGTAAACAGGGTGCAAATGTCTACTAAAGAAACACATTAAACTTAATTTTTCCTTGAACTTTGAGCTGAGTGTGTGGCAGCAAAAATTGCAATCTGATGCTCCTCAGTCATCGCAAAGCTTTGTAGTTAATCAGGCTACAAAAGCAAAGTTGTGTCTTGCTCTGGAGAAACTTTTAATTCTTCTGCAGAGACAGGTGTTTATGGCATAGGGTCACTGTTTGGGACAGAACATTAATACCCTTTCATGCATGTATTACTAAGTTTCGATGTCTGTTCCTATTGCAAAGAATGGACAAGTTCCTTCACTTACCCTTTGTTCCGAAAAGCTCTTAGTAGTGTGGCATCGAGAGATATGGTCATTTTTTTAAATTGTAAAATAATTCACATGAGAAAGGACCTCTGTAGGTCTCTGCTTCAGACACTTGTTCCAAGCAGAGATGGTAACTTTGAAGTCAGACTGCATTGCTCAGGGCTTTCTCCAGGCAAGTGTTCTCTGAGGATGGAGATCTCACAGCCCTTTTGGGTCCTATTCTTTCGCTTTATGCTTCCCTTTATGAAAAGTGTAACTATGCATGATCATTTACAGCATGATCACGCACACTGTAATGCAGAACCTGTTTTCGGGCACACAGGATGGTAGAGGTTTAAGAAAGGAACATATCATAGCTGAATCCTGTGACCAGGTATTTAAAAATGCCTGCTTCATAAGGCACAAAATGTACCAAACTGCTTGAAAGTTGGAACAGAAGAGGGCATTTATTTCTTTAAGATAGTGATTGTGAACTCAACCGTGACACCAGTCTAAGTATTTTTCACCTTGTGTTTGGTCAGTTTTTGAAGGAAGACTGAACATTCCCAAGTGTCCTGACTTGGTATTTTCATACGTGTAGTGGGAGGATATGGAGGTAGGGATTTGATCTGCATTCTAGGGACTAATTCTGCTTGGGTTTTGTTTGTTTTTGTTTTGTTTGTTTTTGTGTGTGTGCGTGTGTGTTTTCTTTGGCTTTTTTTTTTTTTATTGTAGTCAATAGCTTCAGATATGCGCTTCACAGAGATCTTCGCAGAGAAGGAGGTCAGACAAGAGAGGAAGAGACAGAGAGTGATAAATTCACGCTATCGTGAAGATTACATTGAACCTGCATTATACCGGGCCATCATGGAGTAAGCGCTGCCCATGGCAGAGCAGAAAAATACCCACCTCCCCCAAGGATTTCAATGCTCCAGTACGACAGGCCATATTTGGATGCTTAAAATACGGGATTTTTATTGTTTTGAGGTTTTTTTAAGGAAGTTAAAAGGCTAATGCCCTGCAGTACCTGAAGGGCAGCTGTTGGATAACGATACAGATCCCATTTGCTGAAGCTGATGCCTGTGGACTCCTGATCTGAAGTTGGGTCCTTGTTGAGTAAGCCAGCTTGGGGGTGCTGCTTTCATCTCATCGAGCAATCTTGCTTTTTTTTATTGGAGACAATTTTGTCAGATGACAAACTCTCTGGGGAGTTGTAGCCAGGAATCTTGGCAGCTGCAGAATAGTATGGTCTGTTGTTTTAACTAAATAATGTTCCTCATTTTGGGAGTCTCCTTGGAGACAACACCTGGGCTTGAGCAGACAGTATTACTGGTGCTTGAAATTGAACCTCTTTTTTTATATTTATATCCATATTTTTGTTGCAAGCAGCTTCAGTCTCTTGTTTCTCAGCACCTCCTTCCTGAGGGTTATGTTGTTGCAGATCAAAGCAGACAGGAGGTGCTTGTGTGAACAGGTGAAATGTGAATCTGAAATCTATAGGACAAATTATTTAACCCTCATTTAATATTTTTGTTCTGATACTTGTTTTGACTTAATTGTAAGTTTAACTGTATTAGTATGTGCCTCAGAATGAATGAAGTCTGTCTGGAGCCCTGTGCAGTGCAGCCTTCTAACAAGAATAGACATTCAGCTCCCAAAGAGTGTCTTCTGAATTTCTCCCCACCCACTCTAAGGCAATAATGACCAAAGGGACAGAGTCCAAACTCTTCCTTCTTGACATCCAAGCATCACAGTATTGGGGATGACAAGGCAGCAGTATCTGAAGCAGTGCAGTCCTGCTTCTGTGGCAGCACTGTCTGTCATTTGGCCCCAAGCTTTTCTGAAAACACCTAATACTGGGTCTGAGACAGATAAAACATGCACTGAACTGTATGTGTTACTGAAAGGCTGTGCAATGCTCCCCTGAAGCAGGGGTGGTGCTGCGTTGCTGTCTGGCAAAGGTTACCACAGCATTTTTATAGAGTATTAGTAGGGCACATCTCATTTGTGTTGAAGAGAACTTTCTACCCCAGCAATAGGAAGCAGAGTTAAGCTGGGTAGTAGGTGTACCTGGAAAAATGCAACAACTTGCTCCTAGTAATTTCAGCATTAAAGATACTGCAGTAGGAGCCATGTAAATACATGTTCCTTTCCCATTCTGTAGGAAAGGGATTCTAGGCAATGGAGCAGGTTGGCCACCTTCTTATTGCATGGAATAATAGGGTGGCTTTTTCTGCTGGAGAAAGTTAATGGTTTCATGTTCTCCAGAAACAGCTCAAGAGGAGAATTCTGTAGTAAGAGAGACATAATGCATCCCTGTTTCTATAGGGACTTGGTAATGTGTCTGCAAAGTCTGGATTTGTAAGTTGGTTTTTTTTTTTTTTTCCTTTTGTTACATAGGAACGCTATAAACCAAACTCTTCTGAAACCCCAGTGCATCAATTTGTGATTAGCAATAAAAATGTAGTATTGTGTAGTGATAGAACTCTTGATCGGAAAAGAAATAAACTACAACTTTTGTAAAGAAAATCTTCTTATCCCTACATTTTTATAGGGTCAGGAGGCTGATATGAGTAGCAAAGATTTGCACAACTGCTGTTTTGCATAGAGGTATTCTGTGCCATTTTTGTGGTGGAATACCTCATTCATCAGTATTGGAAGCTAAAACATTCTGAAAGGATTTCCTTTCTCGTTTCTTTTTTTCTTTTTCCCATGTCCAAAACTCCTGGTCTCAGGGTATTAAATCGCTTTCTGATGAATGGGATTGTTGACTTGATAAAACTAGGATCAGTTAAAACTAGAGTCTGGTAGCTCCAGTTTCTCTGGCCTATGCAATAGGAATGAAAATGCACTCAGACATACTAGTTTGTATGTGAGGCTCTCTGAAGTGATGTTCTGTGAGCAAATGTGAAGAGCTGTGAGGACTTTAACAAACTTGCCTCTGTTCTGTCAGCATGTCTTAATATTTGGCATTAAGTTCTTATAGGCTGAACACTACGTGTATATTACTGAAAACCATACTCTTCATGTCATCTGCCATTCGCTCCCCAGAGAAAATGTGCCTGTTTCAGGCTTTCTTCCCAAATTGCCATATAACCACCATTTAGGTGCCACATGCTACCTGTGCCGCAGAAACCTGGCGCAACAGCTTCATCTAAAAATGATGACCTAGTATGAAAGAGATGGATTTGTTTGGAGTGCTATTGTTCAACTATAGCAGGTTTTGTTACCCACCTCTTAACAGTATTGAATGACTTTCAGTATGCTTAGAATTTCTTATGTAAGAGGACCTTTTTTATGCTGCATTTTCTGTGAGCTCCAGATTTGCTTGTCAGTTGGCTGCACTGTGTTGGGAAGTGCTGCGATCCTGTACTCTGAGACAAAGGACATTCCCGATTTTCATGTCAGTTCTTATGCTGCATTGTTCAAATGCTGCAATAGGTTAAGTATGCCCACATTGGAACGATGTTTTGGCTTCTCTCCATGAACTTACGGTGAACCTGATCTTTCAGGGTTCGGTTATTTGACTTGCAAAAACAATTGGTTTTATGGCTTGAAGTATAACAGATAGCAATAAAAGCTCTTTACAGAGCAGCTGTCTCAAAGGTATATATGCTTTCTGTTAACTATTTTGGAGAAAATTGTTACCTGTCAGAATCAGTGGGTTTGTGGCGTGTTGGGTTTTTTTTAATTTGTGTGGGTTGGTTGTTTGGGGTTTTTTGCCTTTTTTTTGGGGGGGGGAGGGAGGGTTGGTTTGTTTGTTCGGGTTTTTTTGAAAGTGTATTTATATCTGTTACAGCATCATTTCCATGAGGGCAAAGTGCTGACAGAGTATCAGTTAGGCAGGTGCTTCTTGAATGTGTTTGGTAGGAAATCACACTCTGTATGCCCCATGGGAGCTCTGATCACCCTTCACTAGGTCCATTGCATGTGATGCTGCAGGCAGTAGACCTTCTCACCTCTTTTCATGAAGCCTCCATTGGTGACTAGTTCAGGTTGGACTCATAAAAAGCATTTTTAGTATACACAAATAGTGGCTTGCCACTAATTCAGGATGAGCTTGGCAAGCCAGTGATTACTTTTTATAAGGTTTAAAAAGGTGACTGTATTCTTTGTAAAGCAACTGATGGCAGTAATGTTTCTGCCCATGGCTAGACTTCTAGGAGACCTCTTCCTCCATCAGCAGACCCCTCAGGTGGCCAAAATCCGTACTATCCATAGTAGGACCCATTCTTCTTGCTCCTTCTCTCTCATCCCAGTGTTATGAGCAGGGTTGAATTGATTCCGCACAGCTTGAGGAGCATAGCTGCATATCCCAAGGCTTCCAATGCATCTCTGTTCTTCCATTCTCTAACTGGGCTCCTGTTGTCTGACATGTCCGCAGCTGTGCTTGTTTTTTAATACAAACATGGCGTGAAATCAAGACTCCGGTAGCCTGTATGTTGTTTTCAGTTTGATCAAGTAATAAATATAATTTCAAAAACGGACAATCTGTAGACTAATTCAGAACTAAAGCAATGTAACCTGGAAATTTTCATCCTGCTTCTGATGCTTTTTATTAGCATTAATTCTTTCTCACCTCCTTAGTGTTTATCCATTGAGTGTTCAAGTGTCAGAGATACTAAGCAGAGTTCTGTCATTTAAGGACTCAGTCCAGCATGGCTGTTCAACTAGAACAGCAAGAGAACCACAAGAGTCGTCCCTCCTCCCTGAAGTAGGGACCAGAGACAGCTGCAGGAAGAGCAGACTTGCCTTAGGCTCCTACTGTAGCTGAGAGTGGCAGTGCTGAAGAGGAGTTATCACAAAATCTTACCTGGGTGCAGAGTCAGGCAGCTCTGTTCTTTACTTAGGTGTTGACTCTTGGAAGTTCACAGCGCTGGTTAAAACCTGCCGAACTGGTAGTCAGGGAAAGGAGGTGGTTCTACCTCAGCTCAAGGATTTTGTTATTGATACACTGAGTGACTTTGAGTAAATTGCTTATTCATTTTAGCATTAATACCTGAAGTGCCAGGTATTCCTGGATCCATCTTCTGTAGTTTCGGAAAATGCTGATGTCTCCTTTTCCTGACACATTTATAGGCATTGCAGAGAACCTCTTAAGTGTGTGCACTTAGACTAGTGTAAAGCATGTAGTGTTTTAGGTGAAACACGAACAACGTGAGGTATTGTTAAAAGTCAAAATAAGCCTTTTTCTTCTTTTTCTATAATCATTCTTCATTTCTTGGTATTGCTGTTGGAGATGTTCAGCAGCTTTAGATTTCTCCCTCAGATGAATGAGAAGTGCAACACTACAGGTGGAGTGAGTGTGGTGTTGCTTGATTCCAGTAATGAGCGTAGCTGAGTGTGTGTATCAGTAGTTTCCATTGATCTCACCAGAATGGTCTACAGAGGAATGGGAAACACCTGATTATCTTTTGAGGAACCTGTAGCAGATCCATGGAGAAACATTGCCATAGCCTCACTGCAGCATGAGTAATGTGACAATGCTGAGTTCAGCGCTGTTCTGACAGCACCTAGCAAAAAAGAGAAGTGTGTGGGATGGCACTGTAAAAAGATGGAAGATGGTTATAGGATGTGTGTTAATTTCTAGATAAAAAGCTGATAGAAGTTAGGGGAGCCCTCAAAGAGGTGCCCTTTGCCTGTAGTTCTGTGTTTCAGGAAAGTCCTCACTTTTCTGAATGGTTCTGGTGGGCTGTGAACATCTTTGGTATACGACGCAAGAGAGGAAGGAAACAGGCCTGCTACCCAGACTCGTGACACCCCAACTGGGAGAGTTAGTCCTGTCCCTCTCATGCTGCAAGAGCACCCACCACCCCAGGAACTGGTATGCTCTCATCTTTATGCACACTGCTGGCTGAAGGAAGAGCTGCCTCCCCACAGGCTGGAGGTGTGATGGATGGTGGTGTGCTGGGATGTTTTCATACCCAGGCTGAAGTCTTCCATACAGAGTTAGGAGAAACCTGTCTCTGCAGCTTGAGGATTTGAACCAGTGAGTCTGGTGTCTGAGCAGTACAAGTGGCTGTACTGGAATATAGGACATTACAAGTATGCTATAGACCAAAGCACTGTACTTCAAGAAGTATAATGAATGAAGTCCACAGTCTTGCTGAACCTTGGGAGTTGTTAGGTGTATTGTACCCGTGGACCTCCAGAGAAGCTTCAGACATGGAGATCAGATGGCTGTCAATATCAGGTGATGTTAGTTAATGTGCTTGGACTCAATTTCTTTGAGTGCTTCTGCTTTTCTTTAATATAACCGCACCTTTTGTATTAACTTTCATGCCTATCCTTGCTTCAGAGGTTAACTCGAACTTCGCTACGGATAGCCACAAGCAATTAAAAAAAGTGACTTGGTCGCCTGGGTTGGTGCAGGAAATGGGTGCCTTTAGTGTAGGGTGGCTAATGCTGTCTGGCTGCAGCTAGAACAGGCAAAGGTACTATTAACTTGCAGATGGTTCTGTGGAAAACAGGAGTGGCGATGGTGTGCTGCTGCTGCAGATGCAGAACTTGTTTGTCCAAGCTCAGGAGAGCCTGGGCTCCCCTTGCAGCGAGGTTGGGACAAACCCTACTCTTTCTCACTGGTTGGAGGTGAAGGCTCCTTTTGAATCCCTGTGGGAGTAGAGTCTGCAGTGCTGCCTGCAGTGGAGTGGCCCCAGCTTGGGTCCACAGCACTGTGCAGAGCCTGGCAAGGGAAACAGGACAGAAAAACAGACCTTTTCTCTTCTCTCTCCCCAGCCAGAGCAGCTGAAGGGCTGCCAAGGTCCATGTGGCAGGGAGAAGACAGACAGTGTTGATGAGAACTGTGTGGTTGTGAGCTGCTGGGCTAGAAGACAGGCATATTGGCACCTGATGGGCCAGGGGGAGGAAGAGCTTCTTGCTTCTTGTCTCCNTCCCTAGCAGCCTACATCCTGCACTGCTGTTCTGGACTATGCTCCTTGAGGCAGCTGCCTTGGATCCCTGCTGCTGCCCTGGGTCCCACAGCCTCTATAAGTGTTCAGGGAAAGACCAGGGTACCCGGATGAGTTCCCTGCCAAGCTGTGCAGATGGCA
>VWZY01005559.1:20627-42909 GCA_013399075.1 Chloroceryle aenea | reverse complement strand
AAAAAAAAAAAGAAAAAAAGAAGAATTTTTGTGCCAGGTGAGAAATACAAATCCCAAGCAGTGAAATTAAAAAGCACAGATCATCTGGCTGTAAAGTTGAGGGCAGCCTCCTATGAATCTCACACACATCTGTGTTTGAAGCCTACCAGTTACTATGGTTACCATGACATTGCTAGTCTTATTTATAGCCCTGTGCTATATATATGGCTTTCCAGAAGGCATAAAAGAGATAGCTGACTGTGAAGGAATCTGGGAATTGCACATTAAATGAAATGTAGAGGGGAAAAAAAATCTAATTAAATTGGGTCTGCTGAGGTTAGGTGCTGGCTTTTGCAGCACAGGGCTGTGACTCCATCTTCAGATCAGAGCAGCCAGAAGGGATGCAGACAATCTCATAGCTCCCAAAGGATGACTCAAAGGACACCCATGATGAGGAAAATTTGGGCTGCTGCTCAGCATCCCTACAGACTACCAGGGCAGGATTTCCCAGCACTGAACCACATTCCCAAGGGACAGAAGGGAGCACATGGGTGGCAATGAAGGTGGGAGAAGAGCTGGGGACAGCCAGTGGCAACATCATCACGCTCCAAGTCTATGCCTCCAAGACAAGCATCTGCGGGCACTTGCACCAGAGCAGGACACATTCACCACTTCTCCCAGAAGGACAATAGATGGCTTTTCTTCCTCTTTATAACGCACATATGTCAAGTCATATATATGTGTGTATATATATACATGTGTATATATATATACATATGTATGAAGAATATACATTTTGNCTAGGTCAGCTGTCAGCCCCAGTGGCAGTTTCAGCCACCCAAGGATAGATAATAATATAAACAGAAAATGTAAAGGTAAAAGACTCAAAAATGGGAAACAACAGCCTTGACAGATGAAATGCAAACCAACAAGAAAAAAAGAAAGTTTATTAAAAGTAACAGTCATGAAGGGTTTTGGTGATGTTTTCTAAAAAAAATCAAGATTGATAATATGGATCAAATTGAAAGCAAAAATTCTGAGGAAGGTCTGCCCAGACTGCAGCTGAGCTGAAACCTCCTTGGGAAACAACTGCAAATGAGGCCAGATTACCTTTCATAGAAGCATGCACCACAGTTTCACTCACCACTGCTTTAATGGTGAGTGTTTTTCTGATTAAAGACCTGTGGGACTGTGTGGAAACTGATGTCCATAGAAAAAGCTGGCTAAAGTCTGACCTAAACAAGAAAGGCAAGGTATTATGTGACTGCTAATGACATTGAGATGTCCCTTTCACTAACTGTATGAACTTTAACTTTCATTGGCTCTGACAAAATGTTAATTTAAATTATTTTAAAAATACATTATTTAAACTTAATTTTCAAAATTTCAGTTATAAATGTCATCTGATTAGCTGCCTATGGAACTGTAAAGATGGGTAATCCAGAGTGCTTAGACCTTTTTGATGTGGAAAAATAAGCAAGGAGACAAGCAAACCTCATCATGAATAGGCATTTAATAAGACAATCCCTGGTGTGGAAACATGAGTGGACTTGGACATCACTCGCCACTTTATTTTCAGTCCCCTCTTCCTCTCTGATGATGCCTACAGGCTGAGATTGAATTTGGTCCACTCTTGGGGGTATAGGCAGGTTTAGTTAGCGAACAGGGAAAAAAACACTTCAAAAACCAGAAGAAAGGTAAAAGAACATGAAGAAGGGACAAACACAGAATTAAGTCCTGTTCTCACTCATTTTAAACAGATCCTGTCCAAAAAAGTAAAATACTTTTCCTTTTAAATCACATAAACCACAAATTTAATGTCCCAATAAAATTCTGTAGGTGCATTGTAATTGAAGTTCAGTGTGAATTCTGTGATAAATGGACAACCTCAGCCATACTTGTTAATGGCCTCCTGCTGCTCGAGGTGATCCAGAATCCCAGATAATGGGATGTCATGTTATATCAGTCCCATACAGAAGCAGTAACAGTAGAGTTTTTCTTTTGTCTGCAAATTACTGTATGGCTTAATGCCACTGCAAGCTTTTCTACTATTATTTTTCTTAGTATTGATTAAAAGAAAATTATGGAGGAAAGTAACTGAGGAAATTCCGAAGAAGCTGAGATGCTGATCTCTGTAACCAGAGGCTCTCTGTCACTGAATATGATACTTCTGACCTTATAATGTGATACAATGTTTATAATCCAGGATACTCCTCTAGAAGTCTATTATGCAGGATTTAGTTTGTATACATGCTCACGCAGGAACGCTAGACATGGAGTGGGAAAATTCATTCTCCACAAAGAAAACAGATAAATCTTGAGGGGCCACAAACAGAACAGTGTTTGCATTTAGTTGTATCTATGAAAGAAATGAGAGAAGGGAAAATTGTTGGACTTGAAATTCAAATGGCTTTACACCATTCTAAGTTGATTTTTAAAAATGTTTTATTTTTGCAGGGAAAGCCTATGGGAAGCAATATTCCAATAGGTTTCTATGGAAAAGTGATTTCTGTAGCAAGTATTCTAAAACATATTGGCTTGTTGATAAGGAATGATGTTTTGTGTTATATTTTGAACTGCATATGTATGAGTACTTCTAGTTTCTACAATTCCAATTATAAAAGAAAGTGAAATTTTTATGGAATCCTTGCAGTGGCAAGGTGCTGCTTCTTCAACAATCTGATCAGCAAAACTCTGACCCCAGTCCCGAAAACGTGCATCATTCCTTTCCTCCTCAGGCATAGGGTTTCTTCCTTTCCCTCTAGAGTAATGCTGTGACCTTTTAAGCTTGTGCACAAAAACATGCATATTAAAAAAAGGTTGCTGTTAGACATTATCTGGGATTCTGGATCACCTCGAGCAGCAGGAGGCCATTAACAAGTATGGCTGAGGTTGCCTTTCCAATACCCATTTGTCCATTTATCATAAAATTTAGAATATACGGAAGTGTTGATGCAGATGTAACCAGCTGTTAACAGCAGTGTCACAACCTATGGGCTTCAGGTTCTTGCTACCCTATAACTCAGACCTAGATTTAGGTGTTGGAGGCAGCAAGACTAAAGTGGGATTAGCTATATAAGCAAACACTTCTCGTTTACTGAAAAGGATTGAGGAAGGTGTAGCTTCCCGTAAATTCCACAAAGTGCTAAGTTAGGATCTGAAATGAAATCCCATTAGGCATTTTAGCCTGATAAAATTTGTGACTTCCACCTTCTAGAACAAACAGCACTGTTCAGTGCCCACACAATAAATATTCAACTTAAAAAATTCAGTTCTTCCTAAAATTTCAATGACGGTCAACCAAGACTTAATTATCAGACTGCTGAGATGTCTTTTAACACTCCTACTGTTTTTGATCAGGGGTAATAGCAGGCAGTGTTCAGATGCAAAAGTACAAATGAAAATAAAAAAAATAAAAAAAAAAAAGAAAAAAGAGTGGTGTATGTGTTTTATAATGAAATAACTATAGGTTATAACCTATAACATGCCAAGAAAGTAACTTTGCCTTCTCACTGTTCTTGAGTATTATCACATCTATACCTGTGTGCAGAGTCTAGACTATCTCTGCTTTGCAGCTTCAAAGGTTTCCACTTGGTCCTCAGAGTGGAGCATTCAGGAAAAGTCAAATAGAAATCTGGTTTTACTGTTCCCAAACAAAGCCTTGTTAACAAAGGATAACACAGTGTAAACAGTATCTTTCACGGTCAACTCCCAGCCTGAAAAGCAGGCGGGAGTGCACTGTTTCAGACACTATGAAAGTAATCACATAGTGAGCCAAGTGTTTTTTACCAGCAAATCTAAAATAAATGTTAAAATACTCAAATACTGTTATAAGCACATTATAGTATGTGAAACAAACATACATTTCTACAGCTGAAATGATTTCAACCAATGTAGTTAACACAAGAACAGTACCAGAAAATGTGAAGGAGGCTGAAAGAAAATGAAATGTGTTTCTCACCTCTTGGAAGCTGTGGAGGAATATATATTTAAATAGAAACCCTTGCAATTAGCAGCTCTGGGGAACAGTGGCTCTTCATGTAGGACCTGATTTTTTGTCTTCTAAGTGTACCTCAAAGTGATACTTTTGTGCAAGTACTGCTGTTATCTGTATTTGCTAGAATACTCCTTTCACAAGTGTCAACTCCTCAGCATTATCCACATCACCAGCAGTGTTTTGACTTCTATAGTGTTTGTAAACAGAAAAAAATGAATGAAGTAACATGGTGCCATTCACTTATACAGTGATCCTTCTCCATTTCTAGTCAGTCTCCATTCCAGTCTACTTGGCAAGCAGTCTTTCTGATCATTAGGAGCTGATATCACACTATCCAAAGTGGGTCCAGCCTCCTTATATCTGCTAGGCAGTTCTCAAGAGACTGATCTAACCTTTGGTGCAAATCCAAGCTGCCTCAGGGCATACAAATTTATGTTTTCAGGAATGGTTCCCTGAGGACCTGCTGAAGATCCCCAGGTGCCACATTGAGTTCCATCTCTGCATCCAAGGAAAGTAAAACTCCTTCCATGACAATCTCAGACAAAATTTTCCAGTGTCCTTTCCATGGCACAGAGGAATTATACACCTACATGTGACAAGAATATCTCACAAAACATGTGACTTGGTAACTTGGGTTAGAAAATTAGTCATATGTTGATTAACCTGAAGTTCCTAAAGTGTTTTTTCCTGATACCTTTTAAAATGTGTCTAGCAATTATTAATAGTCAGCATGGTAATAAAGACTCTGAATCTTGTAGTAAGCTTTTCTTGGTACTGCTAAACTGAGAGCAAAAGGCAAAAGCCTGTGCTCAGGAGTTACAGCACTTTGATGTGCAGCATCAAGGCAAAGGTCCTTTTCCAAAAAGTCCCATTTCCAAAAGATTTCTTTTTATAACTGGGTCCGGAAGAATAGCTTCCTACTGTGATGGATAGATACAGGAAAACCTGCATTTTGACAGGGGGCAAAGAAGAGGGCTACACAGAAGCTTCACAAATTTTGGGAAAAAAAAACAACCCTAGGAATAATTATGAGTTTGGGTCATTTCTAGGAAGAATAAATGACTGAAATCCTATCATACAGACACCTTGTGTATGAAGCAGTGCTTGTCTCATATATCTTCTACTGCAGTGATTTGCTGCAAATTGATTTTCCCAATGATATGAATCCCTACAAGCTGCCTTTCTCACATTACCAGATATCAGTTTCTTCTTGTCTTCTATGGAAGTTTCTGCCTCTCACTCCCTCACACATAAAGTCAAGCAGGAGCTTTGCTGTGCACATACCTGATTTAGGAAGAATTTCTTCACCATGAGGGTGGTGAGACACTGGAACAGGTTGCCCAGACAGGTGGTGGAAGCCCCATCCTTGGAGATTTTTAAGACCAGGCTGGATGGGGCTCTGAGCAACCTGCTCTAGTGGGAGGTGTCCCTGCCATTGTCAACAGGTTTGCAACTAGATGATCTTTAAGGTCCTTTCCAACCCTGACAATTCTATGATTCTATGACTAATGGAGACTCCAGTATTTCCATGAAACTTTGACACCATGGATCACTTTGAGTAAGAAAAGAAAATGTTACAAAGACAGAGACTCTCTTTTCAGAAGGACAGTAGTGGAAAATAAGACGTCACCACAGGAAAGGATTAAGGACAGTTGATAACATAATAATAGCTACTCGTTAGGCAATAAAATGATCAAAGAGCCTAGTTAGCAACAGAGTAATTGCTTTCTGTTTGTCTAAGCACAGGTGGTGTCTGCTGTGTCCTATAAAGAGTAATTGCAAATGGTGTGATTTTAACCTCCAGTCTCCTGAGACATCACTGGAAGTATGGTTCCTTACCCTCGAAAAAAAGACTACAACTATGCCTTCTTGAAGATCTCTGGGAAGTGAAGTCAATTCATTTAGCAGGTTGGTTTGAGTTCTCAGGAAAGGAGCGCAGTGCTCAGTTTTACTCCAAAGATTTCTTCAATACAGCTGATGCTGTTAGCGTGCAACTACCAGCCAGCAGAAGGGCTGCCACAGATGTGGTAGCTGAGAGTCAGGTTTGCAAGAGAGAGAGAAGACAAGAAGTTATTAAGTGTAGTGGTAAACAGTGTAGTGAGGGAAACAAATAACTCCACTTTTGCAGCACTTCGTTCCCCTGTCTTTTGTCTGTGATCCATGAAGTATGAACTACCATGCTGCTGCGGGTATCTGACAGTTGTGCAGTTGACAGAGGCACAATCCCGTTCTTAGTATGTAGTTGTGTCTCTTAATTTTAGAAAAAAATTGCTACCACATAGTGCATTTGTAAGTGCACATATTAGGTCAAGCCAGCAAATCAAATTCTGATTTATTGGACTGCAAGGAGAAGGAAATGTTGGGGGTGGGTTGGTGGTGGTGGGAGCAGGGAGGAGAACCATGTGGGAAGAAGGAAGATAAGGAAGATGCAAGAGAATTAATCCCTTATGAGATACTGGTTAAAATTTATACTGCTAGGAAAGGAGAGAAGTTAATTGCAATGTCAAAGCTAGGAAAGCCAAAAGCATTGCCTGGGACAAATTCAGAAGAGCTGTGTGTTTATCAGACTCTAGGATGATGTTAATAATCAAACATTTTCATGCAAGATTACATCTTCCTCGTGCTCTCTTGTATCATGCAGTGCCCTGCTTCTATTACTCATGGCTTCTGCTAGGATAAGGCACCTTTCTTGTCCTCTGTAATGTGTTCAGGTATGGCTTTGACGAAAAAGTGCACATCTGAATCCTTTGCTTGTTTCTGACTTACTTCCCTGCTTAATGATTTATGAATTCTCCAGTACTACAGCTGAGTCTTCCTCGTTTCTCAGGCATAATAGTTTCCATGGTAACCTCATAAGAGAAGGTAAAATCATGGCGGAGATCAGTGTTAAGCCAACAAGCCACAGATGTGCAGAAAAACTGCTAGGGACCAGGTTATGAAACGTTCTGTCATGGTAGGTGCTGACCTTTTCTGAGGTATTCATGGCTTTCTGAGCTGTACTTGCACCTTTTCTTCCTTTTCCTTAATGGCCCAACTCTTCCTCTCTCCAGCTGTAATGTAGCAACCTAACTACATTGTTAGGACATAGCAATAAAATAGAAAGCTCTGTGATTAAGCAAAATTATCAAAATCAGGATGTCTACAACCATTCCTGCAGACAAGGCAGGTTATGGTTTTAAGAAGGATATAGCCCTGTGCTGAGTGCACCCTCAGCAAGTTTGCAGACAGCACCAAGCTGTGTGGTGTTGTTGACATGCTGGAGGGAATGGTTGACAATCAGAGGACCTGGACAGGCTGAAGGGATGGGTCCATGCCAAACTCATGAAGTTCCCAAGGCCAAACACGAGGTCCTGACCCTGGGACAGAGCAATCCCAAGCACAAATGCAGGCTGGGTGATGATTGATCTGAGAGCAGCCTGGTAGAGAAGGACTTGGAGGTGCTCATTGATGAAGCACTTAACACAAGCCAGTAATGTCNACCTCTCCTATGAAGACAGGCTGAGAGAGTTGCATCTGTTTAGCCTGGAGAGAAGGCGGCTCTGGGGTGACCTCATAGCAGCCTTGTAGTATCTGAAGGGAGCCGACAGAAAAGCTGGGGAGGGACTTTTTATAAGGGCATGTGGTGGTAGGACAAGGGGCAATGGTTTTAAACCAGAGCAGGGTAGATTTAGATTAGATACTAGGAAAAACTTCTTTACTGTGAGGGTGGTGAGACACTGCAATGGGTTTCCCAGAGAAGTTGTGGGCGCTTCATCCTTGGAAGTGTTTAAGACCAGGCTGCTTTGAGCAACCTGGTCCAGTGGAAGGTGTCACTCTCCATGGCAGGGAGTTAAAACTAGATGACCTGTAAGGTCCCTTCCAATGCAAGTTATTATATGATTCTATGATTCTATCATTAATCCCATTTGTTTTTCATGTTGATAGACTTATTCTACTAGCTCAGGCAAAGTCAACACGTTCAAACATCACTCTAGTACTCTCCATCTACTCCAACAGCTTGAAGGTGGCTGTTTTTTCCTCTTGACTCTTTCTAGAAGAACCTAAACTGTGAAGGCCGGTGCTAGTGCAGGAATGCTTGTGTAAGAAGAGGGCAGAAAAGAAGGAATAATAGCAGCCCAAGGCTAAGAATGACGCTAAGAGCACATGGAGATGGGAATGGAAGAGGCAAGCAACAACATTTATTCCTATGGGGACACTGCTAGCACAGCAGCATCCTGGTGGGAGCCTCTGAAGTCCTATTGTCAGGAACAGGCCTCGGCCCATACTCTGTTTTTTTAGAGAAAAATTGCATCATCCGCAAGAATGGGGAATTTGGCTAAAAAAATTATCGGCTGGCCTGGGATAATGTAGAAGACTCTGTACTACTATGAACACAGAGACAAAACAGAGAAAGAGAGAGAGAGATAGAGATAGATAGATACATACATACATACATACATACATTCATCCACCTTGAAATAAACCAAAACCCCACCGTGTTTATATGCACAACGCTGCAAGGAGGGCCCATTGCACAAAGCAGATGGACCCAAAGCCCTTGTTTAGTGTCACAGCAGAATGCACCTGGCTGGTGGGCAGCTGAGTACCTGTCTGCGGGTGTGCTGTGGCTGCACTGACAAGATCCGGTCATCATCCCTGGAGGATGTGCTGCTGTGACAACTGGTGGACCAGAGACAGGGGAAGGTGAGCCCCTCAGCTGGCACCACCCTTGCTGAACCACAGCTGCTCAGTTTAGCTGTTTGGACTCTTGCTTCACTTTGGAGCTGATGTTGCATGCACAAGGTGTGTTCCTCATCTTTCTTTGCTATAGGTAGGGTGGTGGTGAGCAATGAGAGTCTAAGCCAGAAAGGAGCCAGTGTCTGGCAGTCTTGCTTCCCCAGTCTGTGTACTCCTGCTCATAGACTCACCTGATTATCCACTCTTGGCAGATAGCCATGAACTCTGAAGATTTTCTCTTTCCACAGCTCTGTCAGAGCCCAAGGGGAGAGAATATGTGGATTTTAAGCTGTATTTCATCCCAAGAATAACCAAGAATGCTGAGCATGCATCCTGCCCAGCACAGAGGGACTTTTCCTGGATGACTTTTCTGTTATTGACTGAAGATTTTTGAAAAATGCTCTTGGTAGTCAAAAGGATTGTAGAATTTATTAAAGCAAGAAAACAGCCCATACTGTTCAAGTGAAACAGACCTCCTAATTCAACCACTATCCGTAAGTCTGAGTTGTGAAAGGAGCTGCTGCCTCTTTCCAAAATACACTTTCCCACACTTCAGGTGCAAGGTGGCCTCCTTAAAGCACAACAGGTCCTGATGGAGGTGTCTGCAGTTTCACAGGGACAGCAGAGTTATTCCCAGCTCTGACTTCCTACTGCTTGTCTGTGACCAGTGAAAGCATGTTCAATCAGTGGAAGAGGAATCACGTTCTAATATTTATTCTTTTATGAAACTCAGGATTTTCTAGTAGCAATGCAAAGACTTTTATGCTCCTTCTGATTTTATGAGGTCATTTAGCAGCAGTATTTTCAAGCTTTCCTTTTAAAGATATTTATCTGCAGGTTTACTAATTCTCTTGCATGATCCGCTTAAACTCACAAATCTAATCTCAAGGAAAACATTACTTAAATATGAATTTATGGAACTCCAGAGGATATACGGAGGCTCATAACTCAGATTTATTTTATCTCTTAATTCTTAGTGCTTTTTCTGTATGCTATGACAAATGCAATGGCAAACCTAGTTGTGGAGCAGGCTGATGTGTCCCCACAGGCCTGGAATATAACCTTCCCTACCCCTGTGGGGCTGGGTGTTGGTTACCAGCAGGTATCACCAACAGACATGCCTGGGTTTCAGAGATCCCTTTTGTTGTGGGAGCAAGTTATGAAGCTAAAGGACACCATTTTTCTCAGTCTGGAATGTAATTCCAGGAAAGAAGACCCACCAAACTGTGAAAAATGTACTTTGGCTTGATTTCTTAATACAACAGAGTTTCTTCAGGTGCACAAACTGGCTAATCATCTGTGAAGAGGGATGGAGGGTGAAAAACTTTTAAACCTACTTATCTCTGGACCGTTTTTTTCCAGAAAGGGAAGGGTCTGACAGCTAACATGTTCTGCAATATTCAGGCAAATATCTGAACAGATGAGAGGGAGACAGTGAGAAAGACTTGTTATGGTCAGTAGGGGCAAGTTTGGAGCAGAAGCTTTAACAAGATTGTGTATGTGCAGTAAAAGAAAATGGTGTCTCTGAGGCACTGACTGCTTTGTTATTCACTGGTTCTGTCCTGCTGATGTGTAATGCATTTGCTCTGCATTTGGTATTACCAGACAGCCAACACAAAGAAGAATCACTAATGCACTAAGATGTAAACTTGTGTGTCCATCTGCCAGGGATTAGCTGCCAGAAAAGAAACATGTTTTTGAATTAAATGATAGAACAGCAATTACTTCTTACTATAAGGGCTGGAAAAATCAGGATGCATTTTGCTCCTCTGATGAGTGACAAGTTTCTTGCTAGCATTGCCCTATACTTGACCCCTTGCATTTTTGGAACTCTGATTTGATCTCTGCCCTGGAACAGTCTGGATTAAAGTGTGCAAAACATTGTGTGATGCAACCTGGAGAGTGAAAATCCAGGATCTGATTATAATTATTGTGAGAATAGTTTTATGCAAGTGACAGGATGACAGAGATAGAAGTACAGCAAAAGATCTGACAGAGAAGCATCTCATTGGTGTAAGTGTGCATCAGCACACTTCTTTGTTTCTGTTGACATTGGTACACTTTATGCTGCATTAAGAATAGGTGTGCAACACACTTCAAGAAGGCGGCCTAAATGACCACTTCCTTTTCAATTTGACATCAATTCATGTTTGAAAAAGCAGGTGAAAGAGATTATCATTCTGACTGCATTGCGTGTAGCAGCACTGGTACAAAGTCACAAACAGCAAGGCAATGGGGAATTCTCCCTATAAACCTAAGTCATTCTTCCTGGACTCTATCTATAAAGGTTTCTCTTTCCAGATCCAGCATCTCATGGCTACCCAGTCATCTAAGCAGTGTTTTGTCCTCTGATACTCTCTGGCTAGTTCATAAAAGTAGAAGAACAAAGCAGCCTGATACATTTCTCCTTCAGAATGTTTCTTGGTCTGCTCTGACATACACCAGAATTTAACCCCTGTGGTGGGAAATGCTAATCAGTTTGACAGCACTGGCACTAAAGCCACTTTACAGAATGTTTTGGGTTTGGTTTTTTTTTAATGGCCACTTCTTGTGGAATTTTGCTGTAATATACTGTAAATAAATGTTTAATTAGAGTCTACACTAAAGCTGCCTGAAGCTGCTCATGGTAGTAACAAAACATTTTCCTGTTTCTTAATCAGCATTCTTCTAACATTAACACCCAATTAAGAGACCACATACTGTACATGCATCAATTTGCAGGATACTTTTTCAGTGCTTGAATTAGGATGGCATGCAGGAAATGGCTGGTGGACAAGTTAATCTGTTGGCCAGCCATTACGTTTGTATCCATTTCTGCAGCTTTTTGTGGTCATTCTACTGACTGGAAAGATAAACAGGCCTGGAATAAAAACCTTTCTGAATCACAGGTCTGACTTATGTAGTTTCACTGTGCTTCAGCAGTTAAAGGAAGAGGTTATATTCTGTGCCACTGTCCTTTTGAAGATACTTCAACAAACAGTGGAATTAATAGCACCTGATTTCCTGAGGATTTCTCTCTAAGTTTATGGTTGTAGGTAGATATGGAGGATGACAAAAATATTGGCAAAATCTTTGTTTGCAAATATGAGTGTTTATGAAGCTTTCTCACCTCCTGGATTGTGCTTTATCACGTTTTCCCTGCAGTCCACATCCTTGAGCAGGGGCTTTAAGTTTTCACACTCCACTAAAACAACCTGCTAGCCTGCTCATCAGCTTATGGCATGCAGGTGGTCAGGGAACCATCCACAGTCAGTCCTTATTTCTGCAGGAAACTTAGCAGGAAACTTAGCTAGGACAGGTAGAGTGCAAGTATAGAAAGTAAGTAGATATGTTTGAATTAGAAGTTATGAATGGGTTTTGAACTTTTTGTTGCTTTCAGCTTCTTGGGCAACAAAGCTGGTAAAAGGTCTGAAGAAAATATCTTATGAAGAACACCTGAGGGACCTGGGATTGTTTAGACTGGAGGAGGCTGAGAGGAGACCTCATTGCTCTTTACCACTAGAGGAAAGGATGTTGTAGTGAGGTGGGTGTTGATCTCATTTCTCAGGTGACTAATGATAGGACAAGAGGCAGTGGGCTTTAATTGAACCAGAGGAGATTTAGGTTGGATAATGGAAAAATTTTTTCACTGAGAGACTGGTGAGGCCTTGGAACAGGCTGCCCAGGGAGGTGGTGGAGTCACAATCCCTGGAGATGCTCAAAAAGTGTCTACTTTTGGTACTTCAGGACATGGTTTAGTGGTCATGATCTTACTGGTGTGGACTTGATGATTTTGAAGGTCATTTCCAACCTTAGTGATTCTATGATTCTTTCTGTTCTCCAAGGTTCTTCCATGTTTTCTTCAGGCAGAGGCAACTGAAGGAGGAAAAATAAGTAAGTCTGTGTTGACATGTTTGCTATTCTCGTGTAGAAGAGTGTAAAAGAAGTATTTTGATGGGAATTTTCCTGAGAGTAGAATACTGGTTTAGCATTGTTTAAGTTGAGGGTGAGCAGTTGCATGGGCTTACTTTGAGGACTTGGGGTGAAAGGTGTGTGTCCTTAAGTATTAAGAATTATCAGGTGGTATCTTTACTTGTGTTATTAAAAGGAATGGCACAGACGCATGCGTGAAGTAGAGGGCTGGTCAGCCAGAGCCAGGACATCAGAATCAAGGTATAAATCATATCAGATAGAAAAGTCACAACCAAAATGACTGTGATTGAAGTGGGATTAAGCTGTGAATGATGCTGATGGATTTCTTGAGTACAGTTTTGAGGAGATCTATGCTTTACACATAAAATCTCCTGGAGCATGATGTCTGGATATTTCCCCACCTTCAAGAGTAAGGAGGAAGCAGACTGACGTTTGCACTGACAGCCAGCTGCACAACAGACTGTTTTTACCATGAAGGTTAAAACTGGGATAGCTTTTATAAAGCCGAGAAGCCCATTCACAACCACACATGTGAGCAGTATGGCTGAGGAGGAAGCCAGCTGTCCTTGCCATCCCAAAAGATTAGCCTGAGAAAATAACAGAGAGGCAATAAATGAGCAACCTTTAGTAAAACTAAATGCTAAATTGTTTGACAATGCAATCTGATACTTATCAGGTTGGTGCAAGAGAAAAGCCCATCTCTAAAACCTCCTTGTTTTGTCCCTGGTTAAAGCTGACTATCTTTGTTACCATCAAATAGAGCAGTGTCATGCACAGTATTCCTGTCTCCTGATGTTGAATAAGAAATCTGAAATACATTCAGGATTTGCATCAGAAAAGGAGGTAAAAACCCAAGGGTTTTATAGCTTCTAGTTTGTGCATGCCTGTTGGATGTGTACTATATAAAGTGAGATTAAAAAAAAAAATCTAAACAAATACCAATTCCAACACAGGAAAATACAGCACAGATGCTGTCAGCCTGCAAGTGTGAAGGCAAAAAGTGTGTCTACAGACTACTAAGATAAAGCTGTAAAAAATGTGTTCTTTACTCATCTGTTTTATTTTTAAATTCATATTCTAAACTATTTTAACATTTTCCCCTGTCTTAATTGACCTTGAAGATCTTTCATCATAAACCCAAATTATTGCAGAGCAAAAATCAGCTGTTGTACAGAACCCAGCCTACTACCTTGCAAAATAAATTGCTAGATAATTAAAAGCAGACTCTAACCAGATTGTTTGGAACACATTCTTCATACAGGTGGTAGCTGCTGGCATATGAATGCGGAGTGAGGTACTACATACTGCCTTGTTAGTATAATCTTCTTAGAATTAGTGGGTTTGATTCTTTTGAGATGAAACTATGTAGCAGCCAGGGGAGAAGTTTTAATGTACAGACAAGGCATAGAGAGCTGCATCAGTACAGGATTAAGTTCCTTCTTCACCATGATCTCTCTACAGTGTTTTCACTTAACCTGTGTTTCCCAAATGTCCCACACTAGTATGCAGGATCTGGATCCTTTAATCTATCTGGAAGGTAAGTTTGTGTTGATTCCTCTGGGTCAACAATAGCTGGAGGACTAATAATGCTCAGCCTGGGAACAAACCATCAGACTTTTATTAAAGACACTACTTGCATTTTATGCCTGCAGTGTCTGCCAAGTGCTGGTGAGATATTAACATTTCATGAGCATATACCATTGGAGTTTCAGGTGTGCAGTTGGGAAAGATCTACACCAACCTGTCTTGAATGACCAGCTGCTGACAATTTTGATGTTGATGTGTCTCCCTGGTGTTCTCAAGTTCTAGTGCTGGAAGGCTGGAGGAGTTGCTTGCCCTAAATTTGACGTCTCAAGGACTTCAAAGCTACGACCTTCTGACATATACTGCAGCAAATACATTCCGAAGTCTGCATACATTTTACATTTTGTTGTGGCACTGTGGTTTTCTGTAAACTCGAACTGTGTCTCAGAGGTCTGTCACCTTCTGTGCTTTATTAATGGCTCACAAAGTGTTGTCCTGATTTCAAAGTTTATCATCAAGCTGGATAAAACTGAGGAGAAAACAAATTTAACAGCTTTCCACTTTTTAATTTATTTTTTTTTAGCAATGCATAATTTATGTTTTTTCATGGAGAATGTGATACACAGCGCTGTGTGTTAGCAATGGACAAATCTCACTGAGTTCACAGACGTGGGAAGTCAACCCAATGTTCTTTTCATTTTTTCCATCATTTTCACCACCATTGCCTTCTGAAACAGAAATGATACTATTTTTGTAGGTGACATAAAAGCCTGTTCTTGCCATTGTCTGTGATAGTAGCACTTTATAGACCACAGAAATATACTTAGGTGGCCTCAGTCCTCTTTAGATCCTCTGATGTAGGTCTTTTCCAGGCTGACTGGTTTTCTGCTATTGCCAACCAAATATAATAAAATATGCCAACCCAATAATAATGCCAACCGAAATACATTCTGCATCACCTCAGTCTCCTTCACATAGTTGCCTATTTGCACACACTCATTTCTATATGTTTAGCTGAAGGCCTAATCACTGAGGATGCGATGGAGAGGAGTGGCTCATCCTATACCCCAGAAGAAGAGATGGGAGAAGCAGTGAAGTATAGAGTTTTAAACCATCAGTATTTTTTTACACAGCTTCATCACAATAGATTTCAATTACTTTACAGGTTATTGATATTTCTGGAACAACGTAGTTTATCTCTGTGGAAACACCTCTTTTTTTCCCTCCATTTCCTAGAAGTTGTGCATTCTGTTACCTCCTAACTCAGAGAACACAGGCTGAGCAGCATTTCCAGTGCAGGTTGCTTTGAAGTGCCCACTTCTGCCAAGTAATGTCAGAAGTGATTGGTCCTGCTGCTGCTGCATTTCCCACCTGAGTGGGCAAAGAGCCTGGCAAAAGAGAGTATCTGGGTGAAGGCAGTCTCATTAGTGGACAAGCTAAAACATAAGTACCTAACAGTACATCACCATGGGAAGAAATGCAGCTGTGGGTCAGTGGTCAAGAGTGTAGTGATGCAACAACACCTTTGAAATGCTCTGTATTTGCTATGATGTGAGATGCTTGTGGTTTTATTTTCTTTTGGTTTGTTTGTTTGTTTGTTCTGTGTTTGGTTTAACAAGTAGTTTAATATCTCTGTTTCTCTTCTTTAGATAGAGATTGAACATCTCCATATTGGCTGGGTGTTGAGGTAGAGCTTTGGTACACTTGCAAAGCCAGTGTGGAAAATGTCTGTAAGCATGCAAATGAAATAGCTGAGACTTGGGGAAGTCTGTGGGACAGTGAATTTGTTTCTTGTGCTGCTGATGGGGAGGTGAGTACAGGGAAGAGCTGCTCCTGACGGGTGGGAAAAGCTTCCCACACCAGTACGTGGTCAGTTCATGCTCTGACCATCTCTCAGCACGAGACAATGGCTGGGTTTCTGGTGTATTGGCACAGGCAGAGCAAGAAGCAGTTTTGTCACCTTTTGCAGCCTCTTGAGTATCATCTCAGAGTAATGACCCAAGGAGACAGCTGGCCTCTGTGAAAGTTCTCTATCGACCCAAAGGCATTGCTCACCCTGGTGAGATTACTTTTTTCCTCTTTCTTTTTCCTTCCACTCTTCACCCCAGTCAGATTAAGTGATTTAGACTAACATTAATAGCAATGATCATTAACAAGAATCAGAAAGGGAATTACTATGCAAAACAAACAAACTTCCAGCAGCAGTCCATTTTTAATATGCTCTGCAGCACATTTAATCATGTAATTCTCCACTGCGTCTGAATTTTTAAACATACCTGCGAAGGAGAAAAGTCACCGGCTTATGCTAAAGTGCTTTGAAGTATATCATTAATTTTGATACATTGAAAATTCAGCAGGCCTACACTGAAAATTCAGCAGGCCTACACTGAGTTATAGTGTTGAGCTTTTTATGGGTAATTTAATGCAAATGAAAACCTTTTTTTTTTTATTATTCATGTAGATTTTATCTAAGCTGGTGGCTCTTGATTTAGTCGATATTAACTTCTTTTATTTTGGACGATATATGTAATTCTGATGTTATCTCCAAAATAATAAAAGATTTTATAAACACTGTTTGAGGTCCCAGAAGAAACCTAAACATGGAAAAAAAAAATGTGTCCAGTCAAAGATACACTGTGTGTGAGATATTCCACCAAGCATTTGTCCTCCAAGTAACTTGCACAGCTGCAAGAAGTTTCAGTTGGTGTTCTTTGCAATCAGCTACATAAGTGCCAACACACCAAAATACAGAAAATAGGTGCATACAGCACAGAGTTATGTTATAGTCAGGTTGTGGTCATGCAGGCATGGCTGGGACAATCTAAAGCTGGCTAAGCCAACTTCTTGTAACAGCCTAACTGTGAAATATCAAATACAGGTGAGCATCTTTGTTTATTATGTGGAATATTCACCTCTGCTACTGTCTTCCTGTTGCATCTGTGTTGCCATGGGTATCCGAATTAGCAAATTCTGAGGTATCTCAGGCAAATCTTACAGACACCATGCTTGGTATTCATCAGAAATGTGAAGAAGCACAACTCAGGGGTTTCCAGGCTGTAGTATATGTGGCACCATTGCTATGGGGACCAGCGACAGCCAGCTCAGTGTGGAGCCCAGCTGTAATATGTGCCCTGGGTGTTCCCCAGTTTCTTGGAAAACTAACTGGTATGTTCAATGATACTATAATTCCCAGCCCCGTCTCCTGACCACGTGACCTTTTAACACCTTCAATCTAACAGTACATTATTTTATCTTAGGTCACAATCTCCCAGAGCTTCAGAGAGCAATCTGTTGTGGGATGACACCACAGCAACAAAGCAGAGGTAACACCTCTCTCCTGTCCTGGCAATACCATGGCTGAGATGAAGAGGACCAGTTCAAGCATTCCCTCTGGTGGTGTTTCCTTTGTTGAGCACTCAGTCTGCTACCCCAGCCATTTCTCTTCTTACTTGCTCTGGAGGGAGGGTGAAGTGAGTCATCCCTCTGCCCTGCACTACATCTCCACCCCCATGAAACCTGTGGTATTCCACTTAAACCTAGGAGGACTCAGTCACTCCCATCAGGTCAGAACTTGTATCGTGTTATAAGAACTTTGCCAAAACCAAGTGATGTTATGTGAGAACTACAAGCTGCTGCTACAAAACTGAGTTTGCAATTTGCCATTGCTGTCTGCTTTTGTGATATCTGTACTGCTGCAGATGAGGCAGGAGAGCTTCACTCTGCTTATTCATTGGTGGGATTGAGCAGCTGTGCAAGATGCAAGGTAGCATAGCTCTCTGTTCACAAAGACTGACCTCATTGCAGTGAGGCAAACTAAGGAAAAATATGCTAAATTAAATTCTTTCAGTGTGGATTAGGAAAAGTGAGAGTATATTTTAATGTCAAAGAAGAATGAAATCTTTCCATGTGAAATTGCTATCTGAAGAGAAAGATATTGATGATTAGGGCACTAAGTGAATCCACAGCAGCAGTGATGCCACGAGTGCAGTGAAATGTGGCAATACCTCATTACCGGGCAATAATGTTTCTGTTAATGCCAGCAGAGTACAACATTAGAGAGAATTAATAAACTGATTAATGGAGAACAACTTTTCTTCCAAGGCAATGTACCTGATCTCCAGTGCAAGACAAACTACTGGGAGATAATAGCTAGAAGCTGTGTACTATAGGCAGATGTAAAAAGGGCTGTGAACCATGATGAAGGGAAAATTGCCTTTCCATCTGGAGTTATTAATTGGAAGCACTCTTTTGAAGCAAATACATTTTAAGCAAATATATGGTAAAGCAACTAGAAGTAAAAGCAGATTTGCTTTTTCTCTTTTTTTAAATCTCAGACTATAGATTTCTGGCAGATCCTGCAAAAATTTTTACCACTGGTGAAATTAATGCAGCAGTTGTCCTCATATATGTATATATAAGGCTTCTTTCATGTGAAATTGATGTTTTTCTGTAAAATCATGTGCTTTAAGTCATAACCACTGTGCTCCACTATGCTATGTGGGAAACATAAGAAAAAAAATTTCCTTGAAATCCCTTTGTGATCTCAGCAAAATACCAAGCTTCTGCTAATAGTGGAAGTTAAAGAGTAAGCTGTGATAACCTGTCAGATGTGGTTTTGGAACTGACAGACCCTGAACATATAACTCTCTTTGGACCCATGATGGACTGATGAAGCAGCTTTTAGAAAACGAAGAACAGGTATCTGTTTCTTGCCCTGAATCTTGGGGACACAATCTGCAGGTCATCTTTCCTCATTTACAGAAAGGAGATTGGATTCCTTCATCTCAAAGCTCTTTCATCAGCACAAGGATGCACAAGGTGAAACACAATACACATAGGGACTGCCCAATGTGATTTCCTTCAGGATGTCAACAAGGACTGAATCAGAGTCTGCAGATTTGAAACTATGGGGCTGAGCAAAAGTTTGGAATCTGTACAATCTTATGCTGTCATCCAAAAATTTTTTGTGCCTGCAACTGGTACTGATGCTGTATGGTAACCTTTTTTTCCACTGAGAAGTTTGTAGAAATGTTGATGGTTTGTTTGCAGGAACCAAAAAAAGTAATTATCTCAAAAGACATGTGTTCTTGGTTTCTAATTGCACAACCTAACGAAATCACAGTGTCATTACAAACTCTGTTTAACAGCACCTTTTAGTCTGTGGGCCACCTCTCTCATTTTCAACAGGAAAGAAAGAAACAGGTGGAAAAAGGTTCAGTGTCTCCTCTCCCAGTATTTTGCATGTAACTTGGAGAGTATAATTGATACTGCAGCATCTGTCAGTATTGACAGAAAGCCCGAGACTTGTCTATAACCAGGAGAAATCTCACTTTATTCAGTGACTTGATTTGTATACCAGTGGTACTTTCTTCATACAAGTTTCCTTCATTCTTCAAAACACCAATAAAAAAATGAAGTGTTTGACTGCAGAACTCTCAAATTATCTTGAAAATCATTAGCAAAGGGCAGATAGGCTAAGAAAAGTTGTGAACTGATTAATTCTTCCAAAGATGGCCTCGACTTCCATTTGTGAAGTATTCATTTATAGTGAAGCCTGATTTTCTTTACCTCAGATGCTGTTAGCTGCATAGTGAAAGATTCACATTACTTCTGTCAAGGGCTGTTAATTAGTCAAAGGACACAAAGGAATCCAAGTAGCAGAGAGGTTCCTTTGGAAGGCCATACCAGAGAAGTGGGAGTCACTGTGTCCCACCAAAACCACTCCCAAAACATACCGTTAAACCATCCAAATTTCATCCCTCAGGATAAAACAGACTGTCTTTACAGAAAAACTCCAAAGCTGATGAACAGCTTAGCAATGGGAAAAAACTCTTCCTCTAGGTCATGCTGCAAATGGTTGGCAGGGCTGTGTCCTGAAGACCAGGCTAAGGGAGCAGCACCCCTCTGAGAGGGGAGAGTTGGTGTACAAGTGACAGTTCTAGTGATTCAGGGTTTGTACTAGTTCTGGCTATCAGTACAAAAATGTTCTCATGAAAGATGGGTAGAAGCTGTATTTTAAGATTCCTTTGGACTGCTTAGGAGAGTCCGAATATCATGACAGCAAAATATGTACTCCTGATTAACTGAACACGGGGTTTTGTGTAGTTGTGTAGTCCTAGTATTTTATTTGCAGAAATGCGTGCTCAGTGATATTAACACACAGTCCAGGAAACGAAATGTATTCATGATTTTAGTGGCACACATAAATCTGAGTTGCCCAAAGCTCCTGTTGTTTGCACACAAATAAGTTTGGGGTCTCAGTTTGGCTTAGTCAGATGTAGGAACTGTGCTGTTGAAGCAAAAGAATAATGATGCAGGTGGTAGAATGGTTTAGCAGCACTAAATTATTCAGCAATGTTGATTCTGTTCTAGCAGCTTGTTAGATGAAGGTGTTTGGAAAAATTACCATTCCCTCACAGCATCTGCCAAGAGAGCTTTTACCTGAGCAGAGATCTTTGAAAAGAACGTTATTTTAAGGACCCACTGAAGGCTGTTCCTGGTGGACTGATTGTTTTTGTGCAACAAGACAGCAGGGGGGGAGAAACAGCCCCTTCTTATGGGAGGTGTATATTCATATAATTTATTGAAGGATTCTGATGTTCCACTGAATGTTGCTAAGTCAAAATTCCTGCACTTAAAGATGAACTTTATGATTGAAAAACAATGATACAATTATACTTCATTGCAGATTTATGTTAATCAGTATGAATTAACTCACTGTAAGATGTAGAACTGATTAAGTGGTACAGGCTGGAAAGGACCTCTGGAGGTCTCTGGACTTATCTCCCTCTCAGAATGAGGCCGTCTGATTCAGGTTGCTCGAGGCCTTGGGCAGCTGAGCTCAGTATCTGCCAGGCTGAACACTCCACAGCCTCTCTGGGCCCCGTTTCTGATGTTTGACCACCTCCGTAGTTACCAGAGATCTACTTTTCTCGAGCTGGGATGAGTCTGGCTCTGCCTTCCTCTCCTGGAAGCATCTGGTAAAACTTCAAAGTTACCCATAAGACAATCCCTGTTATTAGGTCTCCTGAATTTTTGATTCACCTAGGGTAGCACTGAATGCCTTTGTTTCACTGCCTGTGAATTTATACTTTTGCACATATCTAAAGGGGAAAAATTAACAATTTTCTGAAAATTTAATCTGAAGATTCTGATCTTCAGAATGGTAAAAAAATTACACTATTAATCTTTAGGTGTACTTTTCTTATAGTCTGCCAAATTCCATTTGCAAAAGCATGGCTAAAATGACACAATATGTGCAAGAGAAGACAATCGAATAAAATATGCCAGCTTCTGTGTTGGACACTAACTTTTGTACAGCTTGGAGAAAAAATGGAATAATGAGTATTAGGAGGAAAAAAAAGAACATTTTATGGATTAGGTGAGAGACAGGCTTTGTATAATCTCTCATTTTAGCTAAAAATTGTTTATAATACTGGTTTACTCACTGGAGATACCATAGGCTCATTAGCAACTCTACTCTGTCATTTCTGTTGCTTAGTATTGCCTTTAGCTTTTGTATCCATCTTGAAAACTAGTAACTGAACTACTTTAAATTGGAGTGTCCTGTTCATTTCAGTTGTGACACACAGCAGCCTGCGGTTTTCTCTGCAGCGAGGATCTGCTGTATGGACAAGGGGGAATTGTTGAAACTGCTTCTCTCCAGTTTCCACTGCCAAAAAGGAATATCTTTTTAAAAATAATATTAAAAAAATATCGCTGCAATATCTGGGGAAGACAACGCTGCAGTTTGTGATTTTGCTGGCTCTGGTTCCTTGCAATATATCTCCACAACACCAACACTAGTGGGTGGCATTAGGATGGAAACAGCACTTGTTAGTGAGAAGCTGTTTGGTCTTTTCTGATCCTAGCAGGACTCTTAAAGAGAGTTGTAAATTTAGTTGTTACATTAACTTTGTTTTAGTTATGTAGTTTCATTACCTTAAAATGAATTGCATTTGATCCAGAAAGAAATGGGCTCCAATCTTCAAAGGCGTGGCTGGTTGCTTTTCAGTATCTACACAAGGTGCTTGCAATAGTGGGATTTCCCTTCATATGACTGTGTAGAACACAGTTTACCATTTTTGGGAAATGACAGTTCATCTTCTCATTCCAGCTGTATTACTGGCTGTACTGGGGCATTAATTCACCTGG
>VWZY01005559.1:0-11391 GCA_013399075.1 Chloroceryle aenea | reverse complement strand
CTGTATTGATTCAGTATTGCACTTGGCTTTGGTGAGCCTCATGAGGTTGACACAGGATGACTTCTCAAGCTTTTCCAGGTCCTTCCAGATGGCATCCTGTCCCTCAGGCCTGTCAACCACACCATTCAGCTTCGTGTTATTTACAGACTTGCTGAGGGTTGCACTCAATCACACTGTCCATTGATGAAAATATTAAATAGCACTCATCCCAGTTTGACCCCTGAGGGATACCACTTGTCACTGACCTCCATCTAGACATTGAGCCATTGACCACTACCCTTGGAATATGACCACCTAACCAAATCCTCATCCATTGAACAGTCCATTCATCAATTCCACATCTATCCACTATAAGGAGAAGGATGTTATGGGGGTCCATGTCAAAGGCCTTAGAGATATCCAGATAGATGACAGATAAGGCATGTAGAGTTACTAGCTGAGTTGGTGACTCCAAAAATAAAAGTTATTCATTTTAACTGGGAAACATTAATGTTGCCAGATAAGAACGTACCATTGAACTGTCAGGTCCTGTTGTTGTCACTTTTAAGCCTGATATGTACTTCTAAATCAACCATGGCTGCCAAGTGCTTAGTGTGATACTGTTTATTGCCTTGCTATTAGATGTTCTGAACAGTCGTTAATTTCTCTGGGGCATAAGCACAAAGCAAAGTTTGGTGAGGTAACAGAAGCAGTCATTTACACAAGATTTACATGGTAGTTAATCAAATATTAATAAATGGTATTGCTTTTTGAGAACAGTTTGATACAGAGCTTTTTGATAAAGCTCAGGTTTCTTCAGAAGCCTTAGATTACAAACATTACCTTATGAATCTGCAAAACTGGTAATACCATCTTTTATGCAAATCCAAGGAGGACCGATTTTTTTAGTCTTGTGCTTCCTGTCAACTTTTCTAGTAAGACATCCATACTTAAATGTAGGGTTTTTCTTCTGCTTTCACCTAATCTCATTGCTACTAATACTACTTCTTCTCCACTTTAGGAGGGCTGAAGTTGACCAGGTTATATCTTTATCAATTTATATCCATATCCAGCCATCAGGAAGGATGTTGTACCTTCATAACCACTAAACTTTTCTGATGAGAGTTAGTGCTACATGTAACCCAGGGTGTTAGGAATGTCAGGTTTGAAACAGCATCCTCAATTCTATCTAAGATTACTTTGTTCTTTTTTTAAGTTTCTGCCTGTGCCAGGAGTCAGACTGACCCATCTTTTAAAATGTAAGGTTCCTTCAGAAAGACTCCTTTCTGAACTTCAAGTTGTTGAGACCTGGAGCTCTGAATAAGGCTGTTGTTTTTGTTCCTAGCTGGTGCATCCACATTGCATGCAGATCCAGCAGAAGATATGGCATCTCAACAGCTATTCCCGTAAGTGATTACTTTTCCCATTATATGACCCTTGTAATTAAGACAGAAAATGACAGCTAATCTAAACAGCGTTGGAGAAACCTGTACTTTCCAACAGTGCACTACAAGCAATTGTGCTTTTCTTGAAATGCAGATCTTGTAATGTTCAGTTGTAGAAATAGTACTTTCAGACTGGAAAAAGCTAGTTGATCTAATATCTTGTATTACCATGAACAAGTGTTCTATACCATATCTGCACAAGGGGCCTAAATGAGATTTCAGGAAATGTTTTCCTTGTAAAGATTCTCTTCTAGCATAAACATTTGCATGTTGGAACATATTGGCCTTTCTTCTAAAATCTGCCTTTCTTGTCAGCCAGGGGCCATTCATTTCCCTAGTCATGGGTGCAGAACAGTTGTTCAGGCTTAGTTGAGACTGATGAAGGTAATAAATTGCACTCATTTGGCCTATTTCTGACCTATTATTTATGACTACACCAGAGCTGTTCAGCTGCATGAATCTGACATTTGCACACCCCTCTTACCTTTACTTTCAACATACACTCATTTGCAAATATGTTTGCATGCTTATTTACTAGACAGATAGAACAATGAGTAAACAACAGATAGGTTACACCCTTGCAAGTATTTTTTAACCTAAAGAGGTTGAGCAGCTGAGGTCCTGTTCTGCAGGACCTCAGGCTTCCTTTCAGTGCTGGCAGAGATGGGTTTCCTTCCCACCTGAATCAGTATTTGTGCTGATGTAGAGGCAAAGCCAAACCAGTTTGAAACCATCACAATCCATTCAGGAACTAGTCTGTACTTCTGGATCCTGCAGTTTGGATATATCCTTCCCTGCAGTTGTTTTATTTTCATTACTTTGCATTATTCCACATTTTAGATCAGTAGAGGGCCCATTCAGAAGCTGACAGGTCTTCTTTGATATGTTACTTGTCATTTATGGGCAGTCATAGAAACATAGAAACATAGAAACATCTGGATTGGAAGGGACCTCTAGAGGTCATCTAGTCCAACCCCTCTGATGAGAGCAGGGACATCCTCAACTAGAGCAGGTTGCTCAGAGCTCTGTCAAGCCCCACCTAGNCCAGCCCAGGTGCAGGACCCTTCACTTGTTCTTGTTGAACCTCATGAGATTCACCTGGGTCCACCTCTCCATTTTGTCCAGGTCCCTCTGGATGACAACTTGTCCCTCTGGTGTATCGACAGCACCATTCAGTTTGGTGTCATCTGCAAACTTGCTAATGGTGCACTCGATCCCACTGTCTATGTCATTGAGAACAATGTTAAACAAGGCAGGTCTCAGTATGGACCCCTGAGGGACACCACTTGTCACTGCTCTCCATCTGGACTTTGAACCATTGACCACTACCCAGTCCTAGTTATGTCCCAGATTACAAAATTAAAATAGAAAGGTGAAGTCTTCAGAAATATTAAAATGTTTTCTGCACTTATTGTTGAATCACTGGAGACTTTGAATAGAAAAGCCAGCATTAGTAAACAACTAAAACTAGACAAACCATTTCTGATAGAAAGAACAATAACTTTGGGTGGAAAACCTTTCTGGTTTCTGATAGCTATGGGCACAAATCTGGGTTATAGGAAGGGGTTGCCTCTAACAGAAGGAATGTTCAAAGTTAAGGCAGCTCTTCCTAAGTTTTGCACTGTGTGAAGTGTCAGAGGTGCTGTGCACCTGCAATGTGTCCATGCCTTCTGCATGCCCTGAAGGTACACCAGATGTAACAATACCCAGCCTCTGACTGATTCCTTTCCTTTTCAGATGGATTAATCTTGATTGTATTAATTTCACTTTCTGCCACCCAGATAAGGACAGCTATCCTTGAGGCATAATTGTGTCTTGCATTTTAGGCAACACTGCAATGTGACTAGTAGTGACTGAATTCCGATGAAAAGGCAGACTGTTCCAGCACCCACACGCAGAAGTCATTCTGTCTCTTTCTTCATTTTTTACAGTTCAACCCAAGTTTTATAAGTGTCTGTGAACAATTTTCTCTTGATAGATATTCAATTCATCCCCTTCTGCAAGCAAAGATTGTTGGTAAAAGAGATCCATCTCCAATATCAAAAGCATAGAAAAAATGCAATTAAAAGATTATTTTTTTATTCTTCATCTAGATAATCTCCTTAATCTCTCTGCATCACCTAGCAACTAGGTTATAGCATCTCTGATCCTTCCCTCTCCAATTGTCATTCTTTTTATTATGTTTATTAATATAGTTTATTACTTTTTAAAGAGTGATGCTTTATAACTTTTAGCTAATAAAAAGTATGGGAGGGAAGGTATCACTAGACTTTTGAAGGGCACTTCTGGCTGTGTATCCCATGGGAATTGTCTCGCGAGGGAACATAATTGGGGGGAGTCAGAAATTAAGATTATCTTGTTAAACTCTGGTTTAAGCAAGTTAATGCCCTCTGTGTGCTGGGTGCGGAGAGCCATAGGAAACTGTGGACTTTGATAGAAGAATTCAGTTTTGCACTGCCTAACTCCATTTGGAATCATGAGGGATTAAGCTGCTTCTTGGCTGTTGCTGAACTGCTTTGCCAAGCCAGGAGGGAGAGCCAAACCAGGTCTCGAAGAAGCTGCTGCCAGGTTGTGAGTGAGGTTTCCCATGCAGCTGTGGGAAGAGGGATTCCCTCAGTGCCCTCCTCTCCCTCATTGCTCATTCAGTCTCCTTTACAGCCTTTGGCACTCCCATCTCTACAGAAAAGTTTGCGCTCAGGCTAAACTGTCATTGTCGTAACAGTGCGTAGGAATGATTTTTTAAAAAGCAAACATAGAAACTTGGTTCCTGTTCAAAAACTGTCAAAAACTACCTGTCTAGACACTTTGTTCTGTTGTGAACTAATCTGTGCTAGCAGTACCCATCTGCATTTACCCATCTGCATCCTTTCTTTCAGAAGAGAATTTACAGCCTGTTAAATCTAAATTTGGTCTGACAGAAAACAGCTGTCTATAAAAGTCTTATCTGTTTGAGTTCACAGCACCTGAGTGTTGTCTTACAGACTCTCAGGAAAGAGCCAGCCTCAGGCTTCACAAAAGTCACTTGGCAGCATGTTCTCAGAGACAGAAAAGACAACAGCATGAGCATGAATAATGTCCATGACACTGCTGCTAATCTCCACAGGTGCCCAAAGTCACGTGGCTGCATGAATGTAGGCATCTATCAAGTGGTAAATTCATGCAAGCAGGAAACTCTGTGCTCCAAACCTGCCTTGGCTGGTGTATGGATTCCCTGAGTGAGTACTTTAATGCTTCTGGGCAAGTGTGGGCATTTGCACTCTTTTTGGTTTCTCTGCCAAAGCCTTTGAAATTCTTATGAGACTGTGGGATAGCAATGTTCCTTACAAAAATTAAGACAATATGTTAAAATGCAGCAGAGCAGCACTTCTTAGATACAGAAATCTTCCAGAGTACTGAGATATGGTATATATTCTCACTTAGACAGCAGGCAAATAAGGATTTTCTTCAGAGTTCATCACCTGACTGCTGTCTTTCATTAGCATAATAGCAGCATTACTTAGGAATTCAACCTGCCCCTTCAGTGTAAGTCAGTCTAAACAAACCTCTTGAGAGATGCCAAAGATGGAGTTGGTGGATGTTATGCCTCTAGAAATAAAACAATCTATTTTCTGAGAAACACCATGGAAGTAAATCAAGGGGAAGGTTTGCAGTTTGTAAGATTTAGGAGCTAGGTCAGGGTGGGCAGGGATTTAATTTAATTCTTGCACTGTAAGTCTTAGATCAAAACAGATGCTTCATTTGGTCCAAGATTAAAGATCTCATCTTCTAAGTATAATTTAGATTTTGCCAGTGCTAAGTGAGAGGGAGATCCACAATGGAAGCTGTGGGAGGATGGATGGAGACACATTTATGTTTTTTACAGAAACGTGTGGCAGAATGAAAAAGTGACCCAGATTTTCAAGGGTGGATTGGCGGGTCAAACTGACTTAAATGTAGCACCGTGATCTACTTTCCTTCTCTGTGTCCTCTGCTGACTCTGTCACACACTCGAGATGCATCTCATGGAGATGGTGTGCCTGAGGTGATGCCACTGACCTGTTCAGTGGACAGCATGAAGGGCTCATCATCTCAGACAGATCACTGGTATTGCTTGTGTACTTGGCTTCATGTTCACTTGCTCTGGAAAGCAGAATTTCAGGACTCTGTGTGTGAAAAGTAGAGCATCTGTTTCCACAGCAATGCATTTAACTGACTCTGGTCATAGCAGTCTGGAAGTAAAACTATGACAGTGTTAATTTGGAGGGACTTTCATCTGTTCTCACTCTCAGATTTTTGTGGTTTCCAATTAAGAATCAAAGATTTTGTTAGCCTTTGTTGTAACAGTTGCTATTATTTCATAGAAGTGACCTTTTTAGAAGGATTTCCCACTTTTTCACCTCAGCAGTGCCCTGAAGAATTTCTGAAGTGCATTTTTCTGTAGAAAAGGAATAAAAAAAAAGAAACATAAACTCCCTACTAATTGCAAAGTCACTTTGCATTAAACATCTTGGAGTAGGGTTCTGTTCACTTCTTAACTTACTCAAAAGGAGAACTTCAGGTCTATATTTTTCAACATAATGCAAGAATTTATCTTGCCTTACATTTCATTGAAGCAGTAGTGGAAACTCATCCAGTTTATTTTGCCTGTGTGAATATGTTCATTTCCCAGACATTTTGTGCAAGTTCTAAATTAAGAAAATCCGTGTTATTATCTCTTCCTCTTTTGGTCTTTCTTCCTTTATTTAGCAAGAAGCACTGAGTTCTGCTTCATCATATACAGCATGAAACTAAAGCTATCTCAAATCATGGTAGAATGTCCTTTTCCAGCCCACTATAGTTTTTCAGTGGTTTTGGGAGTTCTCTGAATAGCTAGGGATAACCCTGTTATCATTGACTCTCCCACCAGTGAAGTAATTCTGTAATATCTCACTTACATGCAAAGACTTGACTTTACTTACAAAGTAAAAAAGATCTGTGAAAGGACTAGAGTTAGATTCTGTTTCTAAATACCAGAGCTGAGTTCAGATAATATATATGGTGGACCACACAAATTCTTAAATAAATAGATAAAACTGCATATGGTTAAATCTCACTGGAAAACACTTTTCTTGTTATAATTTCATTATTTTAAAACCACTGATAAAAGATCTTCAGTGGAACATGTTGGGATGAATTGGTTCAGTAACTGTTTCTGTTTCATTAGGATGATTTAAGCCTTCACCAAATGTCATGGCATTAACATTTTATGCAGAGCCATGAAGAAATGACTGCTTGAAGAATCAACAGCCTTTCTAAAAGTCAGCACTTTTTGCCTGTCTTTATGAGACTACTGGTCACTCTCCAATATTAAGTGACAACGTTGCTCCAAGAATTATGTCACTGTGTGATGTTTTGCTTGGGCATCTGGCCATTGCAGGAATGAAACTGCTAATAGATGCGATAGCAATCTCCATCACTGTGCTTGAGTATGGTTCAGCTGTCCATTTCCATTTGGCAAAAATTCCTAATAAGTATTCCTTGGAGCAAGTAACCTTTCAATAATGGTATTTCACCTTTGAATTTGCTACAGAAATACCTGCTCTAGCATCTTTTTTATGAAGTAATCTGTCGTGACTGGAGGCTCCTTCTTGCTTTCCACCATGGAGATCCTCTCCCTCTCTAATGAAGTTGCAAGGATAGACTCTTGCCATTGGCCACTCAGCTGATATGTGGCCCCTTTCCAAAACCAGTCTGGGCTTATTCGGAGTATGCTTGCACTGTCAATCAGTCCCTCTGCTCATATTGCTTAAAAGACTATGCCTTCCTCTTTTGCCAGTTTATACTACATATTTTTAGTAGATTTTAGGCATTAATTTTTATTTTCAAGGAACAACAAAAATGGAAAGATCCAGTTCACTCAGAATTCACCTAAAAAGTATTTCTACTTTGAAGCATGCAGTAAAATGCTACCAGGGTGTATTTATCAATCACATTACAAGTATAAGCAGCAACCTATAGACAGGGAATTGTGAAGTTTTACTAAGTTTACAATTGCAAGGGATTATGAACATGGAAACAAAGGATTAATACATTGCAGACAAACTCTTCTCTTCTTGAACAAATTCATTCAAGCCATTTCTCTTCTATACCTTTCATTTTATATAGAGGACAACATAGTCTATGGTTGCTATGTATATTTAATCAAAAGTTTAACAGAAAACCTCTAATAGACCCCTATCCAGGTATCCTCTTTTCTTTTGCAATTTCTCTTATACATTCTTGTCATTTGTTTGCAGTGTAACTGTGTTGCCAAGTGGGTCACCTTCCTGTGCATGTCTGACAGTGACAGCTTCATTTGGAAGAAACACTCCTGATATTGAGTGCAACAAAATCAGAAGAAAATTATTTTCATTATTATTATTACTATTATTGTTGTTACTATTCTTCTTCTATTGCCAATGTCCCAGTCAAACTGCTAGGGCTTTTTACAGAGAATTTTATGACACAAGACCAGAAAATTGCCATGGACAACAAGAGAATAGGTCTGGGGATCATCTTGTAGGATGATCTGAACAGAGAAGTGGTTGCTCTGGAGAAACAAGAAGCACTCTGCTGCAGTGGCAAACATACATGTAGCACTTTGGTGGTGAATAAGGCAGCAACGAAAGAAAAAAAGTTTTAATTCTCCTGCTGGGATAACAAAGGCAATTATTAAAATGGGAAGCTACTTTATAAAACATGAACCAAACCACTTCAGCCTAATAATTAAAACAAGTAATAGTCTCAAGGACAGGTCTCATAAGAAATTCCCAGATGTCTCAGCTGGAGTACTGGGCCTTCACCCTCAAAAGGGTACATGCAAAGAAGCTGCTAAGGGGTGCTAACTGGAAAAGTGGTTGGGAGGTTGAAGGTTCTCCTCTGGCTGGAAGGTGCTGCAGTTGGGAAGCAGGACATGCCCATGCTTTAATGATCTCATCTTTCATCTGCACCTGTCTTGTGGGTCTCAACAGCCCTCCTGGCCCCTTTGCAGGGAAAGGCAAGTGTGCAGACACTGGCTCTGTGTAAGTCTGGCTTCCTCAAGTCTTTCATTCTGTGCCTGTGAAATGGGAACCAAAGCACTTCAAGGTCCTTGCAGGCCACTGGTGAGGCCTATGTTCTATATCACTATGTGCTATATAACACATGTTAACAACTCCTAGCAATGCTTGAAATGTAGAGCTGGGAGCAAATCATAAACCATTGAGTTAATTTGTGTTTGTGGTGTGTATTTCTTCTTCATTTTGTTACTCACTGCTGTTTGGACAAATGCTCATTATCTCAGACAGTAGTACTGCTTCTTCTGCTTAAGTGAGTTGAATGTTTACAGTGGGAACATTCTAAAAAACTGTGATTCCTTTAAATCAAAATGCCATGGACATTGTGGGAAAGTGCTTTTAGTAAAAGCTTCCACTGATGGACCATCCTCCAACCCTAATTGGCTTGGAATTCCTTGGTCATTTTTAAGTTAAATTGCTGTTTGCTTATCTATGCCTCTCTCACATAAGGAACAAACTAGACATCTAAATGTTTGCTCGGAGACCTGAGCTGTTATTTAAGGCAATAATGGACCCTGCCTTTTTAATAATTCACTGCATATATATATATATTTCGAAATGTCACTTCAGCTGCTCACTTCTAGTTCAGTTATTTCAAGATTGCCAATCCCAAGTTATTAAACATCATGAAGTAGGTATTCAAAATTATGACTTTTTTAAAAAAATCTTTTTGTTCCTGCATGCCTCCAGGGTTTCAGGATGACATTGTTGAAATATTGAGTTTTGCCGAGAGTTGTGAAGTTTGGAAACTTATCACTTGAGGGGGGGAAAGCTGAGAGAGTAAAACGGTGCCAACTGCTGCAATGGTGAGGGAAAGAAAGTAAAATTAATTAGGTATAAGAATTGCAAGCACATTACTTTAATAGTGTGCTACAGTTTGAAATGGAAACACAGAAAATATTTCTACTTGAAAAAGAAACTCTTGGCATCTAGAACTTATAGAGTCTGTTCTGTGTACAGAACTCTTCCCTTGGAAAACTGTCTCTGCAGAAGAGCCTTGTCATCTTCAAATGGCAAATAATTTATGTACAAACATTTTTTTTTTCCATTATAAGTGTTCTAAAACACCTTGCTTCTGACCAGAAAATTGGGGAAAAAAAAAAAAAAAGTCAATTTAAAATAAATTTTCCAAGGCAAAATATTTACTCTTATTTAATTTCTTCAGAAGGTTTAGGATTAAGTGGAAAAAAAATTGAAAAAGGAAATTAGGGAATTCTATCATTAAAAGTACTGCAAGGCACTGATAAAATACTGATTCCTTATGAGTAGTATCCCACCCTCTTCTCTACACTGCTTCCATATTTCTTTTCTGCATGCTACCCCACTACCCCCCATATGCTGCACAGAGCAAACATGTTGGCCTGTTAGCTCTGATGGGGTTTTCCTCAGAGAAAATGCTGGCAAAGGACGTTTAGGAGATTTAGACTATGTTCAGTTTCAAATCATAAAGCCATCTTTTGAGCTATAATAACAGTGCATTTGTGGTTCCTGAAGTCTTTATAGAGTGGTGCTGCATTATGGATACCACTGTCTGCATGAATGAGCACTGTGATAGAATAAGACAGGATTAAAATTTTCCATTTGTTTTGGAAGGAAAAAGGATATTTGGTCTGTACAAAAGTCTGCAGAAAGACAGTTTTTCTGGAAAATATTTTTAAAATACCAGTTTATATTAGAAAAGAAATATTTAGATTTTGCAATGCTCTGCAACTTCTCTGCACTGCTCTTGAAGTACCTACCATCTTTATTGGTGCCCATTTCCAGGTGAATGACACTGGATAATGCGTGACTAGAATCATGCAGGACTTCAACAACATTTTCAGTCAAAAAGGCACTTAAGTATTCCCTGTTTTTTCCATCATTTTAAGAAGCTGGTGAATATCAAAAAGATAATTCCAATGGGTGCTGACATGTTTTTCTAACTGTGAAAGGAACTGTGTGACTTCTATCCTTGGGAATCTATTGCTGTATTTTCCTGGTCATTCCTAGGATGATGTTGTAGGGGTCTTGGTTTGTTTTGGGGTTTTTTAATTATTATTTGTTTGTTTCTTTTGATTTTTTTTTTATTCTGTGTGTGTTTTTGTCTATTTGTTTAAAGTAAAAAATCTTTTTATTGACTTCTTGAAGAACATTTGAAAGATGAGATTAAATGTGTCCTCTTTAGCTTCAGTGCACTAATTTGATTTGTGTTAGTTCTATGCACAGAACTCTTTCCTCAGAAAGCTGTGTCTGCATAAGTGTCTGGTGAGCTTCAAATGATAAATATTTTGTGCATAAAAGATAACTATTTCTAAGTGCCATCATTCCAACTGTTTCTGTTTAAGGCCTTCAGAACAGTTAAATGCTGTGTCTGTGGGCTGCGGTGTTCATCTGTGTTACCTGTGGGGAAAGCACAGTTACACAGTAGAGCGACTATTAAATGATCTAGACTGTAAGAGGATTATATATTCACACAAGCTTAAACATAACTGAGTGCCTTTAGCATTTATATATACAATTCCTGATTAAATTTTGTCACTAAAAATTATGAACACAAACATGAGAGCCATTTGGCTTTCATTTATCCCCAAAATAGGCTTTTCTTTCAAAGAGTAGCTTAAACAGTATTCCATAAAGAAATTCATAAGTGATAAAAAGCTATTTACAACTTCCATGTGCTGGAAACAATCCCTGGTCAGCTACAGCCCATATCTGGACTGCCAGCATTTAACCCATGCATGCTACCCAGAGCCTTCCAAATGTCCTCATAAAGAACCATTCGAATTTTCTTTTTCAGAGCACCTCATCTTTTGAAAACTACATCCACTTTTAAGACCTTGAGTGTTTTCTAGAAGGGGCATTTATGTGCAGAGAAAATAATCATAATTGGTGGAAGGCAATAGGAGAATGTACGATCATGTTTAATAGAGAATAAA
>VWZY01005558.1:0-10957 GCA_013399075.1 Chloroceryle aenea | reverse complement strand
GGATATAAATATTACAATTCAAAAATAACTTCTTTTTAAAACTAAATATTTCAAAAATCAGTTGCCAAATTCCAGCTCTGCAAGTTTGCCTTTTGCCTACCAAGAGCAGTAAAAAAAGGGTTCAAATACTCACCTCATTTATTTGGCAATAAATTGTGAATACATAACTGAAATAGGTTGACTTTGTCCCAGGAAACCTTAAAAGTAGATTCTGAACTACTGGGTTGAGCTCTGTTCATGATCCAGCTTATATCTGATGTAACTCCACTGACTTTATNCAGTACTTCTCCAAGTATATGATATGACAATTTAGAGTAAATTCTAGTATAAATAAGACCCTTCTAGCAAAACATTAGAAATATGCTTTTATTTTAGTTTGAATTCTGGCACAGTGAAAAAATAGCAACTCTACTGTTAGACATTTCATAGTCTTTTTTATTGCTCAGTGAAATAATATAAAAGCTTTTTAATGTCAAATTCTGGATGTTCAGCAACTTGTAGCATGCTAATGGTTCTTGTATGATTCTTAGTCTGAGTCTCACTTCATTTTCAGGAGGTGAAGAATTCATAATTATTTGTTGGTTGTAAACCAACACCATTGGGGTGGACCAGAATCTCTGCAGTTATAAGCAATGTCACTTATAATCAAGCTGAAAGACAGGAGGTAGTGGGTACTATAATTTCCATGTTAAAAGTTTAGCTCCCTTAGCTTTAAGAGGCTCTGTCCATATACCGGAAAGAAACCATTTTAGGAACACATAGTCTTTTTCCACCAGGCATTAAACATCTGCGTTAAGACATTATTAGTAACAAATCATGTGCTGTAATCCATAAGATTCTGTGAATATCTGTATCAAATAATAGTGCACTGAGTGGCTAATAAATATTGCTGACCTAAATGATTCCATTGATTTAGAATCAACTCAGTGGAATCAGATATTATTGCAACAGGAGAGATTAATGAGTAAGCAAAAAGTGTGAGACAATAATTAAAAGGATGTTAAAAGAGAATCAGTGAGTAGAAGAGAAAGTTAGCATCTATCTAAAATATCACCATGTCCACAAAGACTTAAGAGAGGAAAAAAAGCAGACATTCCAAATAATGTTTCTGAGGAAGAGCACAACACTTGCTGACATCTAACTTCAAACAGGAATTATGATGGATATCTTTAATTGCTGCCATCCCTCCTCAAATCACCACAGCATGTGCAAGGCGACAAAGACACCATGATTCCTAGGTCATCAGTAGACTTCCAGCTCTGTCCTCTTCTTTAATGTGGGGAGAACAACACATCTTTGGGACACATTTTAGAGAAGGGAAGAAAGCACTTTAGCAACTGCAACTTCCCTTCCCTAGCCAGTGGCAAGAAAAAGGAAACACAGGCCTAGAGGAAGGCAAATACAGATGTATTTCTTGACTAATAAGGATATTTCCAAAACTTGAGCACAGCAAGAATAAAGAATTTCGATGAGAGAGACTGAAGAGAATACAAGAAAAAAAATCAGAGGACTAAGAGTCTTAATTGACAAAAAGCAAATACATATATGAAGATAGAACAAAAGAGTCAAGGCAGTATTGTAAAAAGAGAGGAATGGTAAATGCTGTAAATGACTGCACCGAAAGACAAGACAACAGTGTTTCAATGGAAGAGTGAAAATGGCTGAAATTAAAAACCAAAAACAATGAAAAGCAAATACAGGAGAGAAAAAATATATACAGTCTCTTTTTTTTTTTTTTTTAATAGTGGTAAGTTATTTAAATCAAATCATAGCTCAGAAATTTAATCAAATGTTGTATGACATAGAACATAGAACACAGAAACATAGAAATGTAAGCACCTATCTCAGTCTTTTGCTGCTAGTCTTTGTAGCTATACTCTCATTTGAAAAACCAGCAACTTTATCTTTCTTAGAACTATTCTCTAAGCTGAAAAGCTCAAAGTATAAACTCAGGATTTGATAGGCAAATAGCATGAAAATTAGTGTCTAGCACTATATCTAAATTCAGTCCCAGCTCTTGAAAAATGCTTGTGGCTCCACTTAGCTTCACTTGTTATCATAAACTCTTCTCAGAAGAGAGTAGGCTCTCCTCTGAAGTATACTGAAGCTTACTCTGAAGAATATTTCACGGTTAAATATGAACAGTTACAAAGGCCTGTAACAGTCTGAAGCATCAACTGCATAGTGTTGTTATTCTTGCTCTTGGCTCAGAATCAGGATTCCAGCCTGCTAAAAGATTTGTACACTTATCCAAACTTATGGACTATACTGAATAAGCACAACCAAACTGAATATCTAAGTGATGGCACCAGTTCAATACCCAAACACAATAATGAACAAGTATTGCCACCTTTCTGTGTACAGCTTATATTATCCATCTTCCTGGTAAAGTCAGTGGAACCACATACATAAATAAGATTTGCAGGGCCAGCTCTGCAATTTACTGTTTTAGGACTTAAGGCCATATCCTGAAATATACAAGAACTTAACTTTAAGGATGTGAGCATTCCCACTGAAATCACTCAGGTTACACACACGCTCAAATTAAGCATTTGTAGAAGTTTTGCAGAGCCACTGATGCAGCAAAATAAAAGCAACTTTGCAGTTCACCTTTGATATATATTATTTATAAAAGCAACATCTTTCCAGTTAAGTTCAAACAAGAAAAAAAATGACAAACAATATAACATAATTTCATCTCAATGTCATTTTGGAAGACACAGTGAGGACAAGGCAATACGAATGAGTGTGATAGCTTATTTCTGGACTTGAAGTTTTATAGCTGCCCCAGGGCTTGGTTTTGCCCTGCTCTTGTAAAAACAGCTACTGATTTCAATGTACTTCTACAGTTCTCCAAACACAACCAGTGTCTACAAGAGAAGTCCAAGGGAGATGGCACTTCACTGGGCAAGAACACTGTCCACTCCCTAGTGTGCAGCATACAGCTTCCACAAGCTCAACAGCCCCTCTCTCATCTTTTCCTTATTTCATTTACCCATCCAGTGGGATCTTATGAAATAAAACAAAACCTAAAAGAAACAAAATAAAATGTGAGAAATCATGCTTTAAAAAAAAAAAAAAGTAAAACAATAATCAATACAAAAATGCAAACACAAATAATACTTGACAATCAAACACATAAACATAAAATGCATTTAAAGCATACAGAAAATGTTAAATAAAAACTGTACAGGAATTTACGGAAATGACAATATTAGCTCTATCTTGTGGCCAACAAGAACTTAATTCGTTAACTAAAAATGTATACAGCCTGTTAGTCAGTTGTCTTTAACATATCAAAATATTCATATTGAGCTATACTGCAATAAATCTAGAATGCTCCAACCATGTACTGTACTATGCATGGGTCAGAAAAACCTCAGTCAGGTGTCCTGCCTTGTTCAAAGGCCTATGGTGACCAAGCCTGGGTGCAAAATCAAGTTCTTTGTCTTTGGTCTGGTCCACCAACTAAGTGAGGGGAACTCTGCTATACCACAGAGTTACTGTAAGTACACCACCAGTTTTCTCTGTAATCTTTATTTAATGCCTTAGAACTGTGCACATCATCCTTTCTGTCTGCCCCAAAAAGGCTCTTGCCCTTAATGTCACTAAAATGACTTTGTAGCTGCATTAAAAAATAGAGTTGGGAAAAATATTAGTTAATTACCTGAAAATTTATTGTTTCTACATAACAACAGGAACTTAAAAATCAACAACAAAGTATGATGGCACACTGAAACATGATTAAAAACCCCTAGGTCATGTTCTGTTCTGAGATGAAGGAGAAACCTATCCACTAAACTTTACCTGACTTTCTAAGGCTAAGAACTTTAAAGAAGCCTATGTCTGGCACTGTGTGAAATCCAATTATCTGACTCTATAGCATAAATACTTCCTAGAACAGCATTGTCTTACCCAGTCTGTTGTCTGATGCAGTTGAGTTATTATGTACATCATTGTTGACAGTCACCATTACTTGTTCTAATGACATTTGAAAAAAAACACGTGAGAGTTATGCTATTATCGTGCAAACATAAGCTTCATCAGTAGTTTTTGGCTGGGTGATTTTGTTTTGTTTTTAACCTTTGTTTAGTAATAAACAGTTCAGAGCCAAATTTTGATTTGCCTTAAATGAATAGGACTTATGCTACCGGTTTCAAGAGAAGTCAAATTTGACTCTTAGTAATTAAGCAACAATGACTAATTCATTTCCATTGCATTTTGTTGCTTGTTCTAACCTCGAGGCACTCTTAGTACTTCTACCCTGCAAGTAGGTAATGCCACATTCAGAAGCTGAACATGTTAGCTTTGAGCCACTGCATATTTCCAAAAGGGAGAGGCAAAATTCCTTTTCTCTGAAACAATTGATCAGGTTTAGTGCAAGGCATCAAGAAAAAAAAAAAACCAAAACACAACAACAAACAAACAATCAATCAAACAAAACAAACAAAAAACCCCAACCACCCTGGCTAATTCACAGACAAAAATATAGTACCAGTTGAAATGGGCATCATTTCAGAACAGCTAGTAGAGGAACTGTTTTACCTGGAGAGGCAGGCTCTAGGGTAGACTGACATTGAAAACGTAAGTTTCTTATGGGGACATCCACATGTAATGATGAGGCTCTTAAGAACTTGTAAGGAGCACTACATTATTGCTGGAATCCGTGGTCTTACTGATGTTTACATAATACAGGTCCTTGCTACTTCTACTGATTTCCCCCACAAATGTAAAATATCATGAAGTGAATTAATGTAGTTTTGCCATACCATGATATTGTCACTAAGACTATTCAAACCCAAAACTGTATCAATTGAAAATTCAATTCATCACACAGTGTATTAACATCATAGCCCAAAAAGCCTACTGTAATGTGAATAAAAATGTGCAACTGTAAAATACGTTGACCTTCCTGACTGAACATGAACGTTACAAACTCCATTTAACAGAGTTTGAGAAAGACAGAGGATCTCTTTCTGAACATGGTACAAAGGTAGCAGCCTTTTCCAGGAATTTTTGTAGTATTTTCACTGAGGGGCTGTAGTTAATCGTTATCTCCTAAGTAATTTTCTGAATTATGCTTAAAGTTACAGGTTAGATGGAAAATGAGAGATATCATCAGGGTTTTGGTGCTACAGAACTGAGAGCTACTATGTATTTGCTACCTTCTCTTCAAATTTCCTAGGCTGTTAAGACCTTCTCTGTGGAATTTTTTTTTCTTAAATCTGTAATATTACATGCATTCTTAGAGGCCAATTCAAGGTACAATTATATGTATTTACATAACAAAATACATATATGTATTTTCTAACACTAAAGGAAATCATTGCAAGTGAAAACTTTCTGGCATTTTAGTTTGTTCCTTACTTGGTCTGCTGTAATCACAGGGAAACCCCATTGCTGTATTTAAAGTCATCTCCCAATTTTCACGTGAGAAGTTATTAACTGATGAACTAATATTTAGTGTACAGTACTATGCAAAACACTGATAGACAATAGGTCTGCTATCTTAGCTAATCTTAGTTGCATCTGCATGTATATTAGTAACTCTAGGAGTGAACAGTGATGTCTAAAACAATCGGTATGGAAGAAGCCTCAGACCTAGGAACTGAGCAGTCTACAGGAGTCAAGAAATCCACAAGGGAGTCCTTGCAAGACCTATTGAAGGCAAAGAATGAATCACAATAGAAACATCTTTTTAAAAAAAAAATAAAATAGGTTTATAGAATGGATTTAAAAAAAAAAAAAAACAGAAAGAAAACAAGAGAAAAGAGAAGAGAAGTGAAGAGAAGAGAAGAGAAGAGAAGAGAAGAGAAGAGAAGAGAAGAGAGAAAAGAAAAGAGAAAAAAGAAAAGGAGAGAAAAATGTTAAAATGAAAAAAGAGGCCATCGAATCGACTTTATTTACTGAAAACTGGAAAGCAACCAGATGAAGTATGTAGAAAAAGAAATGACATAGAAATATAGAACAACAGAGGGGTGCAAGGTGAGGGATGGTGATGTTAGGAAGGTTCTGGCAGGACACATAAAAAATGGACCAAGGAAAAAGGACGAAAATATAGAGATGCAGAAACTGAACAGAAATGCTTTTAAAAGATGATTCCAGGGAAAGTAGAAAAACTGGAAACCTATTAAGAAGCAAGCATTCTGGACTTAATTTGTACACTAGGTTTCTCACCTATTGAGTCATTGAGGTGAGACACAAAATATTATGGGTAGTGGATATTTAGATGACGATTTCTCATGTCCTAGCTGCCAACCCCTCATTTGGCTTCTCAGAGTTCAAAAGAAGTCTCTTAGGCAGGTTGAGACAAAGACTGATTTTGGCTTGAGTTGATTCTGGGGCACTGGATTCTGAGTTTAGTATTGCTTTAAAAAAAAAACTACTGCAGTTATGTAAGCTGCCACTCAGACTTGTAAAGGAAAGTACACTAAAGAATAAAAATAAGAAACTCAGAAGTGGAAGAGAGAAGAAAGATATCTATCTTCCCGCACAAGGAATTATAAAACTTCATTCATCCCTCAAGGGAACATTATGTATCTGTCTCTCTTTGATGAAAATGTGTCCAAGACAATATAGAAAATAATAAATAGTTTAAAATGTAACCTGCTGATACTTTATTTTTAATATCAGATCTTCATTCGGGGAGTTTTGAAGTGAATACTCTATTCAGTATTATTCTTAAAACATACATTATAACAACTTTGCGATCACTATTTTGGGGACGTCAAATTTAAGTCAAACTGCTTTCCCCTGAAGATAATGTGCTACAGAATCCATAGTTTAGAATATGTTCTTAATATGTATCCAGCTGAGCCAACAGTGAGGATTTTTTTTTTAATTCTACAATTCGCCTTCTGGAAGAATCACAGTTGTCTATCTCATGAGCTTTGCAGATCTGTGTCTCTGACACTGAATAATCTGTAAATTCATAAGAGTTTAGTCTCATGGCAAACTGAATAAAATGCCTTTAAGATCAATTGGGTTTAGTTCTTCTATTCATTGCAAAAGAAAGTGTAAAAAGAAAAGTATAATAACAAACCCCCATGCATTTGTACATACAGAACTCATTCTGAAAGAAGACACTGACATAAACACAATCCTTTTTATATATAAAGAAGCCTCATTTAACCAGTACACAACACAAAAATGAGCAGTTAATGGCATCATAACATCTAATGTATCATAACTTCTAATGCATTGAGATATTTGGAAACTTCACTGTTACAGGGATAGTCACACATCCATGGGCTCAATTTCTACCAGTCTCAAGTAATCTTGATTACGCCCCTTCTCAATGGCCATGTTCCCTACAGGACTTCACCTAAGTCATGCAGGAAGGAAAATGTTATGACATGGTCATCTTCTGAACTTTTTTCACAAAGTGAGATGAAAAAATCTCAGTTGTCTGAAATCCTTTTTACTCCATCAGGATTTAAAATAATACATTCTGATCAGTTTTACATAAATTGGAGGTCTGCAATCAAACTTTCATGGTCATTGGAAACTTGACCTAAACTCTGCCAGAGTAAATAAATGTTTCCCGTATTGTTGTCTTAACTAAATTCAAAACTAAGTTTCTTATGCTCACATCCCACCCTCCATATATGTCTCTATATATTAGTTGCATAAATGTTCATGTATGTAAGTAAACTCAAGCATTCAAAGAAAAGCATAAGCAAAAGTGCTGAGCAAATGAAAGTTTCTATGATGTTAAGTCTCCTTACACTCTCTCTCTCTCCAAGTGCACCCTTCATTTATCCTAAGGAGAAAGGTACCTGGGGCCTTGATCCAACCAGAGTATTTTGAAACAAAAATCAGTTTACATTTTTACTTTTTCCAGCTTGGAGGAACCAAGCATAACACAACATGTATATCTGACCTTGTTGAATGCACAGTGATTTTTATGGAGAAAGCTCAAACTGCTGAGTGGTAAAAGGGCCAAAAGCAAAGAGAAGATTTAGTTGTATTACCTAAAAAGGTATTTGTATAAAATTTATCAGTTTCTGGTTTCAAAATTAAATGAAACAATTAATTCCTAGTTTTATTCACTTCTTCGATCTGAGCCACTGCTTCAAAAAGCAGTGCTGGCTAATGCTGTGGCAAAATGAGGACAGAATGTCACCTCTTTTTATTGGAAAGCAAGGAGAGGCTCCTGGATAGGTTTCTGGAGAATGCTTATATCACAGAATGTAATGTCTTGCCTCATTAAAGAAATTACTACACAGCAGCAGAAGATAGAGTTGTCTGAAGAAATCTATTCTTTTTCCCAAGATTTTTCATGCATTATGCTCAATACTGCCTTGTCTTTCAGAGCAAAGCAACATAAACTTTTAATACAACTTATTTCTAAACATCACTTTTACTCCGTGAGGCACTAAGACAGTATTTTTCATTCATGTCATTAAGAGCTCAAATGACATATGTAAATATTACTGGTTTTTTTTTACCTGAAAATAAGATGGATAGAAGACAAACAAACAAAAAAAAAAGTCAAAGACCTAAGACCACACAGATTTGGAAACATTCTTAAGGTACTAAAGGCCATGAATTTCCAGAAAATTCTAGATATGAATTTCACATTAGTCACTCTTTCCAGATCAGATTTTCCTGTAACTGACTTTACTTTGTCATTGAAAAACTAGGACCAGAAGAGATTAAACAGTCTATCCCATGAAGTTATACATCCAAGATAAAGAGTCTTGACCCACTTACACGCTCCAGTTGCTTACAAAAGGAAGGTTTGCACACTACAAGATGATATTAACTTCAGGACTATTTATAATAACCCAGAACCTAGGAGTTTTTACTCTCCTTTACAATTGTTCAGAATACTGCAATATTTTAAAAAGATTTATTTTCCACTATCACTAGCTTTTCCTTTAATGTTCAAATTTATGCTACATACTAAGGATACATAGTTTGTCATTGTATGGATGCTGCCACCTGTATGAGATTTCCAAATGGGCTTAATAAAATAGGAGCCATTAACATCAGTGTTGCAGGCAGCATTCAATCTATTTAATGGTTTGTTTCATTGATCTGCAAGTTCATAAAATGAGAAAGGGGGTCAAACAGAATTATACGTACTTTAGTACAGAACCCTATAAAGCTGTTTTCAGTGTGAAATTATTTAGATCCAAGCAATAGTAAAACTTGAACTGCCTATGCAGCAATTTAGGGGCCAAAAATATTTTGGGCTAACAGTCCTACAAGCTGCATTGCTAAAAAAGATCATTTAATATCTTAATCTGTTTTTTCTTAGCTTGATTTAGAGTTTTCATTTTATTTCCTGGTACGATACATTGGAATATGTGATCCTTTTATGAGCAGGTGGCAGAAAATTAAATATTTGTGCTCAGCAATATTAGAGAAAAAATATTGCATCTTTCTCAAGACAAGTCATTACCTTTATGTCTTCCAGCACAACATCCAACAGACATTTTCTTTTACAGTACTGCTGCTGATGCTGTAGTTGTTTTGCTTGTTATTGATTAGTGCGAGTCAAGGACACTAAAAGCTGAAGCTCAAACCAATGAGTGATCAGACCTAGTCAATGCATATATTTTGTACAGTTTCTAATTCAGGCACAGGTTGAAGTGAATAAGATAGAGTATAAATAAGCAACTGTTCAGACACTGATTCAGAACTCTGCAGTAACAGCAGCTCCCCATAGAACCATAAAAAACACACATTAATAGAAACTCAGTTCATAGGAAAGGGCGTAGCAATTACTGTCTGCATATGCATTTTAAAACATGGATGTCCACAGGTTATTTTACCCTTCATTTGCATGTTATGATATCCATAGCATCTGTGTTTAATACTCTTTGGAATGTATGTAAAGTACAGAAAACCTACTACACAGATACAATTTTGACAAGTGTAATTTACAGCCACAAGAAAGAAGATCAGAGCACATGAAGGACACAGCATAATTATCCTACCCCTTTGAAAAAAAGATTTACTGTCAACTTCAACGTCATTCTCTACCTGAATACAAAAGCCAGCTTCTACCATCATGTTAGCTTACATAATTCCAAGGACCCATAGATATTCCACATTTTCAATACATGAATTTTGACAAGAACTGGTAAACCAGTTTTTAAATACAAATTAGGGAAATAAGATTGTGGATTCCTGTACAATAAGAGTTATGCAACTGTATCATATATATTTATTTATAATGCAATTGTTTTGCTTAGTGTTGCCTTACAACAATATTAGCTCCTTTGATCATTACAGGCCTCATATTTACTACTGATCAATTCTTGAGCTACCATTCCATGGCATTTTACCTTGAACCTGTTAAGTCTGAATACTCTCAATTACTGAGTGCCTCTAGTAAAACAATTCTTTTTTTCACTTCATTAATTTCAATAGCCTTCCTGTACAGTCACTACATTTCAAACATTTTCATGTAGCAATTAATGAACTTCCTTACAAAAAATGATCTGTGCATGGTCAATACTCAGGATAATGGACTGAAAGCAAGCAACTAAAAGTCAAATACTAGCTCGCTCGGTTACTGTTTTTCTCCATGAAAAACACTACATCATTTCTGTAATTTGTTTCCTCTTCTGTCCTGTGTAGACTTTAAAGACACTTTAGGATATCAGGGCCAGAGATCACTGCCTCATTTTGAGACTATCTTATCTCAAATATTTCATCCCACAAATTCTCTCCTGATAGAAAAACTTAGACATAGGTGTCTTAAGAAAAAAAAAAAAAATACCCAGAAAGCCCTGTTAGTTACCTCTTACCACAAATACAATCATAAAATCATCAAATCATAGAGTCTTCTAGGTTGGAAAAGACCTTTAGTATTGAGTTCAACCATTAACCCTACTCTACCAAGTCCAGCACTAAGCTGTATCCCCAAGCACCACATCTGTATGGATGTGGATAAATAGCCCCAGTTCCCCCAGCCACTTCTCATAACACTTGTTCTCCAGGC
>VWZY01005557.1:26828-45552 GCA_013399075.1 Chloroceryle aenea | reverse complement strand
TTTCAATTGTTTGTGCTTCCAACGAGAGAGCAGGAACAAAATGATGGGGGAGTGCAGCTTCTGCACACTTACACCCCAGAGGAGCTAAGGAAACTTTTAGAGATCTGTCAGCAAAACAGCACCATCCAAGGTCTTCCTTCTGGCATGGACTGAGTTCCTGCCTGCTCACTTGTGTGCCTCTGCCCAGGTGCTGCTTTGGGGACCTCCCTCTTGGCAAGGTAACAGAAATAAATTTACTCTGCATTTCATCTGTGGTTTTGGTTCCTGCATACTGTCTGTGCTGACTCACCCAGTGTGCTCCAGCTGAGATATGCCACCAGTGATTTTAACAAAGAAACATCCAGCCATAACTAAAGGCAGACAGTAGAGTACATTAAGAAACAAATGGGGATGTTATTGGAGACACCCATCTACTGTAACAGTAGTATTTACAGTCTTAAGACTTTTATCCCGTGCATTACAGTAGGTCCTGTACCTTTTCAGGGAAAATATCTATACCATGCTTGGGGCAAAACTGTTTACTAATAAGCCATATTCATAACATCCGGAGATTTTTTTTTTTCTAAAAATGAGGTACTTAAGATCCATACACCCTTCATGTTTTCTTATTTTACTTGGAAGTACTATTTCTTTACAAGTAATTTTGGAGATACATCAGTTATTAAAATGGCAAAAAGGAGTACTGGGCTTTCAATGTAATATAAAACCCTTGCATACCTGGGTGGGAATTACTCCATTCTTTTTTCATGATCACAGTTTATTCGAGATGGACTTGGAAAAGTTACCCGTTTCTTCCACTTCATGTCTGGCCCTCCAAGCAGCTTTCAGAGAATACATTTATTGCTCCACCTAGTGACCATAACAAATTATCTCCATGGCCAGGAAGGATCCCTTAGGTTCGGAAAACAATGGCAGCTCATGAGGCCCCAGGAATTGGAGAGTCACAAAAGGCAGGCTGTCTGTCTAGGTGCTCTAAGCTGCATAGAACTGCAGAGCAAGAGGATTTACTTTTCCAGACACGACTTCTGGATGATACAGAAAGCGTCTTTACAAAGGATAGTGGCACGTAATGAATCTAAAGCTAAGATGCACAAAGCTGAAAAGTTTGTTTCATCCTAGTGTGGGATCCAAGTGAGTTTGGAGGTTTGTAAAAGATGGAGAATTGTCTCCAGTGCAGTCACTAATCCAGGGTCTGGATTGGCTTGACTTGCTCCCACTGGAGCTCCACCTGGGAAGCTGCATTAGTTGTGATGGGTGCAGAGTTTAGAGAGGTTGTGGCTTTCTGTCAGCTAGATAACACTGCTCCCTGATTGAGTCAAGAGTTACAGCACCCTTCCCAGGTGCCCTTCTGCATGAATGGCCATGCCAGGTCCTGACTGACAGGTCAATATCCCTGGTCACTTGCCCACCCTGGGGCTTTCTTTTCTAGGTGTTGAGGGGCTCGCCCAGGTCCCATCAGCTGCTGTTACTGAGCTGCAGGCTCCTGGCAAGTCTCTTGGCTCCCCCTGAGCTTCCTTCAGTTCAGAAAACCCCGTGTGCATTGAACTGGAGTGCTCTGATGAGGATTGAGCTGGCAACTGAGTTGCTCACCTGAGCAACTGAGTTGCTCACCTGAGCAACTGATATGTGGAAATGCAATAAAACTACCATGGAAAAGAAAAAAAAAAGAAGCTCTAGGAAATGTCTGTGTGTCCCAGGAATTAACACTAACACAGAGCTGAAGTGCCAGATCTGACTTCAGGAAGTACAGGGCCTGGACTGCATCAACCTGGCGGGAATACAAATGGAGCAGTAAGAACCCTGTGTCACCCTACTACAGCTGTGCCATATCCACACCATGATGCCCCATTTGGGGCAGTCAGCAATACCTTGTCATCAGTTGCTTTAAGGAACTACTGGGCTTCTACAGGCTCTTCGACAGAAGCTGCAATTTCTAAGCTGAAGGTGGCTGAAGATGAACACTGTCATCTTATGGCTGGTCACATAAGAGGCAAGCTTCTGAATGGCCAGGGAAGAGACTAGAACCTGCTCTGTTGCAAGTTACTCTAAGGTCATAGGGCAACCCCACATGGGAACCAGCTGTCTTCAGGGTCTGCTTTCAGTAGAAGGGCAGTTGAAGAGGTTAACTATTTCAGAAGATTACAAGTAAAATTTATTTATAATAAAATAGTGTCTTTGGTGGTATTTTCTTTCCCATTTCCACTCCATTCTCAAACAGATTCTGTAGTTGGTTTGCTTTTTTTCTTATCACTGGAAGTGGCTTTTTTCTCTAGAAGCAGCTTGTTTTCTAAATTCAGTGGTTCTAAAAATGCTATTTTCCAATAGCAATACTGAAATGAGCAAAAACCTGGTTCAAAAGCTTTTGCTGATGACTTCAATGAAATCAGATGTTTTCTTAAAAAAAAATAAAAATTAATTCAGCTCCTTACAGGGTTCAGTAGATAAAAGCATGCACACACACGCATAGTCTATATCCTCAAAAATATGTAAAAATTAAAATACCAAGCCAATGTCTATAGATTAGGGATATTATCTGAGTCACCAATGAGATACCCTAACACAAAATAGGACAAGATTAATGCAACGGAGGATAAATACAAACGATGTTCTGTGGCTGGAGCAGAAGCTGCTCTAGAGAAATGAGAGGTGGATGCCTGCGTGTCTCAAGACAAGCAGTTAAGAAAGATCACTGTGAATGTAATGACTCCATGGCATTATTGAGATAATTTTTAAAGGTATAATGCAACTCAGGAAAATGTCTGTTACCAAACTCTATCAAAAAAAAAAAAGTTTAATTACATACAAGAAATTCATTTATTTTAACAATATATATTATTTTTTTACAGAGACTTAAAGAAATCAGGGAAAAAGTATGTGTTATGGACAAAAAATAGCTTCTCTTGAACCAATTTTAAGAACAAGCAAGACAGTAAAAATGATAATCACATTTAATCTGAACAAAGCCAAATAAGCAACAGTTCAGATGAAGCTGACCTGGAGAAAGCAAAATGCAACTCAAAACTAGCTCTTGGTTGCCCTGGGTTCTAGTGCCACCTGCTGAAATAGCAGAATTTTGCCCCTTGCAACCATAACTAATATGCAATTTAAATTAATCCACTGCATTTGAGGGCAAAACATGAGAAAAGGTCACAAAGAAGATGAAGTGCTTGAGTAATCTAAGTGCACATCCAGAGTGCCATACACCGAACTTAGTAAATTGAGAACCTTTTCTTGAATGATGTCAACCTGCTCTGAAGGACAATAATCATCCAAACTTGATCTGTAATTGAAAAAAAAAAGCATGAGAGAGTACAAATATCACCATCATCACTGCTTTTTGTGTTCTTGCACTGCTCTGCATCGAGGCTGAAGCTACTTTCAAACTGTGGTGAGTTCTGCCTCCCAATATCCCTTCAAATGGCAGTGCTGTGCTGGTCGTCTCTATGCTCAGTGGTAACAATTTGCCTGAAGCTGAACAGAAAGTCTGGAGCAGATTCGGAATGTGACCTATTTATCCTTCCAAGTCTACTCTCTTCCTGTCTCCGCCATAGAACATACTGGCAGTCAAAGTTTGAGCAAATGATCTAATTAAAGAACTGGTAGAAATTTAAGACTGAAAAATTCAAACAATGCTAGTAAAATACATAGGAAAACTTGAAAAACAAATCTTCACAATCCCTAAGATGTAATGTTATTTATGGTTTCTATTAATGAATTGCAGAGATACCAGTAAAAAAGCAGAGCTGACACTTCTCAGATTTTACATGTTAAGTTCTACATAAATGAGTCTGTTTTCTGTGCAACAGGGGGTGATAACCCTGCAGCTGGCACAGAAAAAAACAGCTTTCTTTTATTGTAGGTACTAGCCATACTATTTCTTGTTGACAAAACCAAATTCTTGTCAGCTTTTGGTATTGTTGCCCCCCTTTAAGAGCACACTTAGTATTTTTAAAGTGATTAAATTACAACAATTTGTCACCAGATACACTGTGGTCTTCAAATAAAGTTTTCCCAGAGCTGATCCCTCCTTCTCCCAGGTCCCTGACCTCAAACACCATCCTCTTCTCTCAAATGATAGTTCTAGAAGTGTAACTTTTACCCCATACAAAGCTTTACTACAGCTGTCTAGAATATAAATCTCTTTCAGCCTACCAGATGACAACCATAGAATCATAGAATCATAGAATAGATTGGGTTGGAAAAGACCTCCAAGATCATCGAGTCCAACCCCTGATCCAACTCCAATTACTATATCATGGCACTAAGGGCCATGTCCAATCTCTTTTTAAAAACCTCCAGGGATGGTGAATCCACCACCTCTCTGGGCAGGCCGTTCCAATGCCTGATTACCCTCTCGGTAAAGAATTTCTTCCTAACATCTAACCTAAACTTCCCCTGGCAGAGCTTAAGCCCATGTCCCCTTGTCCTGTTGTTGGTTGCCTGGGAGAAGAGGCCAACCCCCACCTGACTATAACTTCCCTTCAGGTAGTTGAAGAGAGTGATGAGGTCACCTCTAAGCCTTCTCTTCTCCAGACTAAACAACCCCAGCTCCCTCAGCCTCTCCTCATAGGACTTGTGCTCAAGTCCCTTCACCAGCCTGGTTGCTCTTCTCTGGACCCGCTCCAGCACCTCAATATCCTTCCTGAACTGAGGGGCCCAGAGCTGAACACAATACTCAAGGTGTGGCCTCACCAACGCAGAGTACAGGGGAAGGATCACTTCCCTGCTCCTGCTGGCCACACTGTTCTTGATGCAGGCCAGGATGCCATTGGCCTTCTTGGCCACCTGGGCACACTGCTGGCTCATGTTCAGCTTCCTGTCGATCAGCACCCCCAGGTCCACTTCCATCAGCATGTTCACTGAAAACAGAAATCCTATCTGTATAACAATAAACACTGGAGCGAGAGAGTAAGGAAGGTGTGATTTCAGCCCACACAGACTTGTCTAAGTTCTCTCTGCCCTACCTAGAAGTAGTAATAGAAGTAGGGGAGATTTGTGAACCCCAGTGATAGCTGTTAATCTCAACACACACAAGGCCTCATCACAGGCTTCATATAGCCTGTGCTGAAGGGCAAGTCATCGTGTTTTCACTGCTTTTGAAATCTGTGCTAGCTACTCTAAAGCCCAGTAAAACTGGACATCTGTGTAGGACCTTCTCTTAGATGTGTAGATACTGTCACTGCCTTATAACCAAGATATTTAAATGTCATTTTTCCCTACACTGTAGGCTTCCACTAAAAGAATTGAAGATGTGACAACCAATGCTACATTGATAGAATCACTTAGCTTTGTAAGCAGTGTGACCATTTTAATGGAGTATTATCTACACAGCCTTACCGAGCAACTGTCACAAGCGTGGGCTTAGGTAGATCTTTCAGCAGAATCTTAACAGATTGTATGAAGCTTTCGATCTCCTCTTCAGTGCTAATATGGTGAGGAAGCTCCACATACTCACAGGTCAGACCAGCCTGATGGACCTACATGTAAATTAAGCAGAGGTTTAATTTCTGTTGATGAATTATTGATACAGTTTATCTGTATAAAAAGTCTCTAAGATACCATCCCGAGACTACTAAGTAACTTAAACAACTCTTACTGCCCAAAGAGGTGTTTTTTTTTTCCCCCACTTTGTTCTTAAACAAAAAAGAATAAAATTCTGGAGGTTGTATGGATTGTTTTATCTCCAGTACACTACACCTCTCCTTTGGATTCAGAGTATGCTGCAGCCCTTGAAGATGACAGGTCTGATCTTTTAGAGGTAGATACCTTAAGTTCTGTAAATTATATCCACAGACCCTGATGAAATGAAACCTTCCCTCCTTCAGCAGTCTGATGTCAGAGTCCTGAAAGATCATGTTAATGTTGCCTAAATATGAACAAGTAGCACATTTTTAGAAGCTTTAAAAAGAAAAGCTGGCCTTAGTAAGACATTTAAAAAAAAAGCAAAACTACCAAAACGTCACAAAGTCCTGAAACAAGAAGCAAGTCTGAACTGAAGCATGGTTTTTTTCCTCCCTGCTGAAAGTATGCTTTTGAAATCTGCCTGCTTTCTGCTTGTTTACCTAGTCACCTACCATTTCATAGTCTGGGCTTTCCATCCTGTTTTTCAGGCTGTGAATTAGTTGAACAAGTGGCTTCATTCTGCAGTGAAAATAAACCCAAAGCTTGTTACATAAACAGCTGGAATCAGAATATTTACCTTGAGATTTTATTTAAAAAGAAAAAAAGAGGGGGAAGAAAGCAGGAGTTATAATGGCCTAGGGTTTGAAAGCAAAATTTACCCTTCTGTCATCTTGCACCTGAGAAAAATGGCAATCATCAGTACTATTGTGTTGTTTCACCAGGTCTTTCTCAGAAAGCCCCTATACTCATACCTGCCTCTGGCAAGACCTCTTAGGTCTTCTGTTGGGGCAGACCTGGAGAGAAGCTGTTACAACTCCAAGTCATTTGAACATGACAGGAAATGCTTGTGATCAGTTACACAGGTCTGATGGCAACTGCTGCATTTGATGGAGAAAAAAAATTATTTTTCTTTCAAGGGAAAACTCTGTCTTTTGCTGCTTCTTTTCAGCTGAAAATATTTAGTTTAAAAGCATAGTGGATGCTGCTGAGATGGTTTGTGGATGCTGTTGCTCAGGTACAGCCTTTCATTCACTTCCATTTTTCCAGAAAGCAGAACCTTTGGGAGCACCCAAGAAATTCTTCTGCATATCCTCTGTAGTCTGTTGCTTTTTTAAGAGCTCTGCTTTATACAGGTCACTACATTTTTAGTCACCAAGCATGACTCCCTCCACAGAATTTGCATGAAGCTGTACAAGGCTGATCTTGGAAGGCTTACTGTGGCACTGAAGAGAGCAGACTGACTTTCCTTTTCTATGAATCTTTCTCCTCTAGGAACTAAAGGAAGAATGGTAGCCTTGCACAGATCCTATCCAGCCTCTCTCCTTTTCTGTTAGCATAGCTTCTGAACTACTGTTTGCATTTTAAGCCATTTAGAAAGCTCCTACCCAGGATATGAAGCCCACTTTTGTAGAGTCTCTTCATCATCATTGTCACACAAATCTGCAAATGCTGCTTCGAGATCTTCTAGCTGATGCACACGGTTTTCAACACAATCCAGCAAGTCCTCCTTTAAATAAGCACATATAAAAGTATGTTGGGTAAAAAAAAAGAGGTAAGAATGGCTTACCCTATGATTTAAATTCTGAAATGCCTGATCTACTGGAAGTGGGTAATCAGAAACAACTGACTCATTACTGAAGAACAACTTTTTAAAAGGATGAGAATGAATGGCTGCAGAAGCTGTTATGCCTTCAGAATAAATCCCTCTCGTTGCTCCATCTTTCCCACACCAAATAAAAGAAAAAAATATGCCACATCTACATTCTGGCAGAATGTACCGAGGAGAGCTAAGAAACTGCACATGACTGATTGTTTCTGTAGCACTGAAATGCTGATGAGTGAAAGTGTTACATTTTTATAATGAAAGAGGAATTTGAAAAAAAAAAAACAACCAACAACACTTTAAAAAACTTAACCAACATTATCAAATCAAATGCATTTTCAGCAAAACAAACCCAAATTTGATACTCTGAGCTTCTTTCAAGTCTGCCTGAAAAATAAATCAAGATAATTTAAAATGACAGTTATTGCTCTGATCCTGCAACTGTTTATGCCTTTCCTTAAAAAGTTCAGAGCACACAGAAGCAATCGTGGAGTGAGGCTACATATATGAACACAGGTGTGCATGCAAACATTCCATATGTTATGAAACATTTCTGCAAATGAAAAGCAATGCTTAGCGTACTTGGTATTAAAAATGCTCAGTGTAGTGGTGTGTGAAGGAAATGAAAAGCACTTTGGAATAGATGAGTAACAATTAAGAACCTAACAATTCCCCTTAGGATTCTGCTGGCTGTATTGTACAACAGGTGCTGCTGCTTTTGGCCAGTGATGTCAACTTTGGACTAATTTTTAAAAGGAGCCGAGGGGGTAACAATTACTCACAAATCTCTGTGATCCTATCCTGAGGTATCAGTAAGACACTGAGCATCACCAGTATCTCACCCTACAGACACATCCCATCCCACTCTATACTACTTAAAAAACAAAAGGAAAGAAAAACCCCAAACCACCACAATATTATCTTGTAGTATAATAGAAATATAACTGTACTTTGGAACCCTAAGGAACTAGATCTCTAGGATATTTTCTGAAACTCTGAAAAAATCCTAAGTTCACTGGTTTTCTACCTGCAAAGCCTTTATATTGGCTGTCTCACTACAAAACCATTCACAAATCTGGTCTTGTCTTGCTCAGTTCTGTACCTATCAATCACTCACTGTCTGCAACCATTTCAGTTGCCTCCCGTAAATTTTTTGGGTTTTGTAAATAACATGCACTGAAATAATATTGGAAACTTAGATCACAAGTGTTTACCCCTTTCACGTGTACCTACCTTTTAAACAGGTAACTGTTTTTATTGCCAATTCACTAAGAAATATAAAAATCAATTTGACAATCTTCCACATATCTCCATTTCTTTACACTCATACTAATAAGGATTCATTAATCTGTGATAATTGTATGTGTTGAATCTCTGTAACAGTATTCAGCTGATATTCTGAAAACAAAGACAAGATCTTGTGTAGAAATTACTTGGTGTAGTGAACCATTAACATGGCTACCTCCATGGTTTGGCTCGGGGCTGAAGGACTATTTTGGCAGTTACATCAGGCTTACATTTTGTGGTTCAGAAGCATACAACACATACAATGAAAAGTATATTACAGTATAATACCATCCTTTCCACATCTAAATAAATAGGTGAAATACCAGGTAGGCACTCAGCACAGCTTTGACTATCAAGGAAGAGCAACTATGCAAGGAAGGGGAGAGCCTGAAGGGAAGAAACAAAAAAAGCCCCACAAACACCCAGACAAACAAAGAGAATACCCAAAGCCTTATAGAGCCATAAAAAGAAGACTGCAGATGACTTACTGTTTTCATTTCTGCCTTGTCAATTACCACTTGTTTACAGAAATTAATTTTCACACTTGTGAGAAATTTTTATGCAGCTCACATGTTTAACCAAAATGTTTAATAGGAAAGAACTGCTAAGATGCTGGTGATTAGCATTCAGCATGCTGCACAGCTTAATTGGAAACCACTTCATTAGACACCTTTCCTAGGTCCCTTCCTTGTCATAAATCATCTTTATTGGGTAAATCAAAAGAATCATTCCCTCATCTATCCCACAAGGATATACCATACCTCTGTTGCATTTCTATGAGGCTTCTTGAAATTGTACAACTCTTGCAAAAGCTCATATTCTGTCTTTGAAAAAGAAAAAAAAAATAATTACTCTTTAAATGAGAAACAAAATCCTTACAGTCCTCTTTCTTCAAAAAAAACCCCAGAATTTGATCATTAAAATCATTCCTCTGCTCTAGTACTGCAAACATCTCTCTATAAATGCAGGTGAGAAAGAGTCTGTGAGGCTGGAGAAAGTAATACTTCATGGCCTCAGTCAAGTATTTTGCAATTGTTTAACTTTAAACCTGACTTCAGTAACACAGCTCTAAAAGCTACATTTTTACAGTCTGTTAGTTAAAGAGTCACTGAACTTGAACATTGATTTTGCTGAACTATGGTCCCAGTGAGATGTTGAGGAAAACTGAGACAGAAGGTTTATGCAGATAAAACCAACAGAAGAGTATGACTCTACATGAAAACTGGGTAGATAAAGGCTTCGGGCTGGTTGGCCAAGTTCACGAGTAAACTATTGCAGGGGCTTGTCAGCCCTACTCCTTGATAATATTAATTAATCCAGGTTAAACAAACATCATAATTTATTTTACAGCATTCAAAAACAGTCATGATTTTTTCCATAGAGGGTGAAAAGAAAGGGCAGACTAGTAATTTTTTACAGAAATATAAAGCATCTTTAGAGCAATGTTTTGGATTTTAGACTTTTTTTCAGTGGGAAGGCAATAGTCTTCTATACTGAAGACTATGTCTATACATTTCCTTTTTGTTTTTCTTCGTAGCCTTACTTTCCAAATGTTGTTAAAAATTTTTGGATGGAATGATCGTAATTTACAATAGAGTAAACCTAATTAAGAAATATTAACTTCAAATTAAATTGTTATATCAAAAAAAGGTACACAGGCTGCTCTGCACAAGTCCATTTCCAAAAGTTGTTCCTAGAACTGAGAACCACAGCACAAAACCAAAACCAGCATAGGAAACAAAACAATCATCCCCCCTCACCTAAGAGAGGAACTGAATTTTATTCATCTATGGCAAGATGCCCACAGTGCTTTCCCTTTGCTGTCCACTTCTCTTTGTGGTGTAGGACAATTAGCATCGCACATCGTCCAAAGATACTGCGATCATAAACACTGAGTGTCAGAAACAAACAGAAGTCAGAGGCACTCTATTCCCTTCTTTACAGTAACAAAGGAAGCGGTAGTCTAGCTGAAAACCAAAAAGTGTCAGATGTTCTCCAGCACAGGCTGAAGTTGACACAGGATTAAGACGTTTAAATGCTAAAAATAGTCAGGATATTGCAGAAGAATTTGTGAGGCTAATTGCCACACTCAATTTTCAGGCAGATTACATAATTCCTAGAAATCATGTTTGCATCACAAAAAGCAGCTAACTGCTTTGCATTTTTGAGGATCTCCACATTTATGACTCCATACAGGTGAGCTACCTTTGCTGAACAGGCAAGTTATAAATGGAATAAAAGGCAGAGTTGTAAGCTCAGAGCCATGGTATCAGAGACTACAGCTGCTTGCTCACCCTTATGCTCAGCAGTCCAGACAAAGGAAATAAGAATGACAGCCTTTCATCAGGAAGAATGACAGCCTTTCATCAGGACAAGTTACCACTCTTTGGGAGTAAAAAATGATAAAAACTGTCATCCCTCTGTGATAAATCTTGCTGGGGGTATCTGGAACGTTACCTTTGGAAATCCAAGCATAGCTTCTGTGACCCAAGCAACAAGCAGAAGTGACACATACACCTTTGAGCTTGAATGTGCAATCAATACCTGTTTCAAATATAAGGAACTACCCCTCTCAGGTACTTCTTTGGAGTGTACACATCCCTAGAATGTCTCTCCTTCAAATATTACCATGATTCATTACTCGTGATGAGTTCAGCTGCTAATTTAGCTTCAAGTTTCTCCATAGACATAAATGCTAGGACTGGTACTCTTTTGCGAATGCTAAGAGGCCTCTCCATTCTCGTGCTTACCTGTGTGTACATTTCTTTGAATGGATTTTTAACTGAAAAAAAGTCTAAGTCAATGTCTAAAACATATGCATCCCCTTTCTGTAGTACTTGGCAGACTTCTTTGACAACTTCCCTTATTGAGCATTCACTGTTTCCGAGAGAGCTTGAAGCTAAGCACTCTGACAATCTTTCTGCCTTGTTTGGGGCACTTGTATTTTGTACTTCATTTTTCTTCAGATTTGGGGTGCTGCAGTCAAGGTCACCAAGACCCGCTGATGAAGAGGCAGGAGTGGTGCTTGCTGTGTCATCTGTACTTAGCTTCTGTCTCTTAGCAGATGCTACTTCACCATTTTCTTCCTTGCCGTTTGATGCTTCAGCAGGATTGATGAGAATGACATGTAAATTCAAAGGCTTCTGATTTTCTAGCTGATCAGCAGGGACATAAAGACCATCACTTAAAAAGTAATGATCTGTACCTGTAACCCTACAATTGACAATAACTCACAGTTATTATACATCTTTGCAAAGAGTTAGGAAAAAGCATGCACACTTGAGGGATTCTAAGAACAATGAGCAGATCATTGATGGGTAACAAAAAGCAATAATTTAATCTGCAGGTTTTAAAACTGATGGTTTTATACTACTTTATTGTTGAATCAATTTATTAAAGTTCGCTCTATATTTTTTATGGTAGCCCTACAAGGCTTTTAACGGGTAAGACAAAATTCCACACTGTGCCACTAAGATTAATTTGCCATCAAATTACATTTTAAAGATAACATTCAGAGTGTAACAAGATGCTGTCAATATTATGGCATATAAGACTGTAAAGCTATAGGTATTTGTCTTGGGTTGCCTATTTTTAAAGGAAAATTCTGTTAGCAGTGTTTGAGAATTAGCCTGAAAACCATGGATTTGAAAGTCTCCAGAGAAGATTTAGAATAATGATTTAGTAAAAGTAAAATATGATGAATTAATAGGTAGCCTGTAACTTTTCTTTACCACTGATACAGATTCCCTGTCCTAAGTGGGGGAGAGCAGGCAGCTCAAGGATGAATAGCTACATATCAATGGAATTCACTTAATTAAAAAAACCCAAACAAACAACAACACTAAAAACTCTGCTCACAGTGAAAATGTAAAGAAAATTATTTTCAAGCCGTATTTCAGTATCTGAAGCATTAGAAGTTCAGGTTGAAATCAAGTTTAAGAAGTGTGCACTTCTGCTCACTTGCATTAAGGGCTCATTTGATTGCAGGACATCATCATCAAGCAAGCACAAAGACAATAATTTTATAAGCATCAGAAATTTGAAGTTTAGTCCCCCCATGTCTTGGGGGATGGATTATCCTAAGCCTGCTAAGGTGAGAGCCTGGATCACAACTTCATCTTGCTGATGAGGCATTTGCAGGGCCTCAGAAATTCTCCAAGGTTCAACATGAGCTCACGCTACAGCCTTTCCCCTAGTGGGACACTAAGAAAGGTAGCTATGGCCTATCCAACCACCTGCTGTCAACTAAACTTTCAGGAAGCTCCTATTTCTGAGCACCCTTTCTTCCTTCAAAATTTTTGTAAGCCTAGAACCATTAGAAAAGATAACTGACTGTCACAGAATCACAAAATGTTAGGGTTGGAATGGACCTCAAAAGATCATCTAGTCCAACCCCCCTGCCAGAGCAGGATCACTTAGAGTAGATCATATAGGAACGTGTACAGGAAGGTTTTGAAAGTCTCCAGAGAAAGACTGTCTTCACAAGGAAGCCTGAACTGTTGCTTTCAAGGTTGCTAAGGTGACCAGAGGATCTGTGGGAGAGCTATTCAGCCATCAGGAAGTATTTCTCTATGTATGCTCATTCTCATGGTTAAATGTGACTGAAAGCAGTAGCTTTTGTCTTGTTATTTAGGTTTACTTTAGGCCTCAGATTCAGAATGGTAGAGCTTATGTGTTTTTAGTTGGTAAAACAAAGCATTTCTCTGCACTGTTAAACTTGCTTCAAAAGCTGTATTCTGATATGCTGGCAAGAGACATGATTTGTACACATCCATTTAAGCTGTACAAAATCACAACGCAGTGAATACGGTCAAGGTGAAACTGTCATTGACTGCATCCTGCAAGATTATGAGAGAATGTCACCAGAACTTGAATCACAGAGTAAGACTGGATGGGACATCCAGAAGTCTCCTGTCAATCATCTGATTGAAACAGACTAAACTTCAAAGGTAGAAGAGGCCACCCAACTCATTCAATTGAGTTTTTTCCTTATCAAAGCATGGAGAATTCTCCGTCTACCCGCTTCAGTGCTTAACTATCAGATTAACTTAAAAGACTCCGAGCCATTATGGAAAGAGAAGAGATTTCTCTTTGTTATTCAGCACAAGTGAGGTCACATTTGACTAAATCTGCCCATGCTTGGGCCTCCAGGACAAGAGAGATGACAACAAACTGAAGAAGGACATCTAAGATTATTAAGAGAGCCTGAGCACAGGACAGGGAAGCTGAGGGAACTGGGTTTGTTTTGGGAAGCTGAGGGAACTGGGTTTGTTTTGGGAAGCTGAGGGAACTGGGTTTGTTTTGGCCTGATAAGGGAGGACTGAGGATGATCTAATTTCTGCCCTATGTTAATCAAATCCTCTGTTAAAAATGACTGTTTCCTGAGATTTTGGCTTTAATGAAGAGATCTAATGGCTGAAATGAAATGTGAATACCTAGAATGACCAAAAAAACCCCAATAAAAATGTAAGGCACATTTTTAACTACACCCACTCACACAGTCAGTCACATTAGGTCCTAAGGAACTCACAAAAAAACTTTCATCTTTATCCAAGACAATAAAAAAGCCACCCATGAAAAGCTACAGAAATAGCATTTATATTATTAGCATAAGAGAGCAGGGAACTTACCTGATTGTAGTTGTTGATAAGTCTTTCCCAATTAAAAAATGGTGTTTTCCTTCTGAGATTTGCTGAGCCCAGGGTGGGTGAAGCCATACTACTTGAGAAATATGGCCAGCATAAGCAGCGGGCATAATCCAGTTCTCAATACTTAATTCACTGTAATGAATGGAGAAAGACTGAAGATGATACTGTAGTTTTACCTAAGTAAAACATGGTCAAGAACACCAAAAAAGGCTGTCCACATCTTGCACATCCCATGCAAATCATCAGAAATTAGTACTCTGTGTAAGGTTCACATCATGAAAGAATCAAAAGAAGGGAAATCTATATTCATGAGACAGACCAAGAATGTCTACAGTAGAATTAAAAAAGTTAGGACTATAAAGTGCATACAGCTTCACTTTTAGTATGGCTCTTTGATTATAAACTACATGAATTTGTTGTCCTTTTTCTTTGGATACATCACACAAAGCACTAGGAGCATCATCAGTACTGTTCTAAAGGATGACCTCAAGGGAGTATTTTACTATAAACTGTTCTAAGTAGATTATAAATATATTCTCAGTAATTAAAGTGAGTCCATCAGCACCTACAGAACAGCAACTTTCCTGATTATCAACACTCATTTTTTTGGATGTATGATATAGCCCACAAGACCTCTTACTCATCCAATACAGAAAACAAAATATAGGCAATGAGTAGCATAGTACAATTACTACATACCAGTTACATCATCTTCTCGTTGCTGTACATCACCTTAACACTGAACACTTAATTTAGAACAGGAAAAGAAAGACAAAAGATCACTATCTGGCTTGTTTCCTAGTTGAGAAGTTGGGGGAAAATAATTGTCTTAATGATCTTCATAGAAAAAGCTTGTTCAACTTTACATATTCATCAAGTCAACATTGGAGATGTTATTTCAATCCCAAAGTCAGTTTTTCCACTATGAAGAAACAAAAGCTTCTTTAAAACCCCAGCTCTTCAGACATAAAGCATCCACTCAGAGTGCTGTCCTGTTACTCAGAGGAACTACTAATTGGCCTAATAACACTACTACTGAACAAAAGCAGCATAGCCAGCAGGTCAAGGGAGGTGATTCTCACCCTCTGCTGTACTCTGGTGAGGTCTCACCTGGAGTACTGTGTCCAGTACCAGAGTCCTCAGCACAAGACAGATAGTGGACCTGTTGGAGTTGGTCCAGAGGAGGGCAACAAAAACGATTAGAAGGATGGAGCATTTCTCCTCTGGAGAAAGGATGAGTTAGGATTGTTCATCCTGGAGAACAGAAGGCTCCAGAGACTTTACTGTGGCCTTTCAAAAAGACGGCAACATACTTTTTAGTATGATTTATTATGATAGGACAAGGGCTAATGGTTTTAAACTAAAGAGGATAGATTCAGACTAGATATAAGGGTTATTTTTTTTACAATGAGGGTGGTGAAAGACTGTAGCAGGTTGTCCAGAGAGGTGGTAGAAGACTCATCCCTGGAAACACTAAGGTCAGGTTAGACAGGGCTCTGAGCAACCTGATCAAGTTGAAGACCCTGTTCCCTGCAGGTGGGCTGGACTAGATGACCTAAAAAGGTCCCTTCCGACCCAAGCTGTTCTATGAACAACAAAACAAAGTAATTTGTAAGTCTAAAGTGGCTTGACGGCTGACTTAAATATCTAGCCACATCCAAAGAACACAAACATTTTTTTTTTTAACAAAAAGAAAGTTTTCAGCAGAAGTGAAAAGACAGAACATACAACTCAAGGCTGACTTACATCTCTTTCGTTCATCTGTTCTATGCAGTCATTCCAATATTCACTGTAAAATCAAAGGCAGCAGGAGGCAGACTTAGAAGTATTCTGATACAATACCCAGGACTTACCTAAAAAGAGTTTCTTTGTCAAATACAGTGTCTGCAGGCATATTCACAGGAATGAGAAGGTCTGGATGGGAATCAAGATGAACAAAGCTGATGTTACTGGCAGGAAGATGCTTTGAAGCAATGGCACGATAGATGAAAGGCAGTACCTAAGCCAACACAAATAAAAACAGTTCCACTGTAACCAGTAAGCTGAGAAATGCAACAGCTTTAACAAGAAAAACACTAGTCCCACTCTTATTCCTTTAGAATTTGGGTTAGAGGGAGGAGGAGATGGAAAACCTTACAAAGGAGAAACAACTCCCAGTGGCAACACAGCTCATGAACTGTAATCGTTATGAGGCCAGAAGTCCCCCACCGAAGAAGCTGCTGAAGATTCACAGCTCTACTCCCACTTTCCTTCTTTATAAGAAGTCTTGTTTGCAGAAGCTCTTCTCACTAATCATTCTACTCAATTCCTAATTTTTTTCATTTATGACTGAACATCAAGAATGTCTTTCCTCTTCTGCATTGTCTTCTCCATGTTATAAAGCTTCCTCTACATGCATGGGTAGTGTGGAGATAAAACCAACTTGTTACTTCTGTTTTATAAGTTAACTGACCCCACCATCGTTTAAACTGCAGTTTATCTTTTAACTATCCCCCCTGAAGAAAGGGCTTAATTCCTAATCCCTACATGATTTAGTGGCTGCATTAGAGAGACCACCATTCTGGACTGCCCAACCTTATTTCCTGATGAAGGTCTTCATTCAAAGGTGGGAAAAACAGGAGATGAGGCAACATCAATTTGTAGCATAGCAAATAACTGAAGTGCAATAATGTAGGGTAGTAAAATGAGAAGACTGAGGCCTCATTCATGGTACCTTACATGGAGTGCCTCCCACAGCTGGAAGGCTGTAACTGCCTTAGCTGCCAGAACAAATCCAGCAAGGACTGTGAATCACAGCCGTAGTCTACAGGGAATGTGGACTGTAAAAGGACCAGACAACAGCAATTGCACACGATCTCTATATTACAACAGAAACCGAGCCAATTATTTTTGCATAAAACTGTTTAAGATGACAAATCCTGTGTACTGCATGGACATAACCATAGAATACGACTGACAGATGAAATCTGGACAGTATTTTATCTATCTAATAATAAATTCCTCAGTCTACCCATTACATATATAGTTATATGTATACTTACTACCCTAACAGTAGATAAACCAAGGTTAAAAATAACAAGAGTTCCCCAATCCATGACTTTTACCTCTCTGGAAAAAAATATTCCAGCCTACCTAACAACCTACAGTCTTTGCAAATAAAGTTTCATCTCAAATAAGCATTACTACAGATTGTGAGACTAGGAGAGGACGGAGGAAGATACGAGCAACGAGGATCTCTAACCTTGCAAAGTCTGCTTTGGATTAAGAACAAAATTTCCTTTACACCAGCTGTTACTATTAATCGTAGTATGATGTGTCTAGTGACACCTTGCCCTAGAGGAGCATCAGTGTCAGCAAAGGACCTTATAAAGTTTCTGTGAAGTTCTTGCACTTAGGGATGAAAGGCCATAAATGCTTTACGCAAGACAGACCAATGCACATACACACATGTACTGAAAACACACCATATATATTTAGTATGAACAGACTTTGTTAATTGAAAATGGAAGTATACCGACTAAACCAGAGATGGATCATTATCTCTGTACTCCTATCACGGCAACACTCTTAGTCCTCCTTACCACACAAACTCAGCTACCACAGCATCATATACTTCAGTGAGGCTTAGCAAAACTGACCTGTGTTCAATTATTTACTTAAAAGTTCAGAACATTATTTTATTTAATAAACTTTATCAAACTATTTTTTTCTGTTTGCAAGGCACCAATACTATTAATATTTTTTCATTTTTAGGTCCACAAGGCCTTCACACCCTCAGCAATTCTCCCTGAAATCAGCAGGCTTCTGCACCCCTGGGTAAAGAATCTGCTTATGTAGGGCCAAGGCCTCAGCTTTTGCTGCCAGTAGCAGACAAACCCTACAGGGAACATGAAAAAGCAGTTCCATAGCAACTCCTTTACCACCTTGTTTAATTACTCAACTGAAAAAGTTCCAAATTTAATAGTTCTCATCATTCTGCTTGTTAGGATGTGATGCTACCTACCAACCTGCTGTTGCTATGTCATAACCTGGGTAGAATTACATTTCCAAGTACTCACTAACTCATAGTTAATTCTCAGAGCAGGGTAATGTAGATAGTCTTTCCTTTTAACTGTAGCAACTTCGATCCCAATGGCAGAAAAAAAAAAGGAAGTAACTGGTTGCAAAGATGCCAAACTCCGATCTTGGAATTAATTACCTCGAATCACTGTCTCAGGAAGGAAATTCAGGTCCCCTGAGCACTGAAGTACAGCTACATCTCAGTAGCGAAGCTGAAGGCCGCAGGGCTGGGGGGCCGGGGACTGTGCCCAAGGAAGCGCCGGCTGCTGGGAGACCCGGTTACAGCGCGAGAAGGCGCGTCCTCCCGGGAGGCGGCCGGCGACCGCACAGGGGATGCGCCGCGAACCTCGCTTCGTTTCCCCCCACCGGACTAAGCCTCCGCACCGCGGAGAGAGAAGGAAAGAAATAAACGGAGCTACTCCTTGTGCTCCACCCGAGGAACTCCCCATTACACCGCCCCCCCGACCCCGCCGCCCAGCGCCGGGCACTCACGTCCTGGTGGTCC
>VWZY01005554.1:524321-547448 GCA_013399075.1 Chloroceryle aenea | reverse complement strand
CCTGGAAAACACATGTTCTTTACCAAAAAGCTAAATTCCTTAGCTTAAAAACTCACTTTTCCATAGACGCTGCTGCTCACAGATGTGAAACAATCCCTTTGCTACTGAGGGGAGATGCAGTGCAGTTCCATATGCTCACTTTTCTAAGTTCAAAACTGAAAAAGGATGCAAGGATGCTCTCTGATATTCTCCCTGTTGGAAGTACTTCAAGACCCATATCACATGATTTCAAGTTGGCTGCTTATAGCCCTGAAGAGTATTTTTTGAAGCACCTAGAATCATTGGAAAGTGCTGAGAAAGTTGACTGTTCCATTTGAACATTGCATTTTGCTTTTTGTGTTCTGGTAATACGAAAACATCTGCTAATTTTAGTCTCTAAACAAATAACCGTGCTCCTATGAAATATCTTTATTGTTTACAAGCAGTGTCACATGTTGAATCTATTTGAAATCTTGAATCTGTGACCTATCTACACCCTTAATGGGATGTATGATTTTTTCTTTTAACTTTGCAAAACCTGTTTTCTCTCTTGAATTTTATCAATTTACTTTACCGATATCTTTATCAGGATATGTAGTTCTGATGGTTCGTAGGATGGCTGCTTGCACAGGCTGTGAGTACAGTTGCTTTGCCCCTTGGAGATGTAGTAAAGATACACCATTAATTTTATTCACCCCAATTCAGTGACACTAGGTTATAAACATGCAAGCAAGGGTTGGCTGCCTTTGTCTGTTCCTCTGGTTCAAGCAGTAGAACAGAACAGATTCCCTTTCCTCTCTGACCGCTACTATATGATATCCTATGTTCTTTTTAGCAAGTAGGACTTCTAAATGTTGATAGCAGGAGTGCAGACACAACCCAAAACGATAACACCAAAGTTTAAAGGCTAACCACAAATCATGACAATGATTCCCGGTATGAATAAGCCATATTCTTTCCCATTCCTTCTAGCATTTTTCTACATTGATTGCTCAAGAATTCTGCACTGTAAGAGGGTTTTTTTAATCTTTGTCATTTCATTACTGACATCTAAATCTCACGTGATGCTTGTTTTGCTTTTCTCTTGATACAGCTTTTGGTATGTATTCCTTTCTCTATAAGAAGATGCATGTTCAGTTATGATGATGAAAGAATCATAAAATATTTTTCAATTATTTTGTTCTCAAACCATAAGAAAAGCAAAGTCATGGATGTGGTTTTACTTTCATAACAATGGATAAATGTATCAGTAATTTAAGTGCATAATGAAACGTTTAATGCTGTTTCTGTAAAATGTACATTTTCCATTGTGGGATTTTCTTTATTTCTATAAATGCAACATCCATTTCTAAACACTGACTTTATTTTCTTTAAGGGTCACAGTACAGTGTGTTTAATTTGGAGACTGATAACCTGTTTCGATGACTGAAGCACTGCTCTGGCAAAAATTGGAAACTAAGTTTAGAAGAATTCTGTCTAGAGACAGCATAAATATTTACATTTTGAGGCAGATTTTCTTGGGAGTGCTCACTCTGGCACATCCCAGCATTTACTGACCTGACCGCTGAGAAGCTTGTCCATGTGCTCGTAGATTGCAAAGTGCTGCTGACCAGGACCAGACATCTTTTCCCTGGAGCTATGGGACACACACGGTGCTGCAAACTGCTTGCTCAGATAGAGGAGACTTGCCCGTTTGGGCAAAATGTCAGCAGTTGTCAGCCTGGTAAACTGTGACCCACTGAAGGTTGTTTCAGTGGGTAACTGTACATGGTTACTTGTATGATCGTGTTATTTCTGTCTTATGGGAGAGGTGATCCCAGATGCATTAGTTTTGACTGTAAATCAGTCAGGAAAGGTAAACTGCTGGCTGTTGTGCCTGTTGTCTTTCTCCACATCTCAGATTACTTCTCAGAGCATCAGGCTCTGAGAAGCTAAAAGTAAAAGTTGTCAGTCTGCACGCTGTTCCTGAAGTGGGACAGAGAACCACTATATGAAAGCAAAATTCCTAATGTTATGAGCACTGGGTGCAGCCAGGAATTGACCTTTACTGTGTCAAAGCTCAGCATCACAAGCTGCATTCCCTTTTAAAAGACTGCAGTGCTCAACTGCAGGAGCGAAACACCCATGTAATGCAGGAACTTTGAGAAGTAGATACACAGGGACACTAGAGAGAAAGCCATTGCTCTCACTAGTGAAAACAAAACAAATGCAAATAATGTCCTCCTCCACTTTCAGCCTAAAAGTTGACTTCTTGTTTGTAGTTTTTCTGTCCTATTCAGTTAGATATTGAGCAGAACTTTTATTGCAGTCTGTATGGAAATACATGGATGTACAGAATCGGAGATGGTCAACAGAGCCTCTAAGAGAGCATTTTGGATCTTTGTCTGCAAAACTGCTTCAAGCTTTAAATGCTGCTGCGCTCTCTTAAGTGCTTAGTGTAGACTTTTCCATCTCACACAACTAATACAATAGGTGGAACCCACAGATCATAGTGTTTTGAAGAAAAAATGATGGTTACTTTAGTTTCTTTTATATTAGGTTAGGAAGGAGCATCTTCTGCAATTTTCTGCCGATGAAATGCTGATACTATAGGCTGGCAGTATTTCAGCTGTGGTAAATCTCTGCAACCGAGAAGTTTTTTTCATTTGTGAAAATTAGAAGAAATGATAGATACAGAAATTGGCAGTGCTGGACCTTAAAATGCTGCACAGTGACTATGTCTTCTCCTTTCAAATTTGATGGTGGTGCAGTATGTAAATATTAAGATTTTTGAGCTTTATGGAGTGAAGCCAACATACAAGTCAATAGGTTGCCTTTTTTCCAAGTCCTCTGTATTGCTGAGCAGGATGTATAATTATTAAAATATCAAGATTCTTGGAGTATTGTTAACAGCTGCCTTATTGCTGCTTCAAGTCATGTTTATCTCTGCTTGTTGTACTGCTAAAGTCAGTCCCATTGATATGGGGCATGGAGTTGATTTCTAGAGCATTAAATCTATTCCAGCCTTTAGGGTTGAAGCTTTTTCTGATAATGATCAAGAAAAAACTACAGGCACTCGTATTTTCTAGTCTGTGCCCCTTCTGGTCATACCTGCCTATTTGTGATCTCCTTCCTGTGCCCTGTGTCTTCTCTGTAACAGCAGTGCAAAACCAGTTGAAGAATGGAGAGATTTTGACATTTTGCAAAGTTGCTTTGTTACACTGAATGAGAATGAAATGGGAGGAGGACGACAGGATCATCGAGTCCCTTCTGAAGTGGAAAATGGAGAACTAGCTTTTCAGAGTCCAAGGCTGTGCTTTAAAACACCTTCTAAAAGTTATCTCTTTTTTTAATTATTATTTAGGACTGGAAATAATATGTCATCTTACAGAGAGGAGTTTGTTATTAAAAAGAAATACACTATATTTTTAAATTTAAAACTAGAATATACGGTGTACAAAGCAGGTTGAGTTTCAGAACATGCCATTGCCATGCCAAATAAGGTCATATTGCTGTAAATGTCTTATGACAGCAGACTAGTCAGCAAGGATAATTTTGATTTCCAAACAGTATTTCAAAATATATTCAGTTTTAACTCTTGCTTTTTAACAGACCACCTTTTCCTGAGTGGTCTGAGATACATTTGGTGGTGTGGAAGAAAAGGCTTTTGTTAAAACTTTAAAAGGAAACAGATACATCCCAAATGAAACTGATAATGCGAATAGTCAGACAAGAAGAAGGTCATGGTTACAATCAAGGGCTGGTTGGGGCATCCAGCTGACACTGGCTGTCTGCGTTCTTACAAGAGAAGAGAAAGCCAGCCTCAGTGTTAAGTATAAAAAGAAAATATTACAAAGCTGATGGGCTTAGTTGATCAGCCCCTTCTAAGCACTGTGTGTTTATAACTTTCTGTGCCATAACATGTGTCAAAACATAGAGAAGGCAGGTTCTTTCGCCAACACTTGGGGCTCATCTTCATTGATAATTTTGGTGCTTTTGCTCTCTCCTCTGGCCCTGTTGAGTGTCTGTTGCCTTTTCAGAGGAACAGTATCCTCACTAAGTCCCCCATTTTTATTTTGTGTGGTGTTTTAACCAGCACCTATTAAAAGTGATTGATAATCTGGCCTCGTGTGTTTGTGCCTTCTTTGTTTCTTTCGCTGAATGCATGAGCTTTTGGTTTTTTTAATAGGAGAAGTTGATTTATTGTTTCTATGCTATGCACAAAGCACAAACTCTTAAGCTGTAGTGTGACGTTAACTCCTAAATTCCTTGCCAGATGTAGTCCTTAAATGTTCAAAGAAGCTTTGGCCAAGAGTCCGAACCATTGATGTCTATTTTATCCAAATGGAACTAAAACTTTTGAATGTTTTCTTTAATCATCTTATTCTTTGATCAGTGGCACAAGTAGTTGTGGAAATTTGTATGGGTCCAGGTGTGCTGTGCTTAGATTATGAGGCATCAAGGGATTTTGACAGGCTTGGTTAAGCATTTAAAGCTTGGAGTAAGCATCAAAACCAAACCCTTGAGGGTCTGTCTTCCTGCCTAAACATCTGCAATGTGCGATTTTTGTTGTCATCTAGAGCACAATGAAGAGCAAAGGAAAATGGCTATTTAACATTTGAGGCATGCAAAGATGATTTGTTTCATGCGGATCACAGTGTAAGATTTTGAGAAGGATGACATGTAGTTGTCTGATGCAAGTTCCTCTGCTGCCTTAAATTTTTGTAACTTCATTGATGTTGATGGAAGTAGGACAACACAGAACTACTGAGAGTTTGCCTGGATTTGGTTTGTAAATTTGCCAGAGATATTAGGGAGAGACTGTGCAAAAGATGGATGTGTTGTTTGTGGCCTCCGCATATTTTATCTGAAGTCCACACTTAAGTCTGTGCATATTGGGATCCAACTGCCCCAGTGACAAGACTGAACACCTGTTTGAAGAGTGTCACTGTTCTTACAGGGGTTATGGGGGCTAGTGGGGTACTGGGAACCAGCCTATGAGAGACCACTGTGTGCCCAGGTCTTGCCCCATATGGAGTGTGCTTTTCTGAGTAGGCCCTGGAAACAACTGAACCCTCTCTTAAGTTGAGCAGCATGTGTGGGTGGTTTCATGAATGGAAGCATGAGTTATAGGAGACTCACAAAGGCATAGAAATTCCATTTATATACATACACATATACATATATTAACTGTTGAAAGGGAGAGAGAAGACACCAGACTACATGCAAATTGCCCAAAGTGCTTGGAGCTTTGAGTTACGAGCCCTGTGTGAGATTCACCATCAGTCTGAGACTTAAAAGCTGGGGGCATAAGTCCTGTATCTCTGTTTTGGTGGCAAAGGGAGGGTTTATTTTAGGAGGTTTCAGACACCTTCCAGACAATGTTACAGGTTTTACTTCTGTCTCCTGATGAATGCCCATGAATGCAAATTCTGAAGTTTGTCATGACAACTGTGGCTTCTGTCACTCCAAAATCTGTGGCATGGTACCATTTAATATCTATAAGGGCTCAGTTTATGATTTGTAGGACCTGCCTTCCAGCTCTGGAAGAGGGATGACCCTACACCTGTATGGCACACAGTTCTTGGCTTCACCTTCAGAACTTGTTATCCTGTCCTCAGCAAACAGAGGGTATGCTTTCAGAGTGGACCTTCCCCATTCCCAGGATCAGCCTGATCCTCCTGCAGATACTGTAAGGGCTGTTCATTGTTCATAGAGACATGCTGTTCTCACCTGCTGAGACTGACTGTGACAGTTTTTTTTGTTGAAGAGATGAACCTTCAAGAATGCTGACTGCATTGAAGCTCAGGACACTCCTGGAGCATTGCAGTTTACCATGGATTCAGTTTTGCATCAGCTGACATAGTGGTGCAAGATCCCCCTATTTCTCTTGAGATTTTAGTTCTGGGAATGTCATAACCCACATTCAACATACTTGATTTTGGTATGTCTCATGGGCCTGCCAAATTTTTTAGCAGGTTGTTTTAGATCAAAATTAGGAAAGGGGACTTTCCAGTGGTTATCATCTTTACCAGGAGACAGAGATTTCTGTCTCGCTTCCCTTGCCCTCTGCCCCCTTATCACAAGGAGTAAGCTCTCTCGGTGTCCATTTTCAGTTCCCTCTTGTTTGTTTTTTTTTTTTCCAAGTCACAAAATTCATCTGCCTCTGCTGTTCACCAAGCCTGCTTTTGTGGAACCAGGGGCTTGGACATGCTTGTCACATAGGCCATGTGTGGAAAGCAGTCCTTCAACTTGCCCAGGATCAAGCTTTTCAGATGGTTTTCCTGTAGGTGTATGAACCAGAAAATTCATCAGTTTCCTTTCAGAGCCTGTTCAATGAGATGGCAACCTTGTCCAAGATTGTCTAGAACCAGCTGGCCTGGAGTTAAATCTGGTGATGAGAACCTCCTTCACAGGAGGTCAGGGCATATCAGTGACTTTAGTAAAAAATGACTGTCATTCCTGATGTGTACAGAGCAGCCCTTTCTCATAATCCTAGAAGTCTTTAATCGAAACTGGTTCTCGTCACCCTGTAAGCACTGTGCTAATCTTCTGGGGGGGTGTTGTTCCACTTCAATAAGTTGTCTTAGTGCTCCTCCAAAAGGTTTTGAGAGTTACATCCCAGTCTGAGAGTTTACGTCACTCTAAGTCACCTGTAGAGAATAGGTGCACACAAACAAGAAGGTGAGGGACAGTAAGCAATGGAAATTTGAGTAGATTGACTGTATGTTCCAGGCTTTTCCTCTGTGGTTGATAGTCCTGATAGCCCCATAATGGGAAAGAATCAAGGTGAAAAATAACATGTTGCTTTTGCTGTATTTGTAGAGCAAAAGGAGTAGCCTGATATATCCCCTCAAACATTATAGATACTGTAAAGACAGGCTTACTCCACAAGTGTCTGTAGTATCTGGATCCATTGTATGGCTGGGTACATAGAGCATCCTAAGCTACACACTGTGGCGAGTACCTTCCTTTATTGTTCCCCTGGTTTAACTGGCTGTGTCAGGGCTTACAAACTGTAGTTGCTGAGCTTTTTAGTTCACACATTCAGTGTGCTTGTTTAAAACTGAGACACAACCTACGCTTCAGTCTGTAGATCAGATGTGTACCTTGCTGAAATGTAGTTCTGCTGCTTATATATTCTGCTTGTACAGAAAAGGCACGAGTACAGCTTTAGCAAATAAACTTTGGAAATAAATGCCTGACGCATAATCCTGTTGTGAGGATTTGTGCTGCGTTGTGGTGCTCTGTCTAAAGCTGTTATGACAGAATATCAAAAAAAGGCAAACTTGGAATAAAGAATCAGTTTTCGGGATGTAAAGAATGCCACGAAAATCGGATTGACTTGTTGCATAGCAGCATTGTAGGCATGAAATAGGTACAGTGCTGTTACTCAGACATTTTTTTAAATGTGCATTTTCATGCAGATGCGCTTTGCCACAATGCCTTTCTTCAGGTCTCCTTGATACAGAAATTGCTATAGCTATTTCAGACTCCATTTTTAACATGCCAGGTCTTTGAAGTTGGTTTTGAAGGTGAGACCTTGCTGCGTCTTAATCACTTTTCCATAGCAATACTGCAGGCTATTATGGTCAAGGTACTTAACTGCTTTTCTGCCCTCTCTTGTACTTTGTCACCCTAACGGCTATCTTTCTGTACGTGGTGTGGGGAAAAAAGATGCATTTCAGATTAGATTTTTCTTATAACCCTTATCTAGATTGAGCCCTCTAGTTTATGGTAAGCAATAGGTTGTGCTGAATTTGTGATGCATATTTGCCATTTGTACTTGTAAATCATCAGTGAAGTAACTCAATAGCTATGGTGAGTTATGTAGAATACTCTTCATATAGACCTGGCTAAACAGTGCATGTATTTATGAGCATAATTTATAAATAAGGTCATGTTACTGAGGAGAGGTAACCTAGGGTGGTTTAGATTGGATATTAAGAAAAAATTGTATACTGAAAGAGTGGTGAGGCATTGAAATGGGCTGCCCAACAAGGTGATAGAGTCACCATCCCTGGAGCAGTTCAAAAAATGTATAGACATGGCACTTCAGGACATGATTTAGTGGTCGTGAGAATGTTGGGTAGATGGTTGAACTTGATGATGCTAGAATTATTAGGAGTCCTTTCCAACCGTAATGATTATATGATTCTGGATTGACACTTACTATGTGTTGCTTTAATTTCGTGTCCCTCTTGCTTCAGCTTCAGTATCTGGAGGGTGGTGGTTGTGGCCAAGCATGGTAGTGCTCCCTCCGAGCACTCCTCAGAGGTTCCTGCATGGTTGAGAGTGATGCTAAAGCAAATGAGATGGCAGTGCTCTTCGAACAACGGGCTCTCAGTAACAAGTTTGAGATAGATGTGTTTTCGTCTCATCAAAGAGCAAGTTCTGATAATGCCCCTCCTCTGTCCAGCCTCAGTTTGGGAGTGGTAGTAGATGGGGCAGGACATGTGGATGAAGGTGGAGCTGGTAATCCCAGGGTTGTTTTTTCTTCCCCAGTTTTTGTGGGATGTAGTGCAGTATGGGATGACAAGCTGTCTTTCAGTTGACAAAGTCATCTTCAGTGTTTTCAGTGAGTGAAGAAGTATTTTTGATTGCTACTATTTTTGATTGGGTGTGGAGTTTTTACGTAAAGCAGCTGTTACCATCCTCTTATTCTTCTAATCACTTCTACTTGTGCAAGTACCTCTGGCTACAGGCTCATCATTATGCAGTAACACTTTAAATACTGTAACTATAGACTTAAATATTCTCTCACCTACTTTATTTGGTCTCCTAAAGAAAAATGAATAACCTTTTTGCAATGATGATTTTGCTAAAAATAAATTTTTTGAGCTGGCTTCTTATCCTGTAGTTACTGTGTGGTACAAGGGAGAAGTGAAAGTGGAATGCTTTCATTACCTCAAATCCAGGGTCATTTCACAGGTGACAGCTAAGAAATGTTAATACATGCTAAGAATGCAGTTATTAATGAGACTAATGCAGATCTGGGGACAAAACGGTCTCATGTTCCACAACCATAAGGCATATTAATCTCTTTAGTTGATGGATTCTTAAATGAATAGATTGAGTGAATAATTGGGTTGCTCTCTTAATCCTTAGTTTGAAATATGAATGAGTAATGCCTTGATATTTATATTTGCATAAGATATAATGTTTTCTAATTGGTTTATTTAATACTTTTGTACTGACATAATTGTTTAGTATGCTTGTTCTCTGTGCTTTGGAAGGAAATTACAGAAGCAGAGGCTTAACAGTTTTGCTGTTTCTCACACAAGTTTCAACTGCCTTATTGGAAGGTGAGGAGGCAAATGATGCTTATGTGAAATTGCATTAGTTCCATTTTTTTTCTGGCTGTCACGTTTCTGGTGTGAAAGCCCACAGCTATTGCCTGATATTGTTGCCGGGGAGGAGGATGCACAGAGATGTTATGCATGCCTTTCTGATTGCCCTTTTACACTTGTATTCATGCAGTCCTCCTACATTTATTTATGTTATAAAATTATTAAAATGAGATGTCTGTTGATTTTTGCTATGGTAAGCAGGTACAGAGTGGAGACTGCAGACTGAACAGCGAATTGCAGGCGTGACAGTACCTTCCGTGTTTTTCTTAAGTCTTTCTGAAACCAGGTATTTATTGTCAGATATGATGTCAACATTTCTTTTTTTTTCCCTGTTTTGTTTTAGCTGGGGGGGTCTGGGGGTTGGTTTGTTTCTTTTAGAAGAGGTTTCATCAGTGTCTGATTTTTCCATAATAAAGGAGAATCTTATACTATTTGTAATGTAAAGATATCCAGCAATCACATGGGTAGCATGACACTTCTCACTACATCCCCAAGTCATCAAGGTTAGTACTCCTGCTTGCTAGTGAGTTTTATGTTTACACATGCAGGGTCTATCAAGTGAGAATATAGTTGTCCCCCAAAATACAGATCTACTATAATAACATTGGAAGATTCTACTTAAAGCTTTATACAAGAATTTTTCTTTAAATTTGTTTGTGCTGGGAGGTTTGGGAGATTTTTTTATGTTTCCCGTTGGTCGTCAGGCAGCCCAGTGTTTAAGCTGATGCTGTCCCCATGTAATCAGTCCTGTTGCTGCTCTCTTTTGTCCATTTTGGCAGTTTTTCAATATTTGTTTCTGATTTTTTTTTTTAAAGTTAATTGTCTTTAACTGCTGAGCTGTTTAGTATTAATTTTCAAAATGCTCATGAATTCTGTATTTAAATTGCAAGAACGTTACAGTTTTCTGAAAAATGAACTCAACTGTCTTAGTTCAAGCGCTGCTTGGAGTTCGTTTTCACAATAAAAATGTTTGTGCTCTTCTGTCAGAGTTGTAAGGTTGGATTAGTTTTGTTCTTGGTTTTCCAGCTTCTTCATTTCAGTCTCAGAACAGATCTTAAGTCCTTTGTACTTGCTGTAAATTGGTAGATTTTTGTAGACCTGGAGCCCGAGAAGTGGGAAGAAAATGAAATATGGGAAAAGGGACTTTGTTGCACGTATTACAGCCTCTTCTCCAATTATTGCCTGGATAGACTGATACCAGTTGCTGTCAAGTCCTTCCTCTGTGTATTGCTGTTTTATTAGATTCTTCCTCAGAATCTGTCCCACATCAAAATTAATCTACTTCCATTTTTGGTTTTTCTTTAGATATGGAAAGGAATAATCAGTAAAATCCAACATAATGCTGATTACACTTATACCATTGCACTAATATGATTTGTTCATACTTCACAAGGGAAGGCTTTTCTTTTGATCTTTTTACTACAGTAGATTTATAAGTTCATAATACCATAAGCTATTCCAGTTTCTTCAGTATCCTCTGGATCACCGAATGTTGAAGTTTTTATTTGTTTTTATTTTTTTTTTCCCTGGAGTTGCTGCCATCTTAGTTTCCCTCAGCTTCGTAAATTCAAGGAATAAGCCTGGCTTTGCTCTGCCTATTAAGCTGTGCTCCATAAGGATACATTAATGTCTTCCTGGTAATTAGTCTCCCATTGCTCTATGAGAAGATCTAAGGATTTTCCTCTGTGGGGCTGCAGGTGATACAATTTTTCTCCTTCAGTCAGCCAGATAGAAAGATGTGCTATAGCATTTTCCTCTCCTTTTTCTTTTTTAAAATTTTTATTATATTTTTATTGTTATTATTCATAATTGTTGGTGTCTATTAGCACAATTTCTCGTGGCTGTTGCTTTGAGAAGAAAATAAGACATAAGATGCTGTATTCTAAACCTGGACATGGGTGTCTGTGCAAGCATCACAGTTGATAGCACAGTCTTTTGTGCACTGGGGGTGAAGTACCCAGAAGCATCTAAATTGCTTTCTCCTGAATTGGTAATGGGGGTGTTTATTCATTGCAAGGGGAGCCTCACACTGCCAGTGGTTCCCCTGGCTTCTCAGAGGGAGGCCGTGGTGCTGGGATTGACTGTAGCTTTCCATAACTTCAGTGCCTCCTGCCCACATGCTGCTCACTAAACTTTGTCATGGTAGGGTTGTGACAGTCAATTGATTAATGTGGGTGTGGAGATGCCAGGGAGATGGACAAACCCTCACTTAATTGAAATACTTTTATTATTAACCGATTAAAGCACCTGAAGTAAGTAAAGCGGTGATGCTAATAAAAAAGCTACACAAAACAATAACAAATAATAACACTTCCTATGACCTATTCTGCTGCCCACAACTTGGCTACCCAGAGGCGTCTTGCCCCTGCTTATCCATTCCAAGAGATGGCTGTGTTGGGCTCCAGTCAATGATTGGGATGGGGTTGTGCTGGCCACAGTCCAGGTCAGGGACCAACACAGAGTTGTCCCAGTCCGATGATGAGGAAAAGGCTCCAGTGCTTCTGCCTAGTTGTCAGTCCTATTGGCTGATGTTCCTCTAAGTCTTTGGAGTATCTTCCCCACTCTCCCCTGCCAGAATTGCTCTGCTGTGCCAGGTGATGCCAGCAGACTTTTGGCCTGAGCATTACATGAGTCTCTGTATCTTATCCTACTTTGAATGATTTAATTTCGTATCCCATTTTCTGTTCTTGTTGGTTACTCCATCGTTTCACTTGTGTGTACTAGACATTAGGATTATTTTTTTCTATTACTTCTGGAGTGCTGCCATCAGTAATCTCCAGGTAAATGCTTCCTCCCCTTCCATCATTCGTGCTCAAAGTCTATCTTACTTAGTTCCCTTTTCCTTACAGCCCAGAGCTATAAAGACTGCTATGTATAATTTGTCTCTGGCAAGGTCGTAGTGTCAAAGGAGGTCTATGTGGACGCATCCAGTTATTCAAGTGTTAGGGGACACTTTGCAAAGGCTTCATGGGGTAATGGAGGGATACTGCTTTTCCAGAAGATTGAGTGAAGGAAGAGGAATGGCCAAGTATCAGAAGTGGTGTTGCAAGGTTTTTAAGATTTATTGTCGTATAGTAGTGAAAGCCTTCCAGTTTTTCAGGTCTGACCAGACAGGACCAGACTATCCCAGGTTCCTCTGATTAGATTTACAGACTCATTAAGTAGGCTGTGCAGGCTCATATCTGTTAAAACTAGTATAACTTAATTTCATTAGTAGAGTGGCTGTATAGTTTTCAATGTCATGGACAATGGTGTTGCCGCATGTTTGAACTATAATAGGTATTTTTATTGTTTTATTTTCGTTGGTAGTATTTTTTCCACTTTTTGCTCTTGAAGAGATTAGCCACTTTTAGCATTTTCCAGTATGTCTCAGGCTCTAGGCTTACCCATTGGGCTTAATTATGAATGCATGTCGTGTTTGCAATTACATTAAACATAACAAAATGTTATATGAGTTAAGCTGGACAATAGCCAACTTCCTTTCAGAGAACAGAAAAGTCAAGGAGATAAGAGCTGAAAATTAAGCTAGATATTTTCTTATCAAAACTGAGGGCTATAGTTCTGTATTTTGGGCTTGTAAAAGTTCTGCAATGCTAGTTTACAAGAATTAAGATTAAAAAATAATTAATTGTTAAGCAGTATTTAACTTTTTTTATAAAACCATGTAGCATAGTCCAGCATAAAGGTTTTATTTGTTCATTTTGTAACATTCTGCTCAAATACTGTAAATAAGGGGAAGACCAAGTTGTTAAAAAAACCATGCCTTTTAATGAATTTCTGTATTATCACTTGATTTTGAACTATCTGTCCTTTTAAATGAGCATGATCTGCTTGAATTAGGAAAGAAGAGCATTAATGATCTGTTGTCACTGATGCTTAGTGCAGTCAAAGATATGCTCCATGTATGTTCTAAATAGCTCCCAAGGGGATTGTCCTAGGAAGACATATGCATTCTTAGTATAAAGAAAAGAGGGGAGGGGGAGGGGGGGGAAAGAAAAACTCTCAGAATGATTTTGATCTGTTTGGAGATCTTTATGCATTCCCTCTTTTGTGACTCCAGGAGGTGTTGGAGGTTAAGCAGGAGCTACTCCTGTGGAGATAAAACTGAAAATCCATTTTTGTGAAATGCTATATTGCATCTGGAATCTGGGGGGCCACAGAAAGAAGGTTTTCTGCATCTTACAGGAAGAAGATTAATTGTCTTGGTTGAAAATTTCATACAAAAAAGCCAGGAGAGTTTTAGATTACCATTATCAAAAGAAGTTGGTAAGGAAGGCAACTACATACAGACTGCAGCTTAGTGCATCTAGAAAAATTACATTGAAGCTCCACGTAATACAGAAGGTTTTTTTTCTGTTCCTTTTTCTGTAATGGTGGATATCTAGATAACAAGCAAAAGATGTGATGAGAAGTTGTATATAGCTGGTAGAATAATTTGAACTGAATTAGAGTCACTGTATGAAGGATAGAGGGAATAACAAGTCAGGTAGCATTCTGTTTTTTAAAGACTTCATTACCTTTCTTAGAGTTACTGAGAGTGTAACCATGGGGTTTTGAGTGTGTGGATCGATAAGCTGCTGGAGGGGTCTGTTACCAACCATCAAATGATACTAGAGAAAAGAAGAGTTACTTTAAGTACCTCTGTAATTCACAGTTAATAAAATAGTGGTGTTACAGGGCAACTTCAATTTAAGAGACATTTTGTGGAAGATCTGTGCACTTGGACATAAAACAAGCTGTTGTTGCTAGAAAATAGAGGGTAATTTTCTAAAGCAAAAAAGTATTGCATTGAATATATGATAAGTCAATTAGGAGTTTCATTTTGATGGATAAAGATGAACTAACCACTGGACTGGAAGCTGATGGTTGCCTAGGGACCACTAATCCTGACCTGCTTATATTTAGTATAGGCAAAGACAGGACAAGTCCAATCACAAGCTTATATCAAAAGGGCTAATTTCTCACAACTGAGGAAAACTGCATTTGAAATTGTCTGGGAGGAAGATATAGACAGAAAAAGGGGAGTTTCTTGAGAAAGAGTAAGGGAAGGGTGCCAAGGGAAACATATATAGCTGGGAAATGAAGGGAAACAGGGAAGATTTTATTCTAAAACACATTCAGATCAAGAGAAATCGGTACAACATTACAGGCTCGTGACTAGAAAGAGCTGGGAGAATCTTATTGTTGATTTAGGGGGGGGAAAAGGCAAGAATGATAATTCATTCTTCTTTCTGCATTTTGAAGTGTGTATCACAGGATGTACCAATGAGTTTGCAGAAATCTCTCATTTTTTCACATCTTCTAGTAATGGAGGACAGTGGTGATAAATAATGTGGAATGAGAACTGCTCTTAGTTTCTGCACCAGTCCTGGAACAAGAAATTGAGCAAAACTACAGAAAATTGTTGCAGTTGTCTATTGGACTGGTGAAGAGACATTTAATTATACAAAAGGTTGTAGCTTGGTATCCTACCTGTCCTTAAAAACTTTGTGGGGGGAAATATTGCAAAGGCAGCATTGCTGAAGGTTTTTATGCAACTCACAGGAACACCATCTCGTTAACCAAAAAAATGGATATTAGCATAAAAAGAAACCACTCCTAATGGTTTGTTGAATCAACACAGCTTGGCCAGCTGCAAACAAATGCAGATTGAGTTTTTACTCCATCAAATTTATTTTCAGACAACAGTAAGTTAGGTGGGAGCATTGATCTGTTCGAGGGTAAAAAGGCTCTTCAGAGGGACCCAGACAAGTTAGATCGATGGGCTGAGGCCAGTGATCTGAGCTTCAACAAGGCCAAGTGCTGTGTTCTGCACTTGGGCCACAACAACCCCAGGCAATGCTACAGGCTTGGGGATGAGTGGCTGGAAAGCTGCTTGGCAGAAAGGGACCTGGAGGTGTTGATTGACAGCTGACTGAACATGAGCCAGCAGTGTGCCCAGGTGGCCAAGAAGCCCAATGGCATCCTGGCTTGCATCAGGAACAGTGTGGTCAGCAGGACTAGAAAAATGATTATCCCACTGTACCTGGCACTGGTGAGGCTGCATCTCAAGTACAGCATTTAGTTTTGGGCACCACTGTATGAGGAAGACATCAAGGTGCTGGAGCAGGTTCCGAAGCTGGTGAAGGGTCTTAAGGATGAAGCTGGTGTTGTTTAGTCTGAAGAAAAGGAGGCTGAGGGGAGACCTTATTGCTCTCTACATCTACCTGAAGGGAGGTTGTAGAGATGTGGGTGCTGGTCTCCTCTCACAAGTCCCAACTTATAGGACAAGAGGAAATGGCATCAAGTTGCACCAGGGGACATTAAGGTTGGACACTGAGAAAAACTTCTATACTGAAAGGGTTATCAAAGACTGGAACAGGCTGTCAGGGAATTGCCATCCTTGAATGTATTTAAAGTCATCTATATGTGGTGCTTATGGATATGGTGTAGTAGTGGCCCTGATCAAGTAGATAATGGTTGGACTTGATCTTAAAGGTCTTTTCCAACCATAATGATTCTGTGAACTAAATTCACCAAGAAAGCAATTCAGAGGAACTGCAATGTATATTCCAAACATACATGTTTTGGAATCTTAAATGTGTTATAACCCCAGCAAATGGTTCTGTAGGTAGGCTGGAGTCAGACGTAGAGCATGTCCTATTCTCATACAGATATTTTACATCCTATTCTGCAATGTCTGTAACCTTTATTTTGGCTGGGTAGTGCAGACCCATCCTTAAAATCACAGTAGCTCAAGGTAGTGGTCCCTTCAGAAGACATAAAAATGCTAAGGATCTGCTTATAAGTTGTTAGTGACAGCTCTAATGAATGTAATAAAATATAGGATGCCCAGTATGGTGGGATTGTCACAAAGAAAATTACAATGTGAGTTTCTTAGAAAAATAGAGGACAACTTGCCTGCAATTTTGCAAACAATGTAACTGGATGTTAAAAGGAAGTGTTGGGAGGATTACTTACCACTAATCCATCTCAGCACCCACTGTTTGTGCTATTTTGTATGATCCATTTTTTTGTTCAAATAAGCTAATCCCAGATCTGTTTGCATGTAATTACCAATGCTAATTTTTCTTATCCTATCCAGCCTTCAAAATTAACGCAGGGGAAAAAAATGCATATATTATTAATGTGAAGTTTTATCAAACTTGTTCAAATCAAAAAAGCTGCAAGAGTGCTGTGTCACTGATCATTGTTTCCAGGTGGTCCAGTAAATGGACACAGTGCTTGATTCACCTCATGCTTATTTGAATCTTGCTCGTGTGCAGTGGTGTCATTGCCTTTTAAGCCCTGTTAGGTTCCTGTGACTAGCTTGTTTATAGTACGGTGATGCAATGATAGTACCACACAGCAGGGATACAAGTTGTAGTGCACTAGATTTTTCAAGAAGGTAAGTAAAAGCTTCCTTTGACCCAAGCTTGGAAAAAGCCTCCCTTCCCCTTCTGCAACAGGGAAGAAAATCTCTCCTATATACCTTTTCTTTTCATCTAGATTATCTAAGGGTGGAAGCTTATTAATGTACTTTTATTTTTGAGGTACAACATTTTTAAAGGTCATCTGTGAAGTATGGTGTGTACATAGTGATGACTTGGTTTTTACACAGTTTGTGTGCAGCGTATTTACACAAAGTAACCAAGATATTTGTGAACAGAAAGGCTTCATTCTGCAATAGATGGTAGGAGTTCATAGTTTCTTCTTAGGTCCTCACTGGAAAAATATTAAGTCATGTTGTTGGCTAATTGATAACAAATAACAGAAGTTGAAAGATAACACATAGGTTTATCTAACTGCTTTGTGGCGCGCGCATCTTTATTCATTACATTTTTTTTGGAAAAGAATCAAAAAATACTGACTGGACACTTGTGGAATTCCTAACCTCAAAAGCTAATATAAACCACTGTTTTACGAAAACTTTCTTTGAACTGTGACAAGAAAATCAGAATAAACTTTTCCTTATTCAGTGCCTACAGGTTATATATTTGCTCCCAATGGGAACAAGTAAGCGTCGCAAAAAGTTTGAGGTGGCGTATAAAAGAATGGCAGCTTTGCCTTGGTTTGATAGCCTTTCAGGATGGTAGTGAACTTGATTTCTGGTTGTCTCCAGGATCACTGGGGTTGAACTCAATCTTAAAGGTCTTTTCCAACCTTAATGATTTTGTCATTCTATCCTATGCAAAATTTCAATTTTGGTTTCTGTTTTGCTTTGTTAGGGTTTTTTTGTTTGGTTGGTTGGTTTTGTTGGTGGGGTTTTGTTTGTTTGTTTAGGTTTTTTGGTTTTTTTTTTTTTTACATCAGAGTGGTAAGTTAGATTTAGTTGAATACTGTTGGTTAGTGCTTTTAAAGAAACAGTCTCTAGGTTACTGGGAAACAGCTTCCAACTTCATTGGCATCACTTGTCTTTGCAGGCTTTATGAACTGTCTTGGTTATGGAGAATCATTTAGATTAGCTGTCCAGTTGGACATGAGCAGTTCATAGCTTTTTATACTTCACTGTGGTTGAGTATGAGGATCCTAATTACCTAATCTCTACCACTTATTACTATTTGGTTATTGCAACATCTGTTTACTAACAAATTTGCATTACAGTTCCACTTAATAGGCTTCGGGAAGAAATTTGATTATCTACGTCAAGTACATTTTACTGATTTATCAAGAAGAAAAGCACTTGTGAATTTCTGCCAAGAAAACTGTGGAGAGGAGTATTCTTCTTCCCACTCCAGTGTGTGCTTTGGTCAGTCTCGGTCAGTCTTGAGCCTCAGGTGGGGGGTGGGACAGGTGCTCTAGTGCCACTTCAAATGGTTGGCAGCATCTTTATTAATTCATGTATCTCTAACCACCCATCTGTTGTGCATACAAATAAATCTCAGTTAGGGAGCATGTCAAAAAAAGATGATCTGAGTCAACTCTTCTGCTGTTTATTATTCCAAAGCTCAGGTCCACTAATAGCGCTGATTTGTTTTCTTCCTGCAGTCTGTCCTTTGACAGAACCACGTCTTTCGGCCTTCTACCAACTCTTAACGTCTGTTGAAACCTTTGGCCATCTACCCCTGCCAGTTATTATAGTTGAGCCTTGGTGCTACTGACCAGTTCGTTATGAAAGCATTATCTCTTCCAGTCTGGGCTACAAGGAAAACTACTTTATCTCACAGATATGAGCAACAGGATATTGCATTTGCATAAGAGACTGTGGCAACTGAGTAGAGAGTACAGATGTCTGGGTGGAATTTATGTTCTGGTTTTGGTTTGGATGAGATGGCCCCAGTTCATGTAAATCCACACTTTGAAATTATTTACTGTCCAAGCCACTGCATCAAATCCCTACCTGGGGTCTGTAGAAGGAGGGGGGCAAGGTAGTTAAGAAAAATGTTTGTTGTGGTGGTTGTTGTTTCTGTGAGAAGGAGGCCAGTTTTGCAACACCTACATATATCATTATTTCTTCTCACTTCTTATACTTGTTTACCTTCCTTACCTTCTGTCAAATAGCATCTGTGTAGGCTTCAGTTTTGATCTCCTAGAAAAAACAACTTTTTTTCTTTTACTCTTTCATCCTGCTGTGTTATTGTTTCTGTGGAAGGACCTCAAGAGCTATGTGTTTGTCAAATAGTAAGCTTGGTCATGTTGTTACCATCACAGTAACCATCTTCTGGTTAAGTGATACACAGTCCCTCTGTATCCAGCATCAAAGGTCATGATGAGACAGATAGAAAATTATTGTGGTCTCTCCAATAACAGTGAAGCTCAGCTGTTGACCATACGTGGCCAAAGGCTGAAACAGTTAACTGGAAAACCCATCAGGAAAACACCCTTGATTTCTTCCTTCCCATACACAAGAGAAATGAAGGACAAGGTCTGTTTCTAGTAGAGTTCAATTAACAGTGTCTTGCACACTTCCTACCCTCTGTAGGCCTGTGTTGTGTCACTCCTGCTCAGAATGGTTATTGCATTAACAGTAACTTGCGGTTGTTCTGTGTACTGAGAATGAATTTTAAATCTAGCTACAGGCAGAGAGGTCAGTAGCAGATGATAGAGTCACAGAAGATCTTCCTGGGATGGTCATCTATTGCTGCCCCCCATCAGAGGGGGCAGATTCTCCCCAAAGCGGAGTCTGTTGTATTTCCTGACAGATTAAAAGCAGGCTAGGCAGAGACCTAAAAAAAATTTCACTAGAGTGATGATGGCCTTCCTAAGATGTTGCATCATCATCATCATTCCGTAGACTTTTTATTTTGAAAATTCTAGTATAAATTATTGACTGTTTTGAAAATAGAAAATTACAGTATAATTCAAGGAGGTTGTAAACAAGTTTATGTTTGATGTGCTGCTATATATAGAATACATTTCTGAATTTTGACTCTGAAGGATCATCTTGCAGGTAGGGAAGGTGATCAAGTTTATTCAATTGGTATTTGGCTTCAGTAGGTTTTTCCATCTTTGCACTGGCTTGTCCAGCTCTGGCAGTATCACAGAATTACAGAATGGTAAGGATTGGAAGGGACCTTCTAGTTCAACCTCTCTGCCAAAGCAGGATCACCCAGGGCAGGTTGCACAGGAACATTTCCCAGGTGGGTTTTGAAAGTCTCCAGAGGAGGAGACTCCACATCATCTGTTGTACAAACAATTGTTAAATTCATTGCTATTCCAGTTTTCCAGATCTTTTCTCTTTTATTTAAGAGACAAATGCTCATACTCACAGCTTTTCATTATTTTTATTTTTTGTTAACTACTAAATGTTTCAGTATGTTAAAACTATAAGTTAAGGTGGGAATGTAATAAAATGTTCTAAAGAAACAGTGGCCCAGTTAGGGAACTTGTCACCTAGGTGCTTTTCCTCCACTGGTGTATTTCTATAGCATCTCGGCAGAAGTATTTTACTCTTCACAGTGACTATCAAATCTATAAAACTTCTGTTTAAAGTCATGTTGGTTTAACATTACAAAGCTTTATTGTTTTGTGTGCTAAAATGCTTAAGAAACAATTCTAAATTTCTTAAAAGAAACTGAACAGAAAAAGTTCTCATCACACAGTCATAATTTTTTCCTTAATCTTGGTTGTGAGGTAGGAGATTCACTTTGAGTTTGCTTTATTACCCTAAACAAGTAATTAGATATTCTCATAAGGATTGGGAAATCCTAAACAGCTTGTGTCAGTCTGTAAACTGAAGTTAAAATAACAATAGTGGAATATTGTCTGTGAACTTAATAGGTCCCTAAGACCACAACTGGTGGGAATTGGGGTTGATTCTGTCAGGTGTGAACTCAGCCATGAACTGCTCACCGTCCATTCATCCTCTCCATCTTACAGTTCAACACTCTCACACTTGCAGAGCTAGATCATTGTTCCTTTGCTAGAAAGGACTTCAGCTCAGAAAGTTGTCCTCCCAAGCAAACCACTGGTGGTCTTCCACACTTCTTTCTGTAGCTTGTCAAGATTTATAAATGTGGTTAATAATATTTTGACATTTTATAGGTGAAGCAGGCAGTTGTTTCCCCTTCACACTTTCCCTAAATACTGTTGCAGGGGTTTGGGAAATTTGCAACACTATTTTTATGGAAATTCATTGGAATTTAGAAAAGTTAGAGAAACACAGGTCTTTGATGCACACCTGTTTATATAGGTGGACATAATATAGGGAACCAAGTGTTCCCTTCAGACTAAATGAGTGTTAAACCCCTGATCAGGTGCAGTAGGGTGCTAAAAGCCACCTACTGCAAATTTAAAGATAGAGTGTAGAAAGAAAGAGTGAACAACAAAATCTTCCAACAAATCTGCATATGCACAAATGAGAGACACCTTAATGTGCTTCAGGAGTTAAATCATTTCTATTTTGAACACTGCTGGTTGTGCATGAAACAGTTGTTGCAGGCATTTAAACAAGGTGCTGAACAACCCCTTAGCAGGTGGCTCGATTAATGTGTCCACAAAGTTTTCTAATGGGATGGGGGGTAAGATCCATGTAGCTAAGAGCATGAGAAGCTGACTTGGATGCCTTTTTACCCCTTATGGAATAGTTCAGGAGGTGCATTACTTGGAAATGTCAGCTACTAAGTAACGGTTTCAAATACCTTAGAAAATACTTATAAATGGCTTCCAGTGATTATATGTTAAGATGAGATGACTACTGTGCACTTAAATGAGATGCTTATTTCAGTCTCTGTGCAGCTTAATTTCAAGACACCAAAGGTCAGGGAGGCTCTAGTAATAATCTAATAACAATTGACTGCACGTTTCTGGGAGATTTAGCTGCATTAGAGCTTGGTTGCTAAGAGCAGGATGAATTAGTTATTACTTAACTGGCATAACTTGAAGCAGCATCAGCCATTGAATGTGACTAATACAATGTCATGGAGTAGCCAAAGGTAGCTAATGCTTCGACAGCTGCTCTAGAAACTCAGAGCACAGTCACTGTGGCTCTGAGCGGATTTGCCTGCGTCCCACCTAATAAGGATGTGATTAAATTGGAATTGGGGTACCTGATACCATGGTTTTAGCTGGTAGGCATCAGGCCATGGTTCTTGAGAGGAATTAGATGTTGAATGCATTCACTCAAGTGAAAAAAATATCTTTCCTTTGACTTTTTATTTTGAAATTTTATTTTTATACAGATGTTTCTTACAGCAACAGCCTGTATCACTCTGAAGCTTGCCTCCCTCTGAATCTTTGCATGATTAGATGGTATGATGAGTGTAAATTCACTTTGAGATGCACAGATCCTAGGCACTAATTAATTGCAAAGAGTTTGTATAATATTGATAGGAAAACAGTATTCTGACTACAACACAACTAATAACAGTTTCCCTGGAACACCAAATGGACATTTAAGTCTCAAGACCAGAAGCTTATTTACAGTTTAATTAAAGTAAATGCACATTAATAGTGATATTATTAGTAGTCAGTGTCTTTGGGAATTTACAGGCAATTAATCTTCATATATCCTAGGGGAATAAATGATAATTTGAGGATGACTAATTTGATCTCGTAATTCTAAATATGATATTGAAATTTATTAATACGATTTAAAAACTGCCTCTCGTTTATTTTCTGTTAATTTAGTGAGGACTTTGTTTAAGAAAAAACTTGTGGTTTTGAGTGAGCATATTTCTCTCTTGCATTGGAGGCTCAAGTTCATATGCTGTGGCAGGGGGAGAGGCAGCCTTGCTGTTGCAAGTTGCATTCCCCTCTTCCCTGATGGTGTGGAGCTGTGTAAGACAGGAGAGACTTTTCCCACAGGAGACAGTTGTGCTCCACTCGGTGTCTCGATGCTCACCATACTGCTTTGCTTAACAGTTCGACTCACTAACCTGGAAATAAAGTAGGCAAGTGAGTTGGATCAGCTGATGAAAAGATGTGAGACATGCTGGAGCTGGTGCCAAGGATGGTGTGAGTAAGGGAAGGGGAAGATTTTTCCTCTTGAAGCAACAGTGAGCTGCTAGGTTAGCTGCTAGTCATGGGATTGCTGCCTTGGTCTGGGCCACTTTAACCAAAGCATTTCTGTGTGAAAACTGACACTTTCTAAAAGCAACATCTAGCTGTTTATATTAGTGCTGTCCAAAGTATTAAATCTCAGTTGAGAAGGCACTTGGAGAAAGCCAGAGATGGGTTGAAGAGCTCTGAGGACTCACGACAGTCACTGGAATACATTCATCCCCCATCTTCCTTTGTTCTCTTTCAGGGATCATGAATTCCATTTTTACAGTCATTAGTTTCTTTGAGGCTTTGGGATCTTGGAGATAACATCATTATGTTAGACGGGAGTACATAGAGCTGAGTTTTGTTATGAATCCAGGCTAGGGAATAAAATGAGACCGTGTATGGGGTTAACATG
>VWZY01005554.1:478761-513959 GCA_013399075.1 Chloroceryle aenea | reverse complement strand
GGGACAGCTGACCCAAACTGACCAAAGGGTTATTCCATACCATATGATGTCAGCTGAACTATAAAAGCAAGGAAAGGAGGGGGGCGTCATCACCTTGTCCATCAGAACAACCTCTATGTGTTTGGAGCCCTGCTTCCCAAAAAGGGCCAGACATCACCTGCTGATGGGAAGTAGGGAATAAATCTTTGTTTCCTTTTGCTTCCACACAGAATTGCTTCGCTTTTCATTAAACTGCTTTTAATCTATGAGTTTCATCTTATTTTCTTCCCCCTGGTCTAGCTGAGAAGAGGAAGGGGCAAGTGATAGAGCAGCTTGGTGGGGCATCTGGTGTCCAGCCAAGGTCAAACCACTACAATGTCCTACTCTTTTTGATTACTGCATGTAGAATGGTAAACCGTTGGTATAGAATCAAGACATGGCAAATACATGTGTAGGTCTTAGCATGACAACTCTGAAATTAATATGCAGTAGACATGTAGCATTGTGTGCCAAGCAATCAACTAGAATAAGGCAGGAGAAAAACTAAAAAAATACTTCTAACATTACTTGTCTTGCACTTTTTTTTCCTCTATGTTTCTCACTTTAAGAAAAAGATGGTTTCTGAGCATGTGTAAAACTATGTTCTAACTGAGTAATGTTTTAATCGTAGAATGGCAAGGGTGTGAAGGCACCTCCAGAGATCAAGTCCAACCTCCCCGCCAGAGCAGGAGCACCCAGTGCACACCACACAGGAACAGATCCAGATGAGTTTTGAAAGACTACAGAGAGGAAGACTCCACAACCTCTCTGGGCAGCTTGTTTCAGGCTCCATCACTCTTTTTCCTCATGTTGAGGTGGAACTTCCTGTGTTTCAGTTTGTGACCGATGACCCTCGTCCTATCACAGGGCACCACTGAAAAAGAGACTGTCCTCTTCTTCTTGACACCCACCCTTCAGATTATTTGTAAACATTAATAAGATCCCCTCTCCTCAGTCTTCTTCAGGCTAAACAGCACCAGAGCTCTCAGCCTTCCCTTATAAGAGAGATGTTCCACTCCCTTAATCACTCTCGTAGCTCATCTCTTGTTGGACTCTCTCGAGTATTTCCCTGTCTCTCTTTAACAGTGGAGACCAGAACTGGATGCAGTACTCCAGTTGGGCACTAGGGCAGAATAGAGGGGCATGAGAACCTCCCTGGACCTGTTGGACACATTCTTCTTTATGCACCCCAGGACACCATTGGCCTTCTTGGCCACAAGGGCACATTACTGTCTTATGGAAAACTTATTGTCCACCAGGACTCCCAAGGTCCTCTGTGGAGCTGCCTTCCAGCAGGCGAACTCCTAACCTGTACTGGTGCATAGTAGGTTATTATTATAACTTAATAACCAAATAATATTCCTATTCCAGTGTAGGACTCTACAGTGATTCTTGTTGAACTTCTTGATCTTCCCCTTTGCTCAGCTCTTCAGCCTGTCCAGATCTCGCACAGCACAGCCTTCTGTGTTTTTAATCATGTTTTATGAGGCATGATTATCATTACCTTTTGTAATAGAAGAACTAAGAGTGATTACTTGGCAGCGGGTGACAGGTTCAACGTAAACATCATAAGAATTCATGCGAATTAATGAAATGGCAACACTTTATACTAGCAGATGCTTCTCTATGCTAAAAGTCTCTGAGTGTTGAAAAGGATGAGTTGATAGAAGTATGCTGAGGGTTATTAAATACAAGGATACCATCTTTGGCTCAGGAAATCCCTCAGCTGAAATGTCCACTGAAATTGGAAGGACATGTTAAAGAAAAAGCATTACAGGTTGGGCTTAGTTTCATCATCTTTTTTAGGTCTCTATTAGTGGAGACTGTCAGAAACACGACAGCAGATTAAAAACCTTTGCTTTTACACAACATCTTCCTTTGGTTGAATAATAGGTGCATTAGATTTCAGGATGGAAGGTGTTAGCCACCATTATGGTTGCTAATTAATTATTGACTTAGATTTTTCACATCAATTTGCTGATGTATTTTTCCATATCAGAAAGTTGCAAATGGAACATTCCCAGTGTAGAGCCCTTGGTTCTGCCCCCACATGCTTGCTGAGTTTCATTGTAGTTTCATTGCTACTATTTCAGTTTTCTTTTATTTATTTCAGATAGAGAGTTTAAAGTTGGAACAGCAAAATTTCACCTTGTTCTAAGGATGCCTACAATTTATTCTTTACTATCATCCATTTCTCTGTGGTGTTCAGGTCTGCTGAATTACTCTAAAAATATTCCCATTCTTGAATGTAAGTAGTTCATGAACTCTCCTTTGCAGCACTCAGTACCATCTTCCTATATTGAGTAAAGGGCTCTCTTTCACTCCTAGTTACCCTGCTAAGCTTGCAATAAGAGTTTCCTCTTCCTTCATACAGCCACTGGTTTTTAATTATAACCTAATTTTAAGTTGATTCTGTTCTTCTCTTTAAAGAGCTAAGAGCTCAATCCAAGCAAGGCTGAGATGTGAAGTGGGGCCTGGGAGGAATTTAAGTGTCAAAATCTTAATTTTGTCATCCTAATCTCTGCCAAATTTCTATCAAGACCCAAATCCATAAGCACTTTTAGCTAATGTAGCTCCAGTTAAATTCCCTCAGTGCCTCAAAGTCTGCTTGTGCACACGTGTAGCAGTGCTCTGCGCATCATACACGGACTTGAGCATTTTTGAGTATCCTCTCTGAAGAACAGTTGAATTGTGTACAGATCAAGCTGTATACAAGTGACAGAATGAATGAATGACATACGTAATATGTTCACCCTGACTTCCTGAGAAGCAGAGACACTTCTGTGTCTCAACACAGTACTATAGCACTTAAGATATGTTAAACAAGAGGGAGCAGTTGCACATTTCCATTTCCTGGTCCAATCTGGTTCATAACCTTCCCTGGTAAGATATCCATTGGATGATATATAAGGCAGGGCAGCTGGGGAGCAAGAACTCCCTTCAGTTCTCCTCAGAAAGTAACTGATCTTCTCTAGTATAGTGAGAACCCACCTGGAGTACTGCATCCAGCTGGAGTCCTCAGCACAGGAAAGACATAGACCTGTTGGAGCAGGTCCAGAGGAGGGCCACAAAAATGAACACTTCTCCTATGAGGACAGGCTGAGAGAGTTGGGGTTGATTATCCTGGAGGAGAGAATGCTCTGGGGAGACCTTATTGTGGCCTTTCAGTACTTAAAAGATGCCTAAAAGAAAGATGGGGACAAACTTTTTAGCAGGGTCTGTTTTGATAGGAGAAGGGGTAATGGTTTGACACTAAAAGAGGGTAGATTTGGGCTAGGTATAAGGAAGATATTTTTTACAATGAGTATGGTGGTAGAAGTCTTCTCCCTGGAAACATTCACAGTCAGGTTGGACAGGCCTCTGAGCTACCTGATCTAGTAGGGGGGGTTGGCCTGGATGACCTTTTAAAGTGTCTTCCAATCCAAAGCATTCTGTGATTCTTACTACGTGCTGCTCCCTGATCTTATCCCTGGGTGCTGCATACCTCTCTGTCTTAGGAGCAGAAGGCACTTTGTTCTCCCGATATGCCTGTGCATACCTTGGGTGTTTCTGGGGTGTGTGTGTGTATGTTTTGGAGATACCATGCTGTTGGTCCTCTGTTAAACCATCTTTGGCATGCAGGGTAGATGAAGTCATATCTCTCTGCACATAGTCTGCTCCAAGTGGGCTCTATCCAGTCTTTCCAAGATTTTTGATCCTGTGTTTACTTATAAAGCAAATATTAAATCAAGAAACCAAAACTTCCAAAATAATTTCCTGTAAGATCGATGACTTTGGTATCCTAAAATGACAGCAGTGTACATTCTGAGACTAAAACCATCAGTATGTATTGCTCTGTTCTCTAGACTAACAACTGTGGCATTACCTTGATTGGCTTGGTTCAGTTCTAGCCAAATCATAATATCAATTGATCATTAGGTCTGGTATTAACCATAAAGACAGGTCTAACTTTATTTGTGTCTAATTGCTGCTTTTCTTTACTCTTACTTTGCTAGGGACTTCCCCTGCAGCTGAATCTCTCTTGATGCAGAACAGTAGTCACATAACATGCTTTCTGAACTTGGAGGAACTTTGTTTTATTTTCTGATCTCTATTTAATGTTTCTTTTGCCTTGTTTATCTTGCCTGATAAATGGAAAACATCTCAATCACACAGGTCTTACACCATTTCATGGTGTTCAGTCTCCTTACTTGAACATTTCCATACTTTACCTTTTCTGTCTTAAAGATGAAATAACCATCTAACGTGAACAATCATTTTTTACCCAAAACCCCTTTCCTTTTTATAAAGTTAATGATGTTGCTTTTAGAAGCTGCAGGATTTCAGGAGCCACACTTTATTCAAATGCTCGGTGAGAAGAAGCAGGTTCGCAGGTCATTGGAAGTATTACTGAATAAAAAGGCTAAATTGCAGTGCCTCATTTCTTCCAAGCTGCTGTGCTTTATTACGCATTCTGCGAAGTGCTGTCTGTGTGCCCTTCCGGTTTCTGAGATACACAACAGAAATGCATCAGTTTTATAGGTAAAGTTTCCCTAAAATATATGTGTGCTTAATTTAGCTACTAATATGAAAACAGCTTCTCAGTGCAGAACACACACACCAAAAATCATTTGCCAGTTACTGTGTTTGAAATGTAACAATTTGGTCATGAAACTTACTAAATAATCAATAGTTTTTGACAAGATAGTTGGTAGTTCTAATAAATAGCTCATGGGGACAAAATAATTTGATTCAAACATTTGTTACACAGTTGTTTTCAAGTACTGTACTGGAAGCTGAATATAATTTTACCTCATTTCTGTTTCTATTCTACCTTAATGTTTATTTCCAGTACAATGACTTGTAACTCCAAATGCTGAGAACTTTAGAAGCGATTTATAAAACAGTTTGTGTTTCATAAATTAGATCTAAAAACAAAACAATGAAAAAATAAAAGAAGCCTGTGGTAAAGCTGTTCAACTCATTAAATTTTCTTTTAGAAATTGAAGGTGAACTTACTGATTCTCATTTTGGTCGGTAACCGTTTTTACATCTTACTGTAATTTGAATTTCAGGAGGATGTTCTTTTTGAAGCCTCATGAATTTTGGGTAGGGAGAACTGTTTCCCACCTCGGTACAAATACAGAGAGAGTGAGGAGGTACAAAAATAAGGCCAGCACACACAATGTTTTGTAAACATCAGATCTAAGGAGGGAGGTCTGTGATGGGACGACAGGTGGAATGGGTACGTTGTGAGGACGTGTCACAGCTACTGCTGTAATGAAATAACTGAATATGCTTTTGGAGTGCATTGAGACAGGATCTCTCGAGTCAAACACTGCAGATCGATAAGCAGTGTTATCTGTGTGGATTATAACTTTCCTGTATTTCTGCAATGTAGCTAGAGTTTCCTAGATATCAAGGTTATTACGAAACTTAAAAAAATCAGACTAATTTGACTTCCTGTAGTTTATCTAATATGTCCAGAGTTCTTCAGGATAACGGCTGTTTAAGCATAGGTAAATAAGAAAGGCTTTTTTCTTTGCACCAGCAAATAAGATTCAGTTGCAGTGAAGCCTTTTATTATAGACTTAAGGGTCTGACCGGGTGATAACATGACTCAAAACCACCAGGCAAGGTGCAAAGTGTATCTCTGAGAAGCTGTTTTAGAGTCTCATTCCTGTGTAGTGTGGTGGACAGTTTAAGGGAATTGCTTCTCAATTACAGGGCTGTCCTTGATAACAGTGAGAAAAAAATTGGTTTGGACAGTATCGATTCCAAGCACTTCTGTTTCTCTTTGGGGACATTTCCAGCCAGCAAAACATTCACTGATGGTCAGATAAAACAGCTTAAGTTCTCCCCATGCTTAATTTAATCAATAGGAGCCTATTTACATTGCAGAATGTTGGCCATGTTAATTTAGCCTTGGAAATGTCATCATCACATGCCTCTGAGGATGAATAGAAAACAAGTTCTGCTTAAATATGTACAAGCTTATTCAAGTCTCTTCTATTTTCCCAAGTTACTTTTTTAAGAGTACTTTTTTTTTTCCTAATATCAGTTTTAGCAAGTTATATCTACCTTTCCTGAGCTGCATATGATGATTCTCTCTTTGTAAACATTTGGTTTGAAACACATTCGTTTTTAGTAAGAGCTGTGTGACTTCTCTCCTGTACCACAAGGAGAGCTGGAAATGGCCATCATGGGCTACCACTGGGTTTGGAAGACCTTTAATGCAAAATTTCACCTTCAGAATATTTAGCAACTGTTGCTCACAAATTCTGTGAGGTAAAAGAGAAATGGTATCACCTCTTAGAGAGAAGTTGGGATAAAGTGAGATTAATTGCTTTGCCTAGGGCCACTGTTCAACTCAGTCACGTGGTCCAGAAGTAAAGCTCCACAACGGACAGGGCCTGAAGTGCTTTGCATATGGTAGTTAGTCTGATTATATTAATTATAAAAGGTCATCCACATGATGTATTTTCTCATTAGATGAAGTGCATGATTAAAATTCAGAAGAAACAATAATGCAGGGTTGGTGGGGGTGGTGGTTTTTTGTTTCTTTTTCTTGGTGTGTTTTTGGTTTTGTTTTTTTTTTTAAAAAAAAAGTCCTCAGCATTCCAGCTAGAAATGGATGCAAGATTTGCATATAGATACATCTGATGTTCACAACGCAATGTCCAATTTTGGCTTTTGGGTTTCTTTGCTTGCTCTCGGCATTATCTCAGCTGTGAACTTTCTTTGCTATAGTAACAGCACAGTATAGAAAGTCATACATTTTAAGATTGCATTTTGGGTCTAGAAATTCCCTGATCATGTTACTATTACTTTTACGTATGCTGTGGCAGCAAGTCCATTAGCAGAACAAACAGGGACTAGAGCAGGAGCTGGGGAAATGAATACAGGCTATTGGCAGAAGCAGGTAAGACATGACAAGTGCAATCCATGGATTAAGACAGTGCGTGAGCAAGGGTCTGTTAGCACCTGAGAAATCCTTTAGAGGTATGAAAACCATCATGCTAATAATAATTAAGTGTAAAAATAATCATAATCTTAAAATTTTCTTCCGAGAAACAAGAAAAACATGGAAGAAAAATGTCTGTGGCTAGGTGGGGGATATTGTGAATAGAGATGATTGTATTTTACTGCTGTAATGACCAGTGGAGCTCCTTGGAGAGGTGACATGAATCAGTGTCAAGAATCAAATGAAGGTTGATTTGGCTGCAGTGCAGATCCCATCACATGTGTCAAGATGCAGTACAGGTTGGCATTTATGAGTCTGCCTTCATAACTATTTCCAGCATCTGACGTGATGAGGAAAGCTGTAAAGAAAGTGACAGGATAAGTTTTGTTATAGGCTTGTGCCTGTAAAAGAGAATGGTAGGAAAAAAAAAAAGTTAACATCAGAGAAGAAAAATGCTCCTTCTGTTGTGCTCTTCTTCTGTATCTTCTTTCTAACCAAACAGAGCCTTTGAAGAGCAACTGGCCATGGGGTTTATAAACGATTCTGAAATCCATGCGACAAAATATATCTTGCATACCAGTAAGAATTGATAATTGAGTTGGTGTAATATCGTGCTCATCCTTCATTTTTTGACCATTTAATTTCACATTATGCATGAAATGAAAATGAACAAATTTATTTTCACGTGTGATCCATTTCAGCTTTTTTTTTTTTTTTAAACTATGGGAATTAAATGAATACTCCTTTTTGACTTTAGTCTACAAATTCACTGTCCCATCCAAGTAGCATCATGTTTAATAATAACAAAACCTTGCAATTAGAGTAAAATGTTATAATTTAAATAATGTGGTTTTAAATTAGCTATCTCTGGCCAAAGGACTTGCTTCTACAGTTACTAAATACATAAATGAGAGAAAAATACTATATTTAAAATGTTCTTTATATATAATTTTTGTAATGAAATTTGGCATTACAAACATAAATGTGCATTAACCAGAAATTTGGATTTTTGGTGGCACTGTGTGCTTTAATTAAGCTGTTTGTTAAATGCATTGACATTTCTGTTGCTCTTAGCTTTTTTTAATTCTTCCTTGTAATTCCACTTTAAAAAAAAAATGATGCTACACTTGTGCTTAAAATACTCCTGTGCTATCAATGTGATCATTAATAAATTGTGGGGTTTTACCTGTTTTTTAACAGTAGCAACCTATGATGTCTAGTGATATTTTCAGGTATTCTGTGTTCTAGTCAAAAGTTAATGTCCTTATTTCAGGATCCCAGGTATTGTTCAAACATCTGATGTTTTAGATATTTTATATACTCTCAGAGAAGCACAGTTTTGAAAACCTAGCTATTCCATTTTTGTCTAACATGAAGGTGCTCTTCCTGCAAACGTTTTGCTGCAGCAGGGAGTGCAGAACAGTTCTCCATTTCTTGTGTTTAGTTAGAGCTGCTTTGACAAATTTTCTGCAGTGGCTCCTGGTACTGTCATACGTGAAAGCCAAACACAATTTTACATTTGTTCTAAGTCCCTTCTTGCAAGCAGGTGCTGGGATTCACATTTAGACAGTTGCCTTTTTAGTTAAAATGTTATTTTCAATTTTTCTCTCCATTGTATTTTTCTGTGTCCTCTAGGAGGGAAAAAGAATTTCTAGATGATAGAGAATCAGCAGCTCTTCCTATTCTGTTTTAAAAATAAAACCAATACATCGAAGAAAAGAAGACGTATTCTTCCCAGAAAATTGTTTATATAAAATGCCATAGTCAGAAAGTGATAAAGAATAACTATTTTTTTAGCGGCTGGAGAACATCAGAATATAGTCTTCAATTCCCTTACGTGTTTTGTAATGCAGATTCCCTTTAAAGTAGCCTTGCCAATGTACCTTAAATACATTTTAGAATTATTTTACCATGAAATTAGTTTTTCTCCATCATTGGCTTAGTTGAATCCTTCTTTTTGATCTATGCTGGGACATTAGAAGTGAAGCTGTGGCTGCACGTACTATTTTAGTAGGTTTCTATCAAAATGTGTTCTGCAGTAGACCATACCCATTGAGAGCAGAGGTTATTAGTGTAGCCTGGCTGCTGTGTAACTGGCTTCTCCAGCTCTCACCATGAGTCTTACTTAATTCCCACGCTCTATACTTCTGCCACCAGGTTGTATTTACATATTTATTAACCAGAGGAAGAGCAGAGAAGAGAATTTCAATCTTGACAAGAAATGCAGAATGACAGAAGGCTCTTCAGGCTGTCCTCTTGCCCTGCTAGTCATTGCTCAGCCTGATCTAAACTCCAGCCCCTGGAGTCTCCTCCCTAGTAAACAACTTGCAAGGTATTGCCTGCCTTTGAAACTTACATACTAGAGAATGGAAACAGGTTTTGGTTCATTAGTTTGTCTTCTGGGGTTTTGTTTGTTTGTTTGTTTGTTTGTTTGGTTTTTTTTAGGAGGGCTAACTGAAGCACTTAGAGGAAATAAATTGGCCTGAGTAGACAATTTTGGTGTACTAATATTTCCTTATCCTTGTCTCATTAATGGCTTTTTTCCTTCTTCACTTGCAGGTAGTTAATTTTCTTCCCTTTGTTACTCTTTTATTTTTAAACTGTTACCTGTTAATAGCTGTGGGGAAAAAAAATGTTTATTGGTTTTTATTTACACAGCCTGTTAAAGAACAACTATAATAAAATCAGGGCGCACTTCATTACTTTCATGAGGAAGTTAAGGTTGCATCAGAGCCGTTGAACCTCATGTTAAGGAAAATTATTTTTCCTAAATCTTTCTGATATTTACTTACCATTTTATCTGGGGATATTTTGTGATGCTTTTAGGTGGAATGTTGTTGTGTTTTGTTTTTTTCTTTCTTTTTAAACAATAGTTTCAAAGCTCTCACAAGCAAGAAGCTACACAAACCAGTAAAAGATGCAGTAGCTGGATTTCAGAGGGTTAAGAGCCATTTTGCAGATTTTATAACCAGTCTGTCTCCAAAGTGAAATACCACAAGTCATTTTCTTTCTAAAGTAAGAGTGTACAAGTGTAAGGCTGCCCTTATCTAGAACCAGGAACTCAGAGAGTCAAGAGGATATGGAAGATTTCTTAAAAGGTAGCCCACACATTGAGAAGACCAATCTCTGTCTTATTCTTACATATGCCTAATACTGCCTTTGTGAGCATAGTCACTGAATATCCAGGAGGGACGGGGTTTCCATGAATAGTGTTTTAAGAACAGAAGAAGCAGCCTTATTTTTATTTTTTTAATGATGTGTTCTGCTTGTGGACACTTCCATATCCCCTTGTAGACAGGAGGACTAAAATTCAGCATCTGCTGAGAGTAACAACTGTGGTTCAGACATGCATCAAAACTAGTTGTGCTTAAGGATTTGTAACTAAAGATTGTTTCTCTGGGCAGCTCTAGGCAGCAAACTAATAGTACCTTGGTACTGTAGTTTTGTGCTGTATGAAGAAAGGAAAACTGATTCGAGGGTGATGCTGACTTGCTTTTTTCATATCTGTTCTTGGAACGGGAATGTAAAATGACATAAAAATAGGATAAACATTGTACTCTCTACCTAAGAATAGGAATGTTGTTAGTGACGAAAAGATACTAAGTTCACGTGGTGCTTAGGAGTGTCGTTTAGTGGTGAACTTGGCAGTATTAGGTTGGGCTTGATGATCTTAAGTCTTTTCCAAGCTAAATGGTTCTGTGATTCAGATGTGTAGTTTTCACTGGAGTTTCAGATGCCTCACTCAGTTCAGCAGGATCTATTTAATGCCATTGCCTTTGTGGTCAGTACAGGCATTTCTTGCAGAACTGCTTGCAGCTAGAGACCCTCACAGGGCATGCCTGCCATGGCTCTTCTCGGGGGGCTCGCTTGCTTTTCCTTACCTCGAAAGCTGGGCCACGTGCATCAAACTAGACCTGTTGCACAATCCATTGTAGCACTGGGATGTCACCTAGCACATTGATTCAGGAATTTGGAGATACAGAAGTCTGATATGAGAGATGGAAACTTGTTCCTTCAATTTGGCAGCCTGCATCTTAACCTGAATGTAAAGATACCTGTATTTGTACCCTACAGTTTCCAACCCTTCAATGCTTTGAAGAGCACATATACTGCATTGCCTTAATACTTCAATAATCTGTAAAACAGATTTACACTTTAACACAGCCTACTGGTGGCAGGGCAGTTGGGCTTTTGTCCAGCAACTAAAATGTGATGTGATGCATGAATGTACAATTTTTTCCAAAAAAAATGCTCACTGATATTTTTAGCAGATATTCGCATTGAGCCAAACAGCTGGCTGGGTGCCAGCTGAGTGATGCCTGTCGAATACTCCTTTCTAGACACCTCTGCCTGTCATGTGTCTTTGTACTGCAGCAGTGAGCGTGGTGCAGAGAACGGTGCAGAGCGATGGCGTCCCATGCTCAGTTTCTGTGTCCGCTGCCTGGCCAGACTGTACATTTTGTGCAACCTCTTTTACAGATGTCAGATGTGTCTGCCTGTGGGAGCTGGCTCAAAGGCTTGGGGGTTGTGAATGCTCCACTGCAATCGCATAGCACCTGGTTTCTACAACCAGGAATAAGTGTGTATTCATTTTGTTGTAACTTTAACTTGCTGTCTATGACAATCCGACATGTAAATCAGCTCTCTTCTTAATTTTTTCCCTCAGTTCAAATTAATCATCTTTCCTGACCTGCTCAGGACTGATTTTCTTACTGTTCTGCCATTCCCTGCTTTCTCTTTGCTGTCTGCCCTGGCAGCTCTGCAGATCTAGCTTGCTGAGCTTTTGCTTTAGGCTTCAGGGTTTTTTCCACCTGTCCTGTGAAAAGAATATGTAGCAGCAGAAGCTGCTCTGATTTCTCTGTAAAACTTAGTGTTTTCTGGAGTTTGTGGCCTTTGCTTCCTGCTCTCTTCCCTACCCCCCACCCCATCTCCTGGCAAAGGGGCAGTGGGTCATATAGCAGTCCAGAAATGAAAAGGCTCTCCTTTCAACCCTCTCCAACTGCAGAAAGCTTAATCTCTGCACAGGCAACAGTGACTGAGGAATGTCTGTGCTGCTACAGTCCAAAGTTATTGGCCTGAATCTGCCATTATTCAAGTTGTAATCTGGGAAGCAGAGCAGCATTTGAGATGCTTTTTAGGGCAGTCACAGGAGCTGCCCCATAAGAGTGTGCACTGCCAGGTTACCGGCTGCTCCTGCATTCCAGAGCGACACCGTGGCACCCGCCCCCACAGCAGTTTGCCTGCTGGTGGCTGACAGCTTGGTCTTGTGAGGATGACATCTCAGGTGTGGTCCTAAACCTAGAGTTATTATTTTGAAACCTGCAACATTCTCCTAAGTTCCCAAGTGTGAAGTAATAAATAAATAAGCAAACAAGTAAATAAACCATTACTCCTCACCCTCTGTGGCAGGGAAAAGCAGGAAAAAATGTAAGCAAGGTTTAAATGCCACAAATAAAAGTAAAAGTTCTAGTCAGTCACACATTTTTTAGATAGCTTTTTATTTATTTAGAAGCATAGGTAATTTATTTCTTTTTAGAGGGTCACAGACGGGAAAGCTAGTGATTAACTCAGCACACCTATCTTCTCACTAATGTGTTACCTATACATGTTGACTACCTTCTTTGCTGTATCTTCTGGTGTGTCAGCTGCTGGCGTGTATTGCGGGCAGAGAGTCATCTTTAACTGATTACAAAGAAAACAAAGCATCTATGAATACTTGAAAACATTCCTGTGCTTCTTAGCTTCCCTGGATAATGTAAAAATAGTAAGCTGTTGGTGTTGAACAAATCTGAACAAATATGCCTAGAGGGAAGAAAGAAAAATCTACCTGGATTGCACTGAGGCAGAATGGAACGCACCGAGGTGTTACAGCGCTGTGCAACAGCAGCACGAGTAATAAATCAGCTGAGTAATCTTATACTGGAGGAGGGCTCACACTACTTGAGCTAACAAGGATTTGTTTTGAAGTCTTGTTTTCTGCTTAATGTAAGGTAGGTTGTGCGAGCCCACTAAGTGAGCACTAACATCTAAGAAGGATGTTTGTTCAACTTAATACTAATTTAAACTATATGATTAAAAGTGTTGAGGGACTGGCTGGTAGATGTCAGTTCTTATATGAAATATTAAGGTAGGTGTTGAGGTGAGAGAAGAGGAATTTTCCTAGCTTTGTGTGTCAGTGAGCTCTGAATGTTCTGTTTCCATTCAAGAAAAAAAAATCTTGAAATTGTAACAGGTAATTCCATAAAAGCATTATCCTTGTGCTCAATAGTAGTCAAAGAAACCAAATATTGAGGGTGATTATGTGGGGAATAAAGAACAAAACAGGCAGCACTACAGAAACCTCTAACTTGTATCATTGTGTGCAACTGTCTTGAAAAGATAAGACTAGAAATGCAGAAGGTACTATGCAGAGTCATGAAAAAAAGGTATGGAAAAGCTTCTGCACATGTGAATGATTAGATAAACCAGGACTCACCATCCTTGGAATGAGAGGATTCAGCAGTGGAAATAATAAGCACAAATGGAAAAGGTGAAATCTCATTCAGGATGTTTGTCTTCCACCAGATCTTGTGTCAAATGACAATTAATAGATGGCAGGTTCAGAACAAAGGGAGATGCTTCATGTGTCGTGTGCTCAAGGATATTGTATGTTCCAAACATTACACAGGGTCAGAAAACAAAGCAAAGTTGAGTAAAATGAACTAAAGATGTGTGCCAAAACACAGAACATCTCTGTTGAAGCACACAGCTACTCTGCCTATGACTCAGGATAATGCTGTTCTGCATACTGCTGGGAGCATATCCCTAGAACATGTCTCTCTGTGGTGACTTTGTCCTTTTGCTGAAGATCCTGAGCTAAAATACCCTTTGGTCTGACTTAGTAAGACTACTCTTCCATTTATTTTGCTCTGTGTGTGAGGATAGAGTTCAAAAGAGAACAGTTAGGTTCATTCAGTTGTAACAAACATCTGAACAGATCTTTACAAGGCATCAGCCCATCAAGTGTTCTTGGCCAGAGCCTTCTCATGTCCTCCTTTTTTTCTGTTCATTATCAGAAATAAGTCTAAGCGTCCTTTCTTTGTCCTCAATAATGTACTGTAAGAGCTTGTAGAGTATATTAGACTTGTGCAATTTTGGTTTTTTTTGTTGTCCATGGATTTTATGCTCTGAGAACCCCAGAGCAGGCCTAAATAACTTAGCTACAGGAGTAAGTAGTAATAGAAGGTGTGTGTGTGCAGATGAGCGTTTTATCACATAAGCTAACAGAAGGAATGAAAACTTCAATAGGAATGAAGGAGAGGGGGGAAAAGTCCATTGAAATCTGAAATGAGATGGAAAGTGATTAAAGCAGAGGGAAAAAAGAGAAGTCTGATTAAAGGTAAGGAATTCTGATGATGTGACCTTTCATGCTTGCTGCATCTTCGATGGCCAATGCAAAGTGAAGAGAAGAGTTGATTTAAAGGGCAGCACAATCTGAGGTTGGTTGACACACATCAGTAAAAGAGTTAAAACTCAAGGAAAAGACACTTTTGAATAGTGCATTAAAACAAAGGAGGAACAAATGTAAATGTGAGGGACTGTCTTTGTCTAAGAGTTGCCAGGCTGGAGAGCTATGTCATGGGTGTGACAAAGCTGCAAGCAGACTATTTCACTACAGCGGAAAATGAATCAGGGGCTTTTGCATAGAATATTAAAAAGGCAGTTGTGAAATAAGGACAGTTCGCTGGCCATGCTGTAGTGTTTGGAGACTGAGGGTGTAATTCAGCACTTAGAGGGTAATATACATTTGGTTCTTGAATAAAGCATGAGATCTGCCTGTATTGGCTTGGCTGAGAAGCCTCTCACCTGTTAAATGACATGTTGGCCGCGCCTGGTGGATATATAACTGCTGCATGAATTTGTAGAGAAGAGGATGGAGAGGTCTACAGCTGGGTGAAAGCTGAACTCTCACACAACCCCCCACCGCCACACACACATGTGACTGGAAGGTCTCTCTTCTCCCAGCACCATCATCCTGTACTGGGAGAAAAACTGCTGTTAAAGGTTGCAATTTCATACAACCCTGGTGTTGCATCATTTCTATCCCCAGGCTCCTCTGGGTGACCTGCAGGTTCCCAATGAACGCTGGCTGTTTTTTTTTTCTGACTGAACAGCAGAAATGACTGGTGCTTCAGGGGAAGAAGAGACATCTTCACTGATTTGTGGGGTGGGAGCACCATCTGCGTTTCCATTTCAATGAACTTCTGGGGGAAAAAAATAATTAAACCAAAATCCTGTTTCATTACCATCACATTTCCCCCCCCAACTCAAGGCATGTGCTTTCTGTAAATAAGCATCCTTGTGTGGCAGGGATCCATGACCCAAAAGTGAAGGTGGATTTGTAAAGACTCTGACTTGGTCCCTTCCTGGCATAATGGTCTCCTGTTGTCTTCTGCATCTTTAACCTCTGTTCTGCTGTCTGCTTTGGCTGGAAGCAGGCAGGATGCCTGGAGTAATGATACTGGCCTGACTGCTTAACAGCACTGGGGGGAATGGGAGTGGAGGGGGGTGAGGGGGAAGCTGGTGATGTTGGACAGCTTTCCTCTTCTGATGACACCTCTAAAAATACCTTTCTCGAGAGGGAAGTGCTGCCTTTCAGCCTTCAGTGGACTGCCATCAATCCTTTGTTAGCCCTTCAGGCTTTCCATTAATTAACAGATTTTCAGTCATAAATAGCTGTCTCAAAAGCCTTTTGAGTGTTATGCCCAAACATCCCTAGCATTCATATGAGCTATTGTCCTTTTTCCTACAACTTTGAAGTTGATTATTGTGATACAAAATAATTTCTTCTTCGTAGATCTTCCCATTGCCTATAAAAGGCTTACTATTTAGGTGCTTTAGCACGGTATTAGCCATTCCTGCATTCATTCATTTCAAAACTCTTTTCAGCTTTGTGGTGTTCCCTGAAAAGGTCAGATTTTCCATTTCCTTTTCATGCAGAAAACAGTCATCCCCACCTGGGCCAGCAAACTGTTGGTGGGGAACTGGGAATGAGAATTAGATCTGGAACATTTCTGAGAACATGGGGTGATCTCTTAATGCCAAAGTCATAATCTAAGCAACAGTGTTTGAAATTCGACAAGCCTGGCATTTCTAATACTGAACTGTAAGTTCAACTGGGATAGAAAATGGATTTGCCCATTCCCTGACTTTTAGCAGTGTCAATGGAGGAAATCAGGAGTGGCTGCGTTGGAACAAACCAGTACCATCTTCTTTGCAATGCCTTAGATCTGGTGATGCTGCACAGTAAGCATCTGTCACAGTTTATTTTGTGAAGCACTGCAGGGGTTTATGCTCTTTTTTGTCTTATCTGTTGTAATTGTGTCTTCCCATCATTTTATATGAGTACATAATCTCATTTCAAATCCCTCTAAGCTTTTTGAATAACATATACACATATGTCAATATCTTTTCCATATATATAGATGGAACAACTTCCATGGTTGAATATATAAGGTTTAGAAACAAACAAAACCCCCACTTTAACAATTTATTAAATAAAAGCATGCTAAAATTGATGTTTTCTTTATTAATTTTAAATATATTACTTTCCCCTTTTAGTTTCATTCTTTATTCCCTTGCTCTTCTGAGATTAAAAATAGAAAAAAAAAAGTCAATATATTATCACTGCAAAAAGGTTTATTATGTACCCTAGTTTGCTTGCTTCTCTCCTACCTATCTCAGTTTTCTGTTCCTTATGGAACATCTTAAATACCTCTATGTTTTTTCATTGCCCACTTTTAAATTTGACATACTGCCTGCTATAGCTTTTATTTTTAAGAGAGTTGACAGGAAGTGCCAATCATTTACTCTGTGTTAACCTCTATTATAGCATGATAAAACTGGACACATAATTAGGTTTTTTTCACTCACCAAGTGTGACCAAGTTCTTGATAATTACTTTGTAAGCAGAACAGTTCAAGCCAACTCTGAACCCCCCCATAGTGTGCCAGAACTTCAGCCAACCAAGGAAGCATATGATCCCTCTGCTTAGACATGTTTAAGGAAAAAACCTCAACTGCTAGAAGTGGGAGACATGGGAGGAGATGTGTGAGGATGTATGTGAAGAGGTATGTTTGCGAAACTGGGAGGAGGTGTGGAAGATGGGTCTGGAAGTGGAGACAGTGTACCACCTTACACAAAAGTTCATGGAAAAAGTAAACAACAATGTAGGCAATTTGCTGAGGAATTTTATGTTCTTTCTTTAGATTTTTGAAAAGTTGTTTGGAGACCTCTGTTTCCAAGGTGAGCTGGAAAGCCCAGGCAGGTTCTGTAACAAGAAGAATGATTAACATGTTGCACAAATCTTGATCACTTTAAGTGCTTTTAATGCTTTTAAGAAGTGGAGAGTTTTCTACCTCACCTGCTAGATACTCTCTTCCAGTAACAGAATGGTCTCACCCAGCCTCCTGTGTGTACTTTGAAGATTACTGCAGATGAGGAACAAGTGTTGCTTAGTCTCATAAGCATTCCTGGGGAAGTGAGACAGCACATGTGGTACTTTAGCATTGCACACACCTTTTTCTTTCTTAATTGCGAGCCTGATTGCGCACTGGTGCTAGGAAAACACGTTTACTGTTCGTATTGCTTGTGAGCCTGCCTCATTGTTTCTCCAGGACATGCACCATATAAGCTCTGCCTGTTGCCTTTGGCTGACTCCTGCTGCTTGCATCAAACAGAACCTGGGAAGGATTGCAGCTTTTGAAAGAAGGGTAGTGGCAATTTGCGGTGTCAAAGAGAAGAGAATCCTTAAATTAGACTTCAAGCGCATAGAATGAAAGGAAAATACACGGCATCTTCGATGGCATCTTCGATGCTTTTCCCCTCACTTTTCTATAAAGTGATGATAAAAGTCCAAATTTATTTTCACTGGTCTCAGTAAAAGTCATCAGATCTTTTTAACATAGAAAATTATAAAATCACCTGGTAAACTATACCGTGAAATAAGTTAATTGTCATCTTTTTGTAATTATAATCAAGTGCTTTTATATTTACTAAGGAAAAGTACTATGTGGGAGAGCAGATAGCATTACTGAATATAAAACTCCTAGATTAGTTTCATATTGTTTTCCCCTCGATCTGATTATTCTGAATGGCAAATCTGTCATCTGTGTGAACAGTGGGAACACTGACTTTTACTTGGTATGTATTCAATTCAAAGAGTAAGGTAAGAAGCTTGCTTGTAAATATTTCTGTTGCATATTTTTCACCTATGCCCTGCTTACAGCAGATGACAGTATTTTCATCTTGCACTATGCAAGATGGTTTTAATTAGTTCAGTGTAGTCCACTATGAATCATTTGATGTCCTTGAATGCCACAACTGGTGAGTGTCATTACGATACTCTGAAGAAGTGTGGAAAAATCTGGTTAATGACATAGCCATTTGGGCATCCTTATTGCTCCTGCTTACATTTTTGTTTCAGTCAGAGGCAATAAAAAATTTTGTTTCTCAGTTATGTTCATGTTTAGATCAAACAGCTCTTCTTACATGTAGTGTCTGCAGACATACATGCAGACAGACATCTTATGTGAAAAGAGTACGGGGACTCTTTGTTACACAGACATTTTCTTTCCTCAGTTCATTTCCTTGGTTCTCTCCTGAATATAGTTTGTTCACCTATTCATTCCTTGCAGTATATAAACTTTAGAGAGTCGCGAGATGGTGCAAGCTCCTAAGATGGTACAGGTTTTAAATGTGAGGCAAAACCACCCATGTTATGTTACACTTACAATTCACGTTTTAAATCTCTGCTTTGTGTCCGGTCATGTGAGTATTGTAAAATGCTGCTTTGCTAAGGCTGTACATAGTTATACAACAATATGGACCTTGAACGCTGGCTCTTTTTAGGATATATCAAAACACATTTATTTTAGCATCATCTTTTCTTGATCTGAATTACTCTCAGAAAAGTGTCTGAAAATAAATTTCCAAAAGACAAATGCGATCTGATTGACTAATATATTTCACTATGAGAAAAATCCATTTTACTTTTTATTATTTGATCAATGTGCTCAAAATATTTTGGGAAACAATTATAACTGAAATTTAGGAAGTCAAAGAATTATGAGGCATGTGTTTGATTAGGAGTGCTAATATATAAGAGAATGCATATAAAAATTAATTTTTTTTCTGTGTTTCACACCAAATGTGGTGGTATCAGGCAAACAGATGTATGGGCACCAAACTACTTAATGCTTGCCTCCAGTTAAAACAGCTGTTTATATTTACATCTGAAAATGTCTGAGGGAAATTATTTGGAAAGCAGCAAGAACCTGGTGTTGAGGGAGCTTAAAGTCTGGTGATTTAAAGAAATGGGTAATGTACTTAAAGGATAATCAGTGTTTGGATGCAAGTGTGTTAGTTTATGTGTATTACAGTATTAAGTGTTCTTGGTTCAGCACCCAAGGGCTTGTGCAAGCATTTGTCTGGTGAACTTCTGAAGCGTTAACACAAATGTGTGACAAGGAGAGAAAGGCAATTTGAATTCAGTAGCTGCAAGTAGTTTGAGAGGAGAGTACCAAGAAAACACTGAAGTAGAACAGTACAGCCACTCTCTGGGGTTAAAGTCTTGCCAGTTGTTTAGAAACTACCAAAACAATGAGATTTGGGTATAAATAGTTAAACAGCATGGTAATATTCACATACTTTGGAAAGACAGCAAATGGTAAAAGTGTATTTGAGGATGTGTCAGTAAAAAAGCAAGAAAACTCAGACTGCCTGGGAATTGTGTCAACAGAAATGTCTTCGCTTGCGCTCATCTTCTCAAACAGACTGACCCAAACCTCCCCATTGTTCTTTTGCCTTGTGTCTGATTATGAACGTGCTTCCGTGAAAGGTTGCGTACTTGCTCCTTTTCAGTATGATGAGTGAAACAACAGCTGTTACATTTACTTGTAGCTAAAATATAGGAGGTCTTGTACTCCCTGCTGCCCACCATGCAGTGACTCACGACGACAGAGCTGTAGAGGACTACTGCAGTAAACATCTGGTGGTCTCACAGCATCTTCTGTCAAATTGGACATAGCTATTTTTATGGCTTTAGGTAACTGGATGCAACTGAATCAGTGGCATTTTGGGGAACTACAAAAGCTTTCTTCACAGACAGAAATAACAATCTATTTTTATATACATTTTTGCTAGTCCCGAAACTCCTGGATATAAATTCTAGGTCATAGGAAGCAGTGGCAAGCCAGAGCAGTCAGGTGTGTGCTGGCCCCCTAAGAGGGGCAGAGATACTGAAGTGTGAGGTCAGTTGTCTCCACAGCCAAAAACATATTTTCTATAATGATTCTGGATCAAATTTTATTGCGATACCTGGTTATCAGTTACATTTTGTCTTTCTGCAGTTCTGCTCAGGCCATCATTAAATTAATTCGATTTTCTCAGCATCAGAGTGGATATTTTCAGCCTTAGGAGAGCTTCTCTGAACTACACCCTCGAAGTTCTGGGTACAGGACCTAGACTTAATGATTTTCATCACTTAAGCTTTACACATTTGACCTTCTAGGCAGAATTCACAATCTGGAGTTGCGTGCCTTCGTCCTCTAAGTAGTGAAATAGGACCTAGGTTCTTTGTGGTGGATTTCATGACAGGCAGTATACCGATAATAACCAAATCCATGTAAGAGTGCATCTCTGCAGCTGGGATGCTGCAGCTGCTTCTGATGCAGAGTAGGAAGAGATGGTTGTAACTGCAGAGCAAACATGCAGTGTGGAGCATGGCTCAGAAGTCCAGTGACTAGACATTCCCCAGGAAGAAAGTGGAGCCAGGCTGTCCGGCCCACCCTGCACTCAGGATTGCTCATGCAGGTAGCCCTGGCTATATCCCTGTTCTCATTGCTGACTGCAGTGTCCTGTTCTCATCTACTTCCCACCTCTGAACCCAGAAGGAAGTGTTTATTGGCTCAACACCACAGTTTTCACAGAAGACATTAAAATATCTACTCTAACTGATAATTTGGTGATCACTACTCTCCAAAATGGGTTGCAGCAGGCAATGAACTTGAAAACTCTTACTCCAAACAGACAAAGCTGCGCAAACATGGATGCAAACTGTGAGTCTGTCCTTCACTGAAAATTCAATGTATAGCACAAGGCAGATACTAAGCTACAGAGCATACACTTCTCAGGGTCCCTCTACCTAATCTTTCCTACTAGCTGGTTTACTTCTATTGAGTATGGGGTGTGTAAGAGGTAATGCAGGTCTGGGAATATCCATCTGGCACCTGAGGATGACAGGACACGGTCGCTCTTGGCATTACCCAACCTGAGCTGTTTGTGCAACTCTCTTGAAAGCTGCTACTGATGCTGACCAGGACTCATGTCAACACGGAGCACACTTACCTGATGTCAACTAATTGGTGTTGCTCTATTGCTATTTCAATAACAGTCATCAGTACAAAACCAAAATCATTCCAGGACAGTCATCTCAGAAAGTCCACAGGATGTATTTCCGTCTCTGCATGCTTCTGCTGCTAATAATTCAGAGCTATTTGGTTAGTCTAGCAGAGGTAAATAATTCTGCTGCCTCATGGGGTATTTGTTAGCTGTTTCAGCACTTAATTACCTAAGAGCTAATCATCTCTTATCTATATGTGCTGGCTACAACAGTAATACTTTTATCCGTGTTAGGAGAACGGGCATTGTCTACATGGATTAGTTTTCCTGAATATCGCCACATTGATTTTTAGAGTAGATTCATTAAATAAGGTTCCATCTCTTTGAATTCACTAAATGACCAAATTTGAGTTAGTTAAATTAGATCAAATCCTTGTCCTGGTTCAGAATTGCAATGGCCTTAATTTGATTTATTTTAATTAACTTTAAAAATTGAGACAAACCTAAGTGTGGTCACTTATATTTAAAATCAGAGACTGTGATCTAACTAAAGTTCTTAACTAAAAAGCTTTAAAGCCAAATGATAGATTAATTTGGATTCAAGTTTGAGTGCCCTGAGTGAACAAGGATCTGGAAAAGGAAGGGTTTTTTAATTGTAAAACATAAATAATATCTGATGGAATTAACATGCTCTGTTATGGCTGAGTCTTGCTTGGGTCCTCATGCGTAAAGTATTTCATGCCTGAATTTAAAGATGAAAGAGAGAACTAATATTTGACAATGAAAGAATTCATTTTTATCAGCTGATAAAAATCACACTATTAATTCACTGTAATTTGAAACTGTGTATGCAAAATACCTGATGATAGAGCTATCAGAGCTTGCCCGATGCTAACAACCAAGAGTTACCCGACTGTATCTTGCGTCGGAATCTGTTACTGCGTGGGGATCCGTGTGGTGCGTATGCTCCATGCAGTATATTGTTTGACCTTCCTACACTTTTAATGTAAAAGATAATGATGTGTGTCCTGAGCAGATTATACAGGGGCTGGTAGCAATATGTATGTGACAATTCCCTCATTCCGTGTGCCCTCTGTCTCTGGCACTCTCAGTAGCTGAGGGAGCTGGCCTGACCTTGACAGGGCCTTGCAGAGCAGAAAGACTAAACGTTCAGTTATGAGTGCTGGGAGTGAAGTGAGGGCTCTGATGTGGACTGTTAACTAAGGTATTAGTCAGACTAACATTGTCTCAGCCAGTTCTTTACTGATTTATGTAGCAAGTGTCAGTGGTATATTGCTTATTTATCACTGATAAACTGTTTTTGCACAAAACTTTTATTTTCAGTTATTTTTGTATTCAGTCTCTCACTGCTGTGGGCTTTTGATAACATTATGATTTATATTTACCTGTGTTTTTGCCTGACAGTAGTTGATTAACAATAAAATTCCAGTTGATTTTGGGTGGTCAGATGAAAACTGAGAGCTACAGCCAATGTATTAATCAATGCCACCCATCAAAATGCTACAGGTCAAAGCAAAAATTGATATAAAAGTTATTTTATTTTGTTATCTTAGTGAATGGCATAAAGTATTTCCTAGGTTTCCTTATCGCTGGTAATGCATTAACATTGGCTCATCCTCCTTCATAGTCTGTTGCTAATCGATAAATTATTTTGATTTGTGGGGTTTTTTTGAGGCATGTAGAATCTAGAATCAAATTAATCTTTGTGGAAGAGTGAACCTGCATGTTTTCTGAATTCAATTATTTGTGTTTCTTCAAATGGCTGGAAAACTGCTTTCTGAATTTATAGATGGATTTAGGGCAATATTTTACCACTGCCTAATGACAAAAGCAATTTAAATTTACAGATTATTTTTGACATGGAAAGTCAATAGTAGTGGTAAAGTGTATATAGTCTTCCCAGCTGAGCACATAGGTTGCTTGTAGAGTCAGGAAAAAATGGAGAAAAAACAAGCATAGTAACACAATGCAGTAAGTCTGTTATTATCCCAGAGAAACACATCATGCTCTCTAGAACAAAGGTAACAACAAATTTGTTACCCTCTTCAACACCTCAACGGTATGCAATTCTGCAAGAATAATGGTAGCTACCTGCGGTAGAAGATCTGTGTCAAAAAGAGTGAAAAACTCTATAAGGATGCTTGTTTGAGAATTACACTGTGTTTTTTCAATATAAAAACATTGGGTGTCCTGTTTCCCACTTCCTCTCCCTTCTGAAATTCAACTCCCAAGCTGCTTTGATGCTGCTGGCTTTCTAAAGTGTTGACTAATCAAATAGAAGCAGTAGGAGATGAGCTGGTTACAAGTCATCCATAATTTGTAAAGAAAAATGAACATACCAAATGTTCTGAGGTGTATTCTACATGCTAAAGCTTATTCAACTGTTTTGAAGCATCCTTAGCTATGAAATTATTGAAATGGAAATTAGGGTCTTAAAATTAAAAAAAAATAAAACCACAGAAGCAATATTACATGGCTGAAATAGTGTCAAAAGTGGTGAACATCTTCTCAATTCACTCTTGAGTCTTTCAGTAGCCCTCTTTATTTCGGACTCCTGGTAGACTGTTATCACCCACACGCTGCTGTAGGTGGCGTCCTGTGTTAGAAAATTGTCTCTATGTCTTCTGATATTTGAAGCCTTTACAGCCACTGGGAGTGACCATTCCATTCCATGTTTCCATTATGTGCCCTACTGGAATTCTAGTGTATGCTGTATAGGTGACAGGATTTCAGTAGCAGGGTCCTGGCAGAGGTACACTTTGTAGGAGAAGGCCAAGAATGCCCTGTGCAAGATAGGAACAGTTCAAGCCAGATCTGAACCCCATCCCCATAGTGTGCCAAAATTTCATCCAACCAGGGAAGCATATCATCCCTCTTCTTAGACACGTTTAAGGAAAAGCCTCAACTGCTAGAAGTAGGAGACATGGGAGGAGATGTGTGAGGATGTATGTGAAGAGAGACATTGGGGAACAGGGAGGAGGAATGGAAGGCGGCTGTGGAAGTGGACATTGTTGGAGATGCAGCTGGAGACGCCCTTCTGGGAAGAGAGACTTCTTGGCAGAGGAGAGACTCTCCCAATAGGACTGTGGCCTGTAGGCAACCAATGCTGGAGCTAGAAACACCCCAACAGGGACTGCATCTTAGGGAGGAACCTGGGTAGAATCAAGTACACCCCTGAAGGGACTGCAGCCCATGCAGGACACATGCTGCAACAGATACACCCCCAAAGGGACTGTGACCCAAGGAGGACCCGCACCAGAGGAGGTGCAGCTCTGAAGGGCCTGCAGCATGTGGAGAATCCACGCTGGTGCATGGTCCAAAGGGACCATGGCCTGTGGAGGAGATGACAGGAACCTGGAAAGGAGCAGGAAGAAGCAGTGGAGCAAAACTAAAGTGGAATTCCTTGAGTCAAGACTGGTTTGCCCACAATACCTGGTTAGACTGATTGTCAGTGACAGGTTTCATAAGTGTGTCCTAAATACTCTTTCTTGAAAGCGAAGCTCAAATTTGTGTTTCTTTGGGAAATTAAAAAACTGCAAAGTTGTAAATTCAGAAGGAGTATCAGAATTTTCAGGTCTTTCAAGAAAGGATAATGCTGTTTTATTTGGAAAGCTACATATTTAGCCCTTGATGAAAAGTAGCCATCTTGATTTCTGCAACAGCATGACTGTGATGCTGCAAACAAGAATTAAATTGGAAGGAATAATTAAAAATTACTAGTCCAAACATCTATCACCTATTATTACAGGCACTGCTGGCATGATCACTATATCATTTGTCTTATCAAGAAAATAGTATTTTGTCCTTACTCAAAATTTCTTTATAAAATTGTCTTTTTTCCCTGTTATCCAAATGAGTAATGTGCTTGTTTTGTAAGTGTTGTACTCAGAGGTTTACTTGTAGTGAGTTTATTTTTATAAAGCTACTTCAATAAAATATTTGGATTTTTTTTCTGTTTTGTCTGTGGTTTTTGTTTTATCTATAGGTTTTTTACATACTGGTTTATTTTTTTTCTTTCTTTACCTTCCCTCCATCTTTCCTTCCATCTGCTACTGATGATAGTGTTTTGTTCTCCTCTCATTAAATATTACCCATTTTTTTCTTTAATTACAGGAGGTGTTTCTGTTTTGTCAAAGATGAATTTGCTAGTTCTGTTTGTGTTGGTGTTGAGAAAAACACTCCTACTTCATGTCTTCTGGTTAATTTATCTCTTAGTTTTAATGCTAATCTGGTTAAGACATGGTATTCTGTGGGCCTCCATTTTTTTTCTGTCCAGAGCCTACTTGGCACTCAAGTTAATGCTTTCCTATTTGCTGTATATTTACCCAGAGTTTGTTTGATATTTTCTATACTCTACCGGTGGTTTGGGGTCTTCAAAAATTATTTTCAGTGATTTTAACTTGAAAACTTTCACAGAAAATGTAGGTAGGCGAGGAATTTAATCATGAAGGTGTTCTTGAAACTTCTGAAATTAATGACCCAGGAGTTCAAGAACCTTTTTTTGAAGCATTTTAGAGTAAAGGTTTTCATTATAATATTTAATTTATAATATTTGTGTAAGTGCTGGTGACAGGTGACAGTATCTTAGGTTTCAGTGCTAATTTATTGGGTCAAAATCTTAGACCTTTTCTGTAAAATAAAATAAGATGTATCCAATCTAATATTTTAATAGTGAAACAGAATTACGCGCTGTTCAAACCATGCCTCACATGCCAGTTGGAGTTCCTTGCCCTTATCACACTGTCCTGTGCCATTTCTTTCTACTGAGAAGCTTTACAGCAGTCTTTATAACATGTCTGATAAAGAAGAGTTTCTGTCTCGTGTCCCATGAAAATTAGACTATGCATTCGAATGCTTTAGTACTTCTGACTTTAAGCCTTTGAGCATGCTTTATCTCTTCTGTGTTGACACTGGGCTGGACTGCTGCCCCTTCTGTATCCTTCCTGGTGGAAACTTTTCAGATACCTTATGTGCTATTCCCTCTTCTTACCTTCCTGGTGTATCAATTAGCCACTGAAACGTCATCTACCTCAAATGCTTAATGTGGAACTATAGCCTTCAGACTTTTCAGTTTTCATAGTCTTCTGGTATAATAAAGGTCAGGAAGTCTCTCCAGGATGGCAGATAGGAATGATCTGCTGGCATAGGGCTTCTTTTAAAGGGACCCTCACCAGCAGCTGGGATGGATGGGGAGTGACTTTTGTGTTCCTTCTTTAATGCATAAAGACTTTGTGATTCCAGGATGTAATTCCTTTTAAAGAGTGTGTGAAAGCAGGGTTCTCAGGTTTGCCCAGAAGACATTGTTTCTGAAGTGCATTTATTCTGTTACCCCATCAAACAGGCATGCAGGGCCATCATGGAGACATGCAATTTACACTGGCTCAGCATTACCAGGAGTCATTTCTTTTATTCCGTTAGCCCGATGGAGGAGGGTCAGCACCCTCAGCACACTGCCATCCCAGAGCAGTTAATGACTGCTCTTCCTTGTTTTATTGAGGGAGCCCATGGAGACCTTCTCTTGTTTCTCCCAGTTACATATTTGTTCCAGACGTGTTTGTGAATGTACACAGGTCTGAAATGTAAACTTCAGAGGATGGAGATTCTTCAGATTGAAATGTGCACATCGATTTATGTAGGTGAGGAAGGATGAAAGAGTTCAGCTCTAAATGAAATGGGAAGCTGTTGATTACCTACTCAAGAGCTAGTGTCTAATCTGACATAGAACTCCTACATATCAGAGGAAGGAAGGAGTTACTTTCACAGAGTGGTAAGACTCCTGAATATATTAAAAGTAATTAAATTGTGGGGGTGGGGCGAGAACTAATAAATACTTTTCAAAGGAAGACACTTAATTCTGTCTGGACCTCCAGAGGAGTGCAAAGAGGATATTACCTGGGAAAGTGAGAGCATGCTACTAGGAGTTTGCTTTCTGTAGTTAAGGCTTTCATTTAGGACTGGGCATGCAGAAAGTCTCATAGTCTGTGTTGAAGTCACCTGGATAAAGGGGAGAAAAAGCTTTCAGATTTGATCTTGGTGTCAGTAGGCTAAATCCTTTTTCCTTCAGTTCCTCACTTTTTTTCCTACAGCTGTTTGTAGCTATGTTGACTACTTTGGCTACAGTAAATTAATGCTTGGGTTTAACCTCAGCCTACTTTGGATAAAGAAGGATTTCAAGAGAACTAGCTGAAAACAAAGCAAGCTTTCTAATCAGAATGCACAGAAAATTTACAGTATGGCAAGAGGCATGCTGATCCACCTCATTCTTCAAAAGTGGGTCAGAGCTGCCTTAAGCATCTGCATCCTGTAATGCATTATTTGATGTGGATGTGCCTTCAGCAGCTTTAGAGAAGTTTGACATAAATTCTATAAATACAGCTGGTTTTTTTCAACAAGTCACAAAACATAATCAGCAAATTTTAAATAAATTGTAATAACATCTGGTTTTGTTCACAAATAAGGGTATTTACAGCAAACTTTCTGCCTTGGATTTGGGCTTAAATCTTAGGCTCGTCTGTTCATCTTTCTGAATCAGCACACTAAGCTCTGAAAGTTTTTATGTCAAGATGAAGCTTCCTTTAGAAAAACTTTTACAACTTTTCTCTAAGATTGTATTAATATGTATGATTTTTCTCTTGCACTGTCCTTGTTAGAGACTTGTTGAGTAGGTGGATTGTGGACATGTTCTGGCGTGGAATTTAATGTTTTAGCTCTAAATAACACAACACCAGTCAAATCAGAAGCAAACAAGAAAGCAGGTATTTCAAAATGATGCAGATAGGGATGTACTGCTCAGAAACATGCTGAAGCTACCGTGTTTCAGGCCTGAAGTAGTTTTCTCAAAAGCCCAAAATAATACTTAGGTTCAAGACTTTGTCGTTTTGTTCTGTGTTTGAATGGTACTGTATAAGCAGACTGGTAGATTTTTGATCTGAATGAAATTTGAGATACTAATTATTGTTATTTTCAGTTGGTGTAATTTTTCAGTGTTCTTCAGTGCCTTGACCTTCCTGCTTATGATGACCATTGTGGTAAGAAAGACTATGGACAGTGAACCCGTCTTGGTATAGTTCTGGTTTGGACTGGAGGGCAGTGTTGGCAAGGATGACAACAGACTCATTCTGTCTTTTGTTGACAGCATAAGTCCCTGCATAAACTTATAAGAACTTGGAGGATCTTTTTATTTTTCTGTATATAAAAAGCATTATTCCAGTATGATTTTCTGACAAAGCCAAGCACTGGATGCAACTCCTGTTAAATTATGGGACCCTAAGTCAAGAGATTTTGGGTTTCTCTTGGTGTAATTTGAATTAAATCTTCTCTATTCTTCTTACTCTTAGGAAGGAGATTGTATAATGAATAGGAAGAAGAGGAAGTGGTTGCTAGTGCTTATTGGCATGTTTTTCTTTTCATCATGATTCAAGTAATCTTAAAATAACCCTCTCTAATTTCTGCTTTGTTTGACACTGTCAAAGGGATGAAGGTTGTTTTAAAATTTAGCAACCATACTATAATTCTAGACATCCTTCTGGTTTTGCTTTGTTTTTTAGAAAAAAAAACAAAAACAAAAACAAAAAAAAACCACCACTTTTTAAAAAAAATCATTACACTGATGCTTTAGACTTCTTGATTTTTTGTAGGATATAGTCAATATATACTGATACTACTTGCCATGGTGATTTGCTCTGTGGTGAGGAGCTGAAGGCTGAAAGCAGAGGCAATGTTTGGAGCATCAGGCATGTGTGGTTACGACAGCTGACAGGAGAGCTCAGGCGCTGCGAAGAGGGCAGGAATGTCCACAGAACTGCTGCCGATAAAGATTAGTGGGCAATATCCTCATTTCCTCCAATGAAGGGGAAAGCAAAAAGGTTATGTAAGGTTGTCTGAGCTCAGGGCAGTCAAAGATATCTTGTCACTGTGTTTTGCCAACTCCTATTCCCTATCAGTCAAGTTATGAAGAATGTATCTTTCTGAAGGCAGCGTAGGTACGGTATTTTTGAACCTTGGGATAATAGCATTGAGATAAGCAGTATTCTTAATGCAATTTTCTGCTTCCTTCTCTTCAAGCAGTAACATAAGAAGAGAGGGTTTTGGTTCATTTTACCTTCATTCTGTGGCAGAATTGGATGGTGACAGGTTTGAGAAGTATCGTGTATGCTGAAGCAAAAATCTTCTGCCGACCTCATTACCGGCGCTGACTGAAGCTGTTGGGAGGACCTGGAGAAATAGTTTTATGATGCATTCAGCTTTGGCAGTGCTTACTTCTAAACAGGTTCCCGTTCTCATGCAATTTCCAAGCTGAACCTACTTGCTATTGACAGGTAATATTTTAATGGATAGATTGATTGGACTGGCAGAATGAATTAGCCATCAGCTTGACAACCATATAGCATTATGTTGTGTATCTGTTTACTCAGCACTGGGTGAAATGCAAAGGTCTATTGAAAATCAGATTTCCATGCTGCTTTGTCAAAGCAAATTTAATCACAGCTAGAACATGTGGCATCCATCATTTCCACTTCAGAAGGCATCAACAGGCACAGATCAGCAACAACAAGCAGTGCTGCCACTGCTGTCTTTGACTCACATGGAAAATTAAATTTTACCATAGATTTTTGATAAACGATGCAGCCTCACCCATCAAACATGATTACTTAAGTGTTCTCTATTAAAGTAATCCCCAACAGTTTTGTATCTAGAAGCAAGGTCTTACTCCATTTGGCGTTGAGTCACTCCTTGTGATGTGGGATAGGCTTTTGGATATTGCTTGTGGAGATTAGACACTGCTTTCTGTTTTTCTTTGAAATCTCAGATCTGCCTGACTGCCTATTTTTACTTGCATTTTAGTGACCAGATCAACTACATACTGTAATTTATTCTGTTTTTTTCTCTGAAATGACATATTAATGCATCTCATTCTACCCTTGTGGAGATCAGAGTAGCAAATTATAGGAAATCAGTACAGAGGATGTGTAAAGATCCAACCGCTTGCTTTCTTCATGCCCCAAGTACAAGAGAGAGCATTTTAAGTCTCAGATTTACATAACATGTTGTAAGTATTAGTTCAGCACGTTTGCTTTAAAATGTTTTCATGTCTTTAATTTATCACAGACTCTGAAGCTACTCCAGTTTGAAAGCTAATTAATAATTCTGTGGGGATGATTCTCCCACCCCCTTCCACTTCTATTTAGAATGGCCAAGCATGTGTTTTGTACCACCACTGTCTGTTGCTATTATTCTTGTTAAAATTTAATCTGATGTGTTAATGTCTCCATAACTGTGTGTCCAAAACCTTTTTCTTCTAGACATGAAGATAACAGCACAATTTTTAATTCCTACTAATTGAGCTATGATTCTTTTAGATTGTCTCATGTCTTGTACTATCTCTTGTAATGTCCTTAAAAATTATGTCATTGTGAGGAGCTCATAGCCACTAATAGGTCTGAAAATTGTTTCACATTTACTGTTTTGAATTACAGTACTGCTCAAAAATATCTACAGACTACTAGAATTCTAATAATAATGCTTCCTGTGTTTCTATGTTTCCTCAAGCATCAACATTCAGCTGTTTATAACTGGATTTGTACTTACAGTACAATTTCTAAATTGCTTTGCCTTATAGTGTTACTATTAGCAGTACCAGTATTTTGAATCAAATGTCTGAATATGCTTTTTTTGCCTCTTTCCTTGAGACAAGCTGTTTCCTTTACATGTCCACTGATAAAAAAAAAATGTATATAACAAAATGTAATTTTTGTTTCCATTAATCTAAGCAATGTCTTAATTAAAACATATGGCCATATTTATTTCATGTAACTTAGAAGTCTGGACTTGACATTTTAGTCTGAACTAGGTGGCTAATTCAATAGAAGCAGTTCACTTATTTATTTATAGTCAAGGGGGAGAAATACGTAGTCCAAGGGATGATCCACCATTCTAAGACAGGCATCTAAAAGAGGCTAGGTAAGTCACCTTCTCGACGTCTTATTCTCTTTTGACTGTAAAAGGTGCCTGGGATGAGCAGGGTTACCTGGAATGTTAAGCAATAAGCAGAATTTGAGGAGGAAACGTGCCAAACAAGCACTGCCTCTTTGATATATGCCTCAGGACTGCTGGCACAGTATAGATGTGTCACACACCTGCCGCTGGGAAGGCTGTAGAAGTTGTGGGCCATGCTCATTCTGTGATTTGTAGTGATGCTACACAAATGCTGCAGAAGTGAAACATGTATTGAAAGGCTTGTGTGCCGTAACTTGTCCCTTACTCTCTCAGGTAGTTTCCTGACAGACATAGTCTCTGAATTTTCTGTTATCTGCACTTGGACATCTACATTTGTGTAGAGTTACAGTTGAATGCATACAAGAACTAATCAATCCCTAAGGGTGCAACAGTTTTTGCTCTGTCAAACTGGTTTATTTCTGTTTTTCTTAGAAAAATATGAAGACGGTGAAGTATAGCTTACCTTTCAACATCAAAAGGTGTTTCTTCCCAAAGGCTGAGAGATGGTCAAGATTTATGACTTTTTCTGCTGCCTGATTTGCTAGTCTGCATGATTTATGATGAGCCTGTTCCTGTGTTAGCTATCAGATTGTCCTTTTCAAACCAGAGTCACTCCTGTTAACTGACAGTGCAATTCATAATTACTTGTCACTGGGCCTGACTACTATCTGAGTGGATTGATGCACATCCACCAGGCAGCAGGTCTTGCTTGTGGATCTGACTTCTTCTGTGTAGGTCTTGTAACTTAAAGGTACACTCAGGGTGATAACAGTAACTCAAAATTCAGAACCCTGAATTTCCAACACCTAAATTAGCTATGATGAAGGTTAACTGTGTTGTCTGATCATAAAGAACAGGTCAAGTGTGGACTGCGATAGCCAAGCACAGTATGACTTTCCATCTCCTTGCAGTAGCTCCTATATTCACTGACCTAGTTGGTGTGCCTCCTGATCTTGCCCAACATAAAAATTCATTGGTTTGTCAATCTACCGTGTATACCTGAACTGAGTATTAGGCAGCTGCTTTGGAATGAATAGGGAGTAGGAACTGCTTGGTGGCAGCAGAGTATTTTCACCTGATCTCAGAGCAAGGCTGTTCTTGGATGCTGAAGCAAAGTGTTAATGCAAAGTCTTCAAGCCCCCGTCTGAGCACTAGTAACTCTAAACTGTCTGGAATGGTAATGAACCTGTGTGCTTGGGATTGCTGCCTTGCCCAGCGTGTTGGGGTTTTTGAGACTGTGCACGTATGGTTTCTTGTCTTTGATATGAGACAAAATATCTTTTCGTTTGCATTCTTCGCAGATTTCCATTCCTGAGAACAGCCTAATTAGAAATGACTGGAATAAAAAGATGAGTTGAGGCAGAAAATTCATTTTGATTGTAGCCATCCAGTCTAGCTAAGAAGTAATAGTGCTGCTTCAATTTTTTTTAATAATGGAGTAAAATAAAAACAGTGTAGCTGAGTTATATTGATAAGTAACTTTAGTCTGGCTTATTATAAAACAAATAACACTTTGTTAAATTTTTATTGCAAAACATCCAGACATTTCTTGATATTGTAGTGTCCCAAAACTATTAAATTCATTATATTTTAAAGTTTCATGTACTTTTACTGATATAAGCGACTAAAAAGAAACAGCAGGTGCTATTTTAGATTTGATAACTGGTTTATATGCAGTGCAGAAAAGAGAGGAATAAGCTCAGTTGGTATTTTGAGCTAAGTGAAAATTTTTACTCTTTCCTGTGTGTCTTTTCATTCGGTAAAGAAACTCAGTATCAAGTTGAACAATGTGATGTTGGGACCTTATTAGGGTATTATTCTGCTTTACTGAATCACAGGTTTTTTTCAGCATTTTATGGAGCTTTCTGTAATCACATGATCTCAATCATTATAGCAGTAACGTAACAATTTCTCATCCCTCTTGCTCTTCTACGTCTACATCCATCAAGTTTTAAATTATACGCGATCTTTTTACAGCAGTTGAACAAAGGAGGAGTAACACATAAATCAGCAGTAAACACCTACAAGCTGCTGTTCATCAATTACTACTTGGCTAAATACATTTTAAAGACTGGGGCATCCTGATTTTCACCAGTGACAGACTCATAATTGCAGAAAATACCATTTAGAGCACACAGTTCTGGAAGATGACTAGGGAAACCTAGGGGCTTGGAGATCTGGGACTGGAAATAGCTGCTTGATTGCTCATGGAAGCCTGTGTTTTTAAGAAAGTGAGATGTTACTTTCTCTGTCAGTTTAAGCTTTTTTGTTTGTTGTCTTTTTTACAATGCAGGCGAAAAAAATGGAAAGCTTTAATGAAAGCACGCATCTGTTGTAGGGGAGAGAGCCAAGACTTTTAATATAACTTAGTGACCTAAGTGTAGCACGATCTGTGTTACCATGTGTCTCTAAAGGAAAAGAAATCCCTCTTCAGCATTTGTGTTGCTGATTACAGACCCTCGCACTTCAGAAGTCTGGGCTTTAGTTGTTTCTTGTCATGTGTGTGATCCCTGAGTACACGGTCTTCATTTTGGAGTCATCCTCACTTTTATTGGAGTCTCTTCAGGGAAGCGAAGGGAGGAAAGGGAAAAAGCCTTCAGCACAAAGGTACAAAACATGTGCCAGGAGGTGGCAGGTGAATTAAATCCAAATCGACTACCAACTCTTTCTGTCCTCCCGAGTAGTTTAATTTGAAGGAAAGGTGCTGGACTTCACTCTGTTTCCAAAAAACTTGTGTGTGATGACTCTGGTTCTGCTCATGGTGTTCTATCTCTGCCTTTAATTTGTCTCTTTTTCCCACAGAAGTTCATAACTACAGTTTCTCCTTGGCTACAGCCTATCATTCAGACACTGTCTAGACTTGATTTTTTTCTCCATTTTGCTAAACACGAGAAGTCACAGATGTTTCCTTGCAGTCCTCCATACCAGGTCCCTATATATTTGGTCACTTGTGTAAGCAGCCCTCATCAGTAACCATCAACCTAGGCAGGTCTAATATGCTGAGATGATCCAAATCACAGAGAAGACCTCTTGCTCTTCTAGCTGCTCTCATTTATTCTCTCATACAGCCAGTATCTGCTCTTTCAAGGACAGCCAGTTAGTTGAGCTTGAGCCCTCCTCCTCTACACAGCTGTTGGAAGCTGACATCATTTCTTGGGAAGCCATGGGATGGAACTGAATTGCACTGGACAGTTCACTGTATACTACACTGCTTTGCCTCAGGTCAGCAAGTCTCCTGGGAAGTTCTGGATTGAAGTGTGGTTAATTTCTGGCTCTCTTGTCCTCCAAGAACATGGCTTTATCCTTACGCATGGTTAAGCAGCGTTGTGCTCTGGCAAGGTCACAAACCAGCAGACATAATTTTTGGGAGATGCAAAATGTGGGTCTGTTCATGGCAAAACAAGACCTTCTCCAGATGAAGGCTTGCTGATGGTTTCTTCATTTAGACTGTGAATAAAGCCTTGAGTCAAACCTTTGAGGTAGATGTCCATAGGTCTTTTTTCTCCACCTCAATGTGGGGGTTTTCTGAAGGAACATCACACACTTGTGCAAAAATATAAGCAAACATAACGTACATTTGAGCTTTCATGTTAAGGTCTAACATGCTTTTCCTGCACTCCCTCTTATGCCAAAGTTTATACTGAAGGAAGGCCTTGTCAAAATTATATCATAGCCTCAGACATATGAAATACTTAAGCTCATCTACCTTGTCATGCTGTCTGTAAAAGGATTATGAATCACAGAATCACAGAATCACAGAATCCTAGGGGTTGGAAGGGACCTCGAAAGATCATCTAGTCCAACCCCCCCTGCTAGAGCAGGGCCACCTAGAGTACATCAC
>VWZY01005554.1:428082-475164 GCA_013399075.1 Chloroceryle aenea | reverse complement strand
TTATAAACCAGGATTTTGAGGTTTCCCATCCCATGGCACCGCAACAGAATTCTGTGAAGCCTTCCTCCACTGAAATTAACTGGTTTACTTTTGTGCTAGATAACCATAGTTTAGTATTCACCTAGTACAGAATAGATTTACTTTTAACTTGTTAATAGAAATAATAGGGAGTAATGTTTCATATGCTGTTACCTTAATTATATCTTCTTATGGAAATTCTTATATTTGGTTTTAAATACAGAGATAGCTCTTTAACTGTGTAATACTTGGAGAAAGGTAGAGTCTTATAGTGGAGCTTGTCTAGATTATTAGGCAACTAGGTTTTATTTATTTAATTTTTAGAAAATAGCTTTATATAACCTCAGTGTGGTGGTTTTAACGAATCCATATTGACTGAATGGTTATGGAATGTTCCTAATACAGAATGTATTGAGTAGAGAACAATATTTTAACCAATTACAGCAATAATTTTTCTGTAAGCGCTTTTATTTTATACGCGGTGTCTTCAAACCTGTCAATAATTAGAAGGATATAATGTAACTTTGTTTAAAAAAAAACCCAACTTTTATTGATTGGAAAAAAAAGAAAAAATACTGTGAGAGTGTTTTGCTGTATGTATCCACTCCAAATGACTAGTTCGTTTGTAGATGTCCATGCTGTAGAGCTCTGACAGAGGCACAGTGAATCAGAGTTCTAGATTCCCTTCACTTTCACTTGAGGAAGAGAGATGCTTTCAGTGGGTGATTAATTCACTCTTAGATGGCCAGCCATCTAAGCCATATGTAATGAATCCTGTTATAATTAGCAAAGATAACATGGTAAGCCCTTCAGAATAAAAGCCAACACATAAAGCAGGTGAAGAGAAAGTAAACTCCTCATGGTGGAACAAAATTGTTTGGAAGAAGAAGCAATGAAATATGGGTCCCTGTGTTCTGCATTTCATTCTACCTTTGCACCTATCATGGTATGCTGAGGCTCCTTTCTGTTTCTTCTTTACACCAGCTTAACTCTTTCCTCAGCAGGTCTTCACTGGTGTATACAGTCAAAGTAAGGGGTGCAGCCAACAGGTGGAGAGGAGCTTTTATGCATCTCTAGGTCACCCCGCGAGGCTGCACTTGGAACACATTGGTTTGACTCCCTAGTGTTGTAAGGATGTTGAGAAATAGGAAAAGTGTTATGGAGGGCTGCTGCAATAAGCAGAAGCTAGAATTTGCTTTCTGTGTGAGTGATGTTGAAGGAACTGGGCTTATTCAGTTGTGAAAAGAAGGGTAGGAACACTCTGATAACATCCTTGAAATGCATTTACAGTTATGACAAGGTCTTCTAAGTAGTGCTGGAGAACATAACAAGCATCAATGGCATACAGTGTATGAGGAGGTTTAGGCTGGACATTAGAAAAAGAGCTTTGGTAGGTAAGCTGTGCAGCACTGAGGTAACCCAAAAAGATGCTGAAGTCTCCATTCTTGAAGGCTTATCAGGACTTGGATAGATAAAACTACAGGTAACCTAATGGCACAATGTTGGTGATAGCCCTGGGTTGAGTGAGAGGCTGGTTGAACCTCAGAGTTACATGATTCCATGTCACCATTTCCACAGTCTTAGGCTTTTCCTTTTTAGAAGGTGACTTTTCTTGGTTTTGGCTCGCCCTCAGCTGTGAAGAACACCCTTACTGCTTGCTTGCAATTCCAATGATGGAACCTTAGAAAGACTTAATGCAGAAAGATGAGAAAAAAATGACATTATGATTCACATGGAAGGTCCTTGTCTTTTGGTATTAAAATTGTTCATTTCTAAAAGAATCTGCAACTGAAATTTTTTCTGTTGGTGGTAGGAAAGGTCTCAGTCTACAAATCATATGGGTAATTGCAAACTGCATGGGAAATTTGCAATCACAAAATAGTGATTTTAATTGCAAGGTAGTAGGAGAGAATGGTAGTTGTTATCTTAGGCCATGGGTGCCCCGCTATTTATGTCTTTCTGTGTGTGCTTAGAAGCAGAAAAATGTTCAGTCTTAAGTGCAGGTGTTACAAATTCACTTTAGTTCCTCTCATCCAGGAGACTGTTCCTATAGTAAACCCCTAGTATTTAAAACTTGCACATCGAACCTGGTGGATCCAACAACTCCTCTAACTGTAGCCTACATAAAATGTCAGTAAAAAAATTTACCAGTGCTCTCTTTACTAATTAATTAAATTGTCTAAATCTGTGTCATAAACATTTGAATTCCTAGGGAAGGTCTTCTGGAGAGGAGCTGAAATACAGTGGTTGACTTCAAAGTACTTCTGTGAAAGGTTTTGAAATTTGACTCCTTTTATACCTTGGCTGACAAAATTAATTCTGAAAAAAAATGATGTTTGATAAAGTTTATTTTGAAAGCAGATGCTTTCTGAGTCAGAGTTCATGGGATTAGAATATTGTACACTGATTATATCAGGTAGCAGCTGTGGCTCTGATTCATGTGCCAGGTTTACATAAAAAAGGATATTTCTTCTGGGACCAATCAAAAATACTAATATTTCAGCAAGGAATTACTAGCTGAATCTTTATTAATTGCATAGTGAGATGTTCAGTGACCTTTATTTAAGATGATTCTTTAGAGACTAAAAATTAGCTAATCTAAGTATGTTTCATTTAGAGTAGACTAACCTCAGAAATATCATTAGGAACTAAGCATCTGTTCATCAATCAAAAAACTCTTTATGGGAAGAGCTCTCAGTTGATACTTCTTATGAAGTCAAAAGAGACTTCTAGATGAAGTAAGTCCACCAAAATAGCAAAATTTTTCAGGACATTAGAATACGTTAAATGAAAAAGAAGGATATATCTCAACTCAGTGCAAAGGTAAAGATAAAACTTCTTTATGAGAGGATGGAAGTAATTAAATTGCTTTTTCTGATGTTTCTGAGGGTATATAAAATATGTTATGCACAGTTTTCATAACCTCTGCAAACCTGAGAATAATAGGTTCAATGAAGATGGAATTTCACTGTAGAATTTTACTTACTTTTTTTCTCGACACTTGCTCAAGAAATTTCATGTGACTTTAATCTCCACTATGTCTGGTTAAAATATGATAATAATTATTTTCAGAAAATGCCAGGCTGTTATAGGGTAGGCAATGGCAATAGAAATGCATAATTGATACTGTATGTCTAGCTCTGTCCTGAGTAAAGCCAGCTACTTCAGTGAAGGCTCTAGTGCAAGGTACAGATGAGACTAAATAAGCATTCTTTCAGTCTCAAGTTTGGTGTATTTTGGGAACAATTTGCCAGCTCCATTAGCTGCCCAAGTATGAATCTGGAATGTTTCCGCAGCACTGATGTCTTTGTTACTGTCAGAAGGAAATAAACATTTCTGGGTTTATTTTCATGGACTTTTTCTTTCATTGTTTGTGAGCTGTTCATTGTTCTGTGAATTTAATTTCTTCCAAAACAGATACTTTACAAATTGCCACTACAACTCTCTGTCATCAGATTTTGTGAAATCACTGTAATTTTTGTAGGAGATTGTTTAAAAGCTGGAGAGAAGGGAAATTCTCCACCTGTTAACTGTAAGCTCGTGAGTTACCAAAGCTACCAAAGCTACCAATCCAGTTGTGTTGGACTTCCTGGAGAGTGACCAGAAAGGGGGCTCAGAAACAGATCAGGATGGTTCAGAAATCATGTGAGCTTTAAACATAGGCCTTTTATTTAAGTTACATTGACATTCAAAGTTGAATGGAAATAAAAATTATTCCCTTGAGTTTGCACATTGATTGAATTTGATCTTATTTGTAAGCACTTTTCCAAAATTATATACTTTTGAACAAACCAGTTCATGGGGAAAGTTTTATCCATTCTTCTAAATGAAAGTTAGAAATGAAAGTTAGTAAATTAAATTAAGTGGCTCAGCAAGTTGGTGGGGGATTTTGCCGAGTTGTTCCACTTGTTAGTCTGCAGACAGAAAATCAAATGCAAAATGCAGCATTTCTTTCACCACTGGAATGCATCTATAGTGAAAGTGTTGCCACTGTGATAAATCGTGGAATTCATCAGGATTTCTTTTTCTTAGGTTCTTAATTTTTCCGCTTGAAATGCATAGAAAACTTACCAGCAAACATACAGTAAGAATTGTGATGAAATTCTTAAAGAGCTGTAAAAGTAAAGAGAGAATTCTCTGCTTCACTTTACTGCTTTCTCCTCTTGCCCATCCATATATTGCACTCCTTAAGAGCACATTTCCAGTGAGACTCATTTTCCATTTAGTGTGCATGTTGGGAAGTGAGTGAGGGCACATATCACGTTAAGCAGTTTCAAGGTACAGAATGTACCTGCTTATTTTTGCCCTTTGTAATACACACCCTACTTGGTTTTTGATAAATGTAATTTCTCTCCATTTTGTAACAGCAATAGAGGAAGGACCAGTATTTCTGAGTAGTGGAGACAACATTGACAGGATCTTAGCTACTCTAGCATTCCCTTGTGGTAGGAGACACCATCTAGGGAGGAAAATTAAATACTCCTTTCTGAAGGCCAGCATTGGCTGCTGAGCGGGCAATGTGCAGTGGAACTACAGCTCAGTCAGTATCTGTTCATATAAGCACTTCACCTTATATTTTGTGGCCTTATTTTGAAAAAAAAACAGACTGTCATTTGCAGATATGTTTGGTGTTTGCTTAGCAGAGGAAACAGAAGTCATCAAAAACATGTGCTTAAATATCTCCAGTGGTGCACAGATTCTGTAGAACAGTAACTACGGCCACAGGCTTAGATGTGTTCAAAGGGACACAGCCTCAGCTTGGTCCTTTCTGCTTCAAAGGTACTTCCAGTCGCAAGTTTAACAAGGTCTCTAAGAGGCTGAGGATTTTGCTTGCTTTGGTTTTGTTTTCTTTGGGTTTTTAAAGTGTAATGTAAAAACTGCAATTGTGTTATATAGAAAGTTGACTGCAAAGTAGACCTTATATAAACCAATATTCAGAACAAAACAGTGAACAGTTTGTTTCCTTTTTGTTGCATCTCTCCTACTTAAAAACAGTATAGTAGACTAATTAGTGAGTCTGTGAAGAATCTGATAATCAAGGGTCTTTTGGACCTAGAAAAGCAAATCTCTTCAGCAGCTATTTATTGAGGTTGTATTTGTGTGACAGCAGATGCACAGTTTACTAAACTGTTAAGCATAAATTTTGGTGAGCCTACATGTTTTTCTTCTGGCTTTGAAGCTACTAACAAGATTCTGTAAAAGGGAAACACATACATTTTAAGTATATTTATATGAATAGTTAGAATGTTCTCTGTATAAAAGCACACTCATAAGGGCTCAACAGTATGGCCATGAAGATGACTACATCAACCTTCCTGTTAGCAGAAAGTAAGGAAACAAGAATATTTCTGTTGCTGCTTGCTAGTTTTGGGGTTTGCCTTCAAAGAAATCAATACCAAAATTTTGAAATACGCTGAGATTTTTTAAAATAAAAATAGGTCTTAAACGTATCTTATTTTGCTTGATCCTAGCCTCTCTTCATCCAAACACCAGTAGGCTGGGAGCAGGAGTACACTTGCATTTCCCTTCGGCCTGCCAAGGCTTGCAAGCATACATTTTGCTACACTATTTGCAGGTTTCTTTGTGATGCCTATAATGCTATTGAACTTGAATTAATGCACAACTTGACAGTTGTTATGCTTTAAAATAATTGGTATGGGTTTCTTTGCTGGTAAAACTGGTGTAGGAAATTAATGAGAGATGCTTTTTCATTTGCTACTTTAGTGCTAAGCAGTTCAGGACTTTTTTTTTCTTTTCTTCCTGAATTCTTCCTTATCCTACTTAATAATGGGTTTTTGAGTGCTAATTAGTAACTGCTAAAAGTAGCTCATACTTTTAGCAAGAGATGAGGTTTTTTGTTCTGATAATATTTGGTTGAGCTGTTTTATTTTGCATTATGTCTGTTGTATAGCTTGTACCTCAAGAATTCAGTAATTAAGTAAGAGAGGAGACGGGAAGGAAATATTTCTGTGGGGAGAAGGTGCTATGAGATTTCCTTATTTTTATCAGTGAAGACATGCAAGATTGCATTTATTTTTTTCTTGTTTAATTTCAATAAAGGAGCTTAATCATATTTCAATGTCAAATTAAATTATAGTGCATTTTTAATTTTGTGCATTTAAAGTTTGCTTCTGTTGTAGTAGAAGTTGTTTTGTTAGCATCCCTTTCAATAGGGGAATCTACTTTTGTAGTTTAGAAGGAAATGTTTTGGGTTTTATTCAGAGAATCACAGAATGATAGGGGCTGGAAGGGACCTCTGGAGATAGAGCCCATCTCCCCTTCCAAGGCAGGTTCACCTGGAGAAGATGGCACAGACACACATCCAGGCAGGTTTTGAATGCCTCCAGAGATGGAGACTCCACCACCTCTCTGGGCAGCCTGTTCCAGTGCTCTGCCACCCTCATAGTAAAGAAGTTCCTCCTCTTGCTTAGNATTTTTTAATAATAAGGTATTGTTTAATTATAAGATACAAAGACTTAACTCAGTGCTAACACACTTGCTGGTCTGTGATTACAGTATGTAGTCACTTTACATTTCAGCAGCTTTTCTTAGCAGTGTTTACTTCTTCAGGTTCGCTCAATTTGCATGATGTTTCTATCTTTGAAATGCTAGGAGTCTGATTTCTGATCTGATAAGAGAGTTCATGCAGAAGTCAGGCTTCTAACCTGCAACGGCTTTAGAGTCCCAGTAACATGTTCTTGTCAGATTTGATTAAACTTCTAGACTTTGCAAAATATGCGCCCTTTGCTTACTCTTTAAATGTTATGAGTAGTGCATTGAGTTAGGACTACGCAAGTGTAAGCTCTCGTGCATATGATAGCTTGAGCAATGCTGGGCAGAGCTTTGGAAGAGTGACAGAATGCTCACATTCATACAATTCTCGCTTAAGACCATTCACAACACCATGCCAAAACAACAACACAGGGTGGGATCTGGTGGTTGTGTCCACACCGCTCCTAACCATGACAGCAGGAGCACACCTCTCCTGTGTTCAGCTGTCTGCTCTCCAGACCAAGTCCATTCAAGGATACTGCTGAGTGTTCACAGCAGAACATGAAGCCACTTAAGCATGCACTAAGTGACATACTAAGCTCCAGGGTATGCTTGGGCTCATTGGGGCCACAAGCATTTCCAATGATACTCTTCAAAAGATAGGCAAATTCAGCTTTGTTGGCATCTTTTTCTTTTCTTGCATTGTCATCAGCGAGATTGCTTCTGCAAATTTATTAGAAAGCTCTGTTTTAGGAGAAATCTCTATGTAGTGTGTACATCACTGAACTCCAGTGATACACGCTGTAATGTACGATTGAGGAAATGGTTTGGGATGTTCTAAATGTAATGGCCTAGCAGTTTCTTCAACAAATACTTTACACACTGATGTTTTCTGATATGGCAATGAAAAGTTAGTAAATTCAGTTTTAAAGACTCTCTGAATTTATTTACCTCCTGTTCTCATTGAAGAGATTCAAAGCCTGACAGGTGACTGTCTTGAAAATCTGTAGTATAAATATCACAGGAGATTATAGTTCCAGCTAAACCAAGAGTCTGCAAAAGTGACATGTTGGATGGAGAACAAAGAGAATAATGTCTTCTGCTGGTGGGGCAATTCAATTCGAAATAGAAAACTACAGCTCCTTAATATTTTTCTTCTCTTTTCAGAAACTGTAGGGTATCAACTGTTTATCCCAAACGCAAACTCAAATGGCTGCCACACTTTTTGAGAAGTTAACAGTCCATAAGCATTTCATCTTAAGATTTCTTTTTCCTTCCTCAAAAGTTTGTCTCTGTTTGGATGAGTTACCCAGATAATTTTTTGTCCAGAATAAATAAATATGACTACAGGTATTATAGTAACAGCAGTTAAAAATAGTGTTAAAAAAATCCAGTGCAAAGCAAAGTGATTGTATATACTGGTAATACAGGACGGGCAGTAAAGCGTGAGATTTTCTCATCTGACAGCCAGAGCCTTGTGCAGTTTGAATGTTTTTTTGGCCAGTCTCTCCTCTATCCAGAGTGTTGGCCCTGGCAGTAATGCCTCTGAAAACTAGTTGTAGCCCAAAAGTGACTATTTTTATTTTTTCTTCATTTCTGCAGTTCTAGGAGAATGAATCTCAGACATGTCACAACTCTCTTTAAAAAGGGTAGAAAGGAGGACCCAGGGAACTACCAGCCTGTCAGCCTCACCTCTGTGCCTGGGGAGATCATGGAGCAGATTCTCCTAGAAGGCCTGATAAGGCACATGGAGGACAGGGAGGTGATCAAGGGCAGCCAGCAGGGTTGCATTAAGGGGAAATCCTGCCTGACAAACCTAATGGCTTTCTACAACAGTGACTATGTCAGTGGACAAGGGACAGCCTGTGGACATGATCTGTCTGGACTTCTGCAAGGCCTTTGACACGGTCCCCCCCAACATCCTTCTCACCAAGTTGGAGAGATATGGATTTGATGGGTGAACTGTTCAGTGGATAAGGAACTGTCTGGATGGCTGCTTCCAGAGGGTAGTGGTCAATGGTTGAACGTCCAGATAGAGAGCAGTGACAAGTGGTGTCCCTCAGGGGACCAACCCAGAAATTTCTATCATTCTGTGGTTCTATGATCTTCCTTTGCAGGAGGAGGAGTCTTCTCTGTGAGTCTTGTTTATGATAGGCATTGTCATGGAGCAGAAGAGATAAGCGAATCTAACTTTTCTAATGCCTTTTTATTTGCTTGTAGTGCATTTAATAAAGCTGTGTCATCATTTCCTTTAAAAATGGATGGGAAGAGATGTCTGTGTCTATTCTGCATTACTACGTCTATGGAAACTTAGGAGGCTAAAGCAGATCTTGGAGATAGGAAATTAATTGATTTATCCACTTTGTCATGAAGCAACTTGAAGTGTGGATTTTCTTCCTCAGGGGTAGCAGTTGTAGCTCCAGAGACTTCTCTGTTATCCATCCTTCTGGAAGGTGCTTGATCCAAGAAGGGGTTCCAAAGAGCTTGCTAGGCAAAGAGATAACCATATTAATAGTTCTCAATGAAGCAGGGCACTGCAGGAGTTCATAGTGTCTCTTTTACATGACATAAATTGTTCCCATGGCATCTCAGGGACTTAAAGATCATGGGATCAGTTCTTGTTCTGCATCTCTTTTTTTGAACGCAAACAGATCTCTCCACCGTATTGAGAAGGTTGAAGTTATAGTTGTAGGATTGCTAGGTTTAGGAGATTACAAAGGCTGGATGTCAGGATTACTGTGTCTTTGTCCACTGTGTCTTCCATTTATTTGGAGGACAACCTTGTACTAGGCATCAAGTGGCTTGCTGGAAATCTCTTACAGTAGTCCAAGTGTAGTCTTTGCAAAACGAATCCCTCAGAGGTCATCTATTTCGTATTAATTCACTCCTTTTTGCACTCTTTGTCCCACTCAACATTAGTATTTCTAGATTAGGTAGTGGGTTGTGTAGTATGGACGCTGACAGTAAATGGCTGACTTGCTGCATGCTGGAGGTCACAGGTGTATTACATAAATGTGTCCAGAGCACATACAATAATGATATCTTCTTTAAGTGATCATGCATTCTGCTTGCCATTTAATATGGTATTTTCTTTTTCTGTTTCCGCTGCCCCGAAGTGCTAGTTTCCAAAGTTACTGAGTGTCCACGAACAGGGAACAGTGCTTGTATTTCTTGTACTTTCACACTTCCTTATGGCTTGGAGTTGGAGTCTAATATTAGAGAAGAGCTTTGGCAGAACTGTTCTTAAAATACAGTGACAAACTCAAAAATCACCAAGCTTTCACTCTCTTTTTCCAGCTTGTGTTAGGGGTGCTTGTGTTATGGAAGCACTTAGATAATCACACATGATGTGAGCACAGTATGCTGTAACAAACACCCCTCTGGTTCTTTCCTGGAGGACTCTGGCATGATGAAAAGCTAATCTGCAAGAAAAATTGTGAGTATTAAAATCAAATGAGTGGTTGTTTTGCTCCCTCTGTTTCTCACTTATGACCCTTGTCTAGCCTCCTAAACAAAAGCATGTAGCAATCTGTCACAGAAAGTATTCTTGACATTCCCAAAATGAGCTTCTCCTCCCTCCACCTCTCCTTTTTTTTCCTTACTTAGATTTCAGTTGTTGCATAATTAAAATCTCTTTGACGTCCTGCTTACAGTCATATCCTGTCGCAGGATCGGTATCCATCTGGCTCACAGCTGATGGAACTTTGTACTAAATCACTCTCCTCATATCAGACACCACTGGGAAACTCATGACTGTAAATGTCACTGTGGCTATGCTTTTTCAGCCCCCATCAAGTGTAGTGATCAGTAGGCTAAGCAGGTTTTTTAGTTGTTTGTTGTTTTTTTTTTTTTTCTCTCGAAGGGCATTTAATTTAAAACAACATGCTCTTTTCCTCTTGTTTTGTAGGCAGAAATGTATTGATATTTTACACATATTCTATACATCGTCAGTGCACTAACAAATGAACAGAGATTCAGCGATTATTTCAAGGCTGTTTCTGGGCATGTCACCTTTAGCTGTTTTAGCTCTTCTACCTCCTCACTAGCCAAGAAATGCAAACTCAACCTGTTCAGAAAGGATACTCACTTTCTAGGGATGCAGGAACAGCCCACCAAGAGCTGCATCAGCCCATTCAGTAGGTACAGAAGAGAGGTCCACTCTACAGCACACATGCAGTGAGTCCAGTGAAGCTGCCATTTGTTGTGCTTATAGACAATACGTACAGCAAGGCTGGTGCAGCTGGGAACTGTTCTGCTTCTGCATATCTATGCACTGTCCTTGCAGGGGGTCCCATTCATCCAGACCAACTTGTGCATGTACGGTAGGTCTAAAACGTCCCAGATATTGTAGAAATCCAGACATAACTCCTGGTTTTCCACTCAGGCACAAAGGAGGAAAAACAGGCCACATCCAGGGGAAGAGCACCCTGGTGTTGATCAGTGGTATTCTTGCCACCAGGCTAATCCAGTGAAAGTGGTTCTACTGAAAAGCTATTCAAATGCGGTGAGCAGCTGAGCAATGGTATAATTTAAAGGTGGGCTGAACTTTATGGCAAACAGCAAGGAGCAAATTTGTCAGTGAGGTGCTGCTCTGTGTAAGTTTGGATGTTTTCAGAAGTTGTCTTGGATTGGGGTTTGCTTTTTTTAGCTATCATGCATTTATATAGATCTATTTACGGAAATGCAAGAGTTTCATGAATAAATGAGATGGCATTTTCCTTTCTTCATTTCATGAAGTACAGTATCAACATTTTAGAGCCTGTTCATGAATTAATAATTACTTTAATCAATAAAAATAATTACAGTACTAAGAACATTTTAACAATGAATGCTTTCATGCCATTTCCACTCCTTTTTAATTAAAGCATGACAACTCATATTTACCATTTTCATCATGATAGCTCTAAATGGTGAAATTTGTCATCTTTGACTTGGGCTCTAATTATAATTCTTTTAGATGGTTCAAATTTCATCTCATTATTCAATTATGCTTGCTCCAATTTTACACCGACAAATATTTCCTCTCAAAATCTCTTTTATGCTGTAATAATATCTCAGACTTCATAATAGCCATTTTAAATATTTCATGCTATCCAAACCAAATGCAAATTAAATATATGAAATAGAAAAACAAATATAAACTGCTGAATATAAATAAATACACCAGAAGACCAATTATTTCCAGTTTAAATGTATCTATCTTACTTCAGTGCAGCATGAAATATTAATATAAATTTGTTGCAAATACAGAAATTGCTAAAAGACCATAATAAGCTTGCAAAAACAGCATACAAACTTAATTTCTTGCCTGTGACATAGTCTTCAATTAAATGATCTCTTATTATTTTTTCATAGAGAATCTCTTCTTTTCTCTTTCCCTAGATTGCATGGCATTCCCTTGAATATAATAACTTGCTATAATACTCTTGTTCAGCCTATCCCCTATATCTTACTTTACTAATATATTTTAAACGTGGCCACGTGAGATTAAATTTAATTTCCTCGTCACAGGTAAAATGTGTTTGCGTCACCAGCGTGTGCTTTTTGTCAGGGCCTCAGAGAATGGTGTTTTGTCTGGTGTGTAGCTAAGGGAGTGACCACTGAGGAACTATCAGGAAAATTATTGCGCTTGAGTTGACCATGTGCAGACACATAGGACCTAGGTTTTTAAAGTCCTTGCTTTGTAAACTACCACATAATGCTAAGACATTATACAAGCACTTGAATATGGGGCTTCTACTTATTTCAAACACAGCCATGAGACTACTTCCAGGAGTTAACCTAAGCTGAGGGCTTCCTGATGTGTATTCATGCCATTGGAACATAAGCATGTACTTGTGAAAAGTATGTCAGTAGTGTAATATCTCTTTGTACCCCTCAAAATCACAGTGGTGCCATTTCAATCCTTGCTACTTCTGTCACTTTATGCCTTCTTTACAAAGATTCTGCAACATCTTTCTTTCCTGTGTTTCATTCACTTCTAGACTGGTCTCTGTAGTCAATAGGAAGAGGTGTGCAAATATACAAATGTGACACCCAACTACAAGAAGGGCTGAAAGGATGATCCTGGGAACTACAGACCTGTCAGTCTGACATTGGTGCCAGGGAAGGTTACAGAGCAGCTCATCTTGAGTGCCATCACATGGCACATACAAGATAACCAGGTGATCAGGCCCGGTCAGCATAGGTTTACGAAAAGCAGGTCCTGCCTGACTAACCTGATCTCCTTCTACAACAAGGTGACCTGCCTAATGGATGAGGGAAGAGCTGTAGACATTGTCTACCTGGACTTTAGTAAAGCCTTTGACACCATCTCCCACAGCATTCTCCTTCAGAAACATATGGCACAAGGCTTGGATAAATACGCTGTGCATTGGATAAAACGCTGTCTGGATGGCTGGGCCGAAAGAGTGGTAGTGAACGGAGCTAAATCTGTCTGGCATCTGGTCACAAGTGCTGTTCCCCAGGTTCAGAACTGAGGCCTGTTCTCTTTAATATCTTTATTAATGGTCTGGATGAGGGGACCGAGTGTACCCTCAGTAAATTTGAAGATGACTCCAAGCTAGGTGGGTGTGTCAATCTGCTGGAGGGTAGGGAAGCTTTACAGCAGGACCCAGATAGGTTAGATCAGGTTAATATCATGGGGCTCAGCAAGGCCAAGTGCTGGGTCCTGCACTTGGGTCATAACAACCCCATGGCAAGGTACAGACTTGGGGATGTGTGGTTGGAAAGCTGCAAGCTGGAAAAAGACCTAGGGATGTCGACTGATAGTTGACTAAATGTGAGTCAGCGGTGTGCAAAGGTGGCCAAGAAGGCCAGTGGCATCCTGGCTTGTATTAGAAACACCGTGGCCAGCAGGAATAGGGAGGTGATCATCTCCATGTACCTGGCACTGGTGAGACCACAGTGTGAATATTGCATTCAGTTCTGGGTCCCTCACTATAAGAAGGATATAGAAATGCTGGAGCATGTCCAGAAAAGGGCAACGAGGCTGGTGAAGGGCCTGGAGCACAAGTCCTGTGAGGAGCGGCTGAGGGAGCTGGAGTTGTTTAGTCTGGAGGAGGCCAAGGGGAGACCTTATTGCTCTCTACCACTGGAGGTTGGAGTTAGGAGGGGGACAGCCTCTTCTCCCTGTTGGCTTGTGACAGGACCAGAGGGAATGGATGCAAGCTGCACCAGGGGAGGTTTAGGCTGGATATCAGGAAACCTTTCTTCACTGAAAGGGTTATCAAACACTGGAACAGTCTACCCAGGGCAGTGATGGAGTTGCCATCCCCGGAGGCATTTAAATGGCATGTGGACCTGGTGCTTAGGGACATGGTTTAGTGGTGAGCTTGCAGTGTGTGATCAAAGGTTGGACTAGATGACCTCGAAGGTCTCTTCAAGATCTTTCAAAGACGTTCTGTGATTCTGTGTGTATTTGGGTAAGAATCAGCATGGTGCAGCTGCTGTGCCTGTCAGATGGTTTTACCTATCCTACGAATGCTTTCAGATGATTTTTTTGGTTTTCAGCCACTGCATATTGTCTGCTTCCAAAGCCAAATGCCTACTCCTGTGCCTGTCACAAGCCATCACTTACAGCCAGCCTGCTGCTTCAGGATTTTACTGGGCATCAGTCTGCAAATAAATCTCACCATTTGAATCCAACCTCCATGAACTACTGTGACCAGACAGGTAAAGACTGAATTGTAGTGTGTGAGCATGTGGAGAGCAAGTGAGATTTGCAGATGGAGACCAGTTTCTGCCATGTACCTCTGGGGTGCTTGACATAAAATCAGCGTAAGTTACTTAGTTTCAGCAAAATTTTGTGCCTGCAGTTTTCAGTAGTTTTAGAAGATCCACTGGGAAGAAAGCAGCAAATAAGCCAGTACACGCACAGAGCATCATAAGGACTGAAAAAATTGAGATTCACCATTGCAGAGGTTGCTATTAAACCTAGTTCAGCTGTCAGCAGCTGCATCCTCTGAATGACTTGCCCTTTTCCAGTAGCTTTGAGCAAACTGGCTTCCTGTGGGGGTTGGCCTCTTCTCCCAGGCAACCAACAAGAGGACAAGGGGACATGGGCTTAAGCTCTGCCAGGGGAAGTTTAGGTTAGATGTTAGGAAGAAATTCTTTACAGAGAGGGTAATCAAGCATCGGAACTGCCTGCCCAGAGGGGTGGTGGATTCACCATCCCTGGAGGTTTTTAAAAAGAGATTGGACATGGCCCTTAGTGCCATGATATAGTAATTGGAGTTGGATCAGGGGTTGGACTTGATGATCTTGGAGGTCTTTTCCAACCCAATCTATTCTATGATTCTATGATTCTATGATCTCAGGGTTCATTCCAGCTCTGGAACAAAGTGTGTTTCTGGTTGTGCACATCCCTGTATCCTTTTACCAAAGCATTTCTGACCTTTCCTGTTCTGTCTGCCCAGTTTCTTTTTCAGACCCGTTCTTTGCTATTGCAGCATCTTCTCCATGGAGGTTCTTCAGGGTCTATCTAGTCACCCCTGTCTTCTCCTGGGTGCTGTCCTGATTGCACAGTTGATTACACTGTAGTAGATTACCAAAGGAGTAATAGAAAAAGGAGGAAGAGTATAAAACTTGATAGTGGTTACACTCTGCTCTTCACCTAGTGGATAATGTCCCATTGCAAAATATGTATTTAAGTGCCACTTTACCTGTCAGTATAATTGAGATTAGTTGGTATATAAAAATCATACTGGCTCTTTGCACACAGCAGATTTAATCTGTGGTGTATTAATTGCTCTTGGTGTGTTAGTGTGTTAATGTCTTAGTAGATCTTAATGACAAAAAATATTTTTAGAAATTGTTAACTATGGGGTCTCAGAATAGAGGAAATATATATTTTTAAGCTGTTTACATAGTCAACTTTTTGCAAAGAATCTGGACAAGCTTAGGACTTGGTTGTCATGTATACAGGCAACGAAGAGACAATCATAATCTTTATACTCATTTTTTTACTGACAGGATGTGTTTTTATGAAATCCAAAGTAGCAGTTGCCTCTGTTCCTGTGTCAGTATCAGTTGTACTCAATTGCTGTATCAGTATAAATTGTAATCGCTTTAATGAAGCAGCTATTTCCAGTTTATCACACTGAGAGAGGAGCTCAGATACCTATTTTCCTGTCATCTGTGTTTGACAGAACTTGAAATATTACAGCCAAATCCCATGTCAAAGTTCTTTCCCTGTATAATTTCTTGGACCCAGAAAATTAAGATAGAACCAGAAAGTATCTTTAGCAAACATTTCATGTGGTGGATTTATCATTTGCCTTTGGCAGATACTTCAAATTATTTCAAGATATCTGAGGTGTGGGAATAATTTCCCATGAAATGATACAGCTTTTCTTTTTTTTTTTTTTTTTTTAAAAAAAAAGACATAAAAAATAATTGCTCTATAAGATATAATGTTTATGAGGTCATATGAATGGTTGCATAATATGCACATGGTGAGAACTGTGCATTTCATGTTTAATACAAGAATGGCTGTGCACTGGGAAGGAATATTTAAGAAATCAAGAGGACTATAAACGGCCATCTGCTTCATTTTCAATTTTTATTTCCTGGATTAACCCACTGCAGTATTTTATTGGATAATGGATTGCTGTTCCATCTACTCATTAAATTTTTCAGACCACGGAACTACCTTATCATGAAAAAGGTCTCCTTGCTGTGCAGGGAGGAGACAGATGTTGGGGAAGAGGAAACCCAAAATATAGTATGACAAATGATGTGAACTAACCTTTCTTGTTAAACTTTGCTGTGATTCCAGTTTTTCCTCTCTGTTGCTGTGGGGTTACAAAGGACGAATAAACAGTGGGTTCCTATCACTGCCCTTACCCCTGTTCAACTGGGTGATCCTCTGCACTGTGAGTGGGAGAGTGAGCAGTGAAGCTGTGCTAACAGGTCAGGGACATCTTCGTTAGATCGTGTTCCTCAAGGCCCTGTTCAGACTGGCCTTGGACACTTTGTTCTGCCCCTTCTCACTGTTGAGATTAATGGATTTGACAGGCTGAGTAGCAGGAAGCTTGTGCAAAAGATTTTTCATTTCTGTTTCACCTCTTTTTTAACAAACATGGGCAATGGAGAAGGAGATAGTGTGTGGTTGCCTGTGTGCTCTGAGGATGGACTTTTCTGTAACAGCAGAAAATATTTGAGTCTCTTAGTTTTGTAAATATGCCTTATTTCTCATCCTGTTTGAATAAGCAGTGTGACTTTGTTTTGTGAGGTGTTTCTAAGGAGCATTGAGATTTTCTAGGTCCTGAGGAAAGCCCTTTCCATGATGTCCTGGGTAAGGATGCAGTTTTTTCAAAAAAAGGGGAAGCGATGTTGAGTGTTGTGGTGTTATTTTTAAGACAGGAAGAAGGCTGAAGAACAATTTACCATAATATTATTCTAAGATAATAAACTGCTTAGTAGGGTTTACCAAAATAGGCCTAGTAGAGCATTTTAACTGTTCCAGTGTGATTATGGTGACAGTGCAGAAGCACAAAGCAAATTGTAGCCCAAGCCTCAAAATCAGATGTTTGCAACAGAAATGTATTGCAGAAAGACAGTTGAATACATGGTTTAAAAGACAAAGACACCTGGTCCAGATGACCTAGCAACCCTGGTATATCAGCCCAGAGCTTATGTTTTCATAAAAAGTCCTGTTATCTCACAGTCTCATTCCTGAGTGGAAACAGCCCATTAAGATCTCATTGCTAGGCTGAATGCATGGCTTAGATTACTGTTTTGCCCATGTGCACCACATTTGTTTACACTGAATTTCACTTGCCATTTTATTGACTAATCACTCGGTTTCATGAGGTTTTTCTGCAGTTCCCTCGCAGTTTTAATTGCAGGCTCCACAGTGCTGTTGCCTGGAGCAAGGCTGTTTTGGTATCTGGGCTCAATTTGAGCCATCATACCATCTGACTTGCACATATTTCTGAAATAGGACCTTCCCCTTTGTTAGTTAGTTTACTTAGTTTTGCAGGTACTCAAGCTCGTGCCCTTTCCCTGTCCTTGTTTTGGAGAAAAGGGTATTTAAAAATTAAGGGGCTGAGCTACTTCCTAAATTCCTTGCTCTGTGTGGCAGCATTTCCCTTTCAGGGAAGCAGGTTTAGCTTTCATTTTGTTTAGAAAAATGACTTACTGGAAAAAGTATCTCATCCAGTTGAAGCAAGCAAAGCTTGACATTCTCATGCCTTACTGTTTGCCTTGTTAGCCTTTGATCTTCTCTGCCTAGATTGTTCTGTTGTTAGGCCTCTGTTAGGAAGAGCAAAAAGTCAAAGATTAAACGTTGAGTCCTTCCTTGATTCTAAGGACTTCAGTAGGAACATTTTATAGCCTATGGCTATGGGGAAATCACCCACGACTTTACACAGATCAGAGCAAGGTAGGAGTCCTGGTTGCATATGCAGTCAAGAAACTGCATAACTTACACAAGGGGGAACCCATGAAGCTTCAGTACACCACTACATCATCAAGATCCAGAGGGGTTGTACGTGTGATGAGATTTTTCAGTACAATCATCCTTGAAAATTGCAGAAGCTGCTGTACAGCCCATCACGTCAGAAAGGTGTAGTCAGTGTGAGCTCACACCTGACCACTTCTACCCTACTCCTTCTACAGTCAAAGTTAAAGCAGTACTACTCAAATAAATTATACTGATGAGAACATGATCTTGCTTTCCTACCTGCAAGACAGCTTCTTAGAGCTGCACGGTTCAGTAGAAGGCTTTAGCAGATTACTATGACTTATTTCTCAGGTACTGGCTTCAGTTGCAGGGATTACTATTTCTATAGATCACCACTTGAAGTCAAGTACTATTTTATTTTTTTTCAAATCCAGTTAGGACCCTAATTTTAAGAAGATGAAAAAAAGTGTTGGCCCAGTTAAAGATGTCTGCAAGGCTGTGCATGTTAGACAATATTTTTGCTGTGCAGGTATGATTTGGGTTTTTTTCTGTTGAAGAAAGTCTCAGAAATATGTAACACTGGATTGCAGTAGAGAAGATGACTGATGAAAAGGATGTTATCAACTTTCAAATAAGAGAAGGGGTGTCTTGGTTGTTGTCTCGCACATACTGCTGCAGAAAATACCATTTAAAAATACTTCTAACTGAAAATGAAGTGATTTGTCTTTGATCTACCTGGTCATAAAAATTATTAATCAGCATAGAATAATCATGAAGCATTCCGGAGTTTTCCCAGTTGCAGTGATTTCATGGACTTCATTAGCAATGGTCATAAGAATCACTTTGGTTATTAATTACAGGAAAGTCAGTTAAAAGTGAGAAATTCTAATTTTCATGATATGTCACAAGCTTTAGAGCTAACACAGCAAGTCTATTTTGTTTGCCTGACACAGATACTAAGAAAAAAAAAAACAAAACCACTCTCCAATAGAGATTCTCTTAAAGTTCTTAAAATTCTACATAAAAGGTCAGCGAAGCCCTCCAAATATTCAAGGTTACTGATGATTGCATGTGTTCTGCGGTGACATGTACCCAGAAACTATAGGAAATAGGCTATATCCCACCCTCAGGGTGCAGGAGATGGCTCCCCTTGACAGTTAGTATCAAAATTGATAACATCAAACCATAAAATCAAGGCTTAACTTCCACAGGTCTCATATGCTGCCTGGTGATGTAACAGGAGTTACATGACCAAATTAAGACCCTCTAGGCTTTAGATTATGAGGCCAGGAATTTGGTGAGCACATCCAAAAGCTTAATAATTGAATGTGCTTGAGAAATTTCTAAACCTTATGCAGTAGTAAAGAAAACATAATAAAGTCTTTAGATGTGAAATAAAGGAAAGTGAAATACAAAGTCTAGTTTGCTTTAATAATTATAATTCTTTATCATGTGCTTCAACATTATCCTGCTCTGAATTGCAGAGACTGGCATTTTTGAGGTGCCTGAATTATGGTAGATTTCACAGTAATGAAAAGCCTGTTTCTGAGAGTCTATCGAAAATGAAAAATTATGAAAATATATAGTACGCATCATAGAATGTTTGCTCTGCAGTGTTTGTGATACCATTTAAAATTTGCTTTATAGTGTGCTGTCACATCTTTCCTTATCCTTTTAATGCAAGAAGGATCTTTTTATAGTAGGTGGAAGTACTGTGAATTCAGACTTTGAGTGCTGTGTACTTTTAGTACGGTGATTTTCAGACTTCTCTTCACATAGTGGTGGGAAAGCACTTGCAGAGGGCTTTTGAACATGGGAAAATACTGTGTTTTAAATTGCCCTGAAAGTCAGAACCATATAAGAAATTTTATTTTTTTTTTCTTTTGCCAGCTAGTAGCTTATTAGGCTCCAGCCATTTCAGAGAGGGAAGCAGGAGAGCTCTGTGGGGCTATTTCAGAGTCTGTGCACCTTTCCTCCTTGCAGGCCCTGAAGATTTTGAGTGTGTAACTCAGGACTAATCTGTGTCATAAAAGCATTCCTCTGAATCGTTTTGATGCCCTTCCCGTGCTAGCCCTGAACCTTCTCTCCACCTTTTGTTCCATTTCTAAGGCATATCGTTTTGATGATACAGTCATCTTAGCAGTCACATGTTATCTTTTGAGGAGGGAGGTATTCATGGGGTGTGCACCACATTCTGAAAGGCAGATGGTTTTACCAGTTATGGCTTCATCTCACCTGGGGATAATTCACCGTAGGCACTGCTCTCAGACGATACTGTGGACAAAAAGGCACAAGGTCAACCTTCTTCTCTTCCAAGCAATTCTTTGACACTACCTCAGCAGACCTGGCTCTCTCAAGTATGGCCACATGTCTGCCCATTGCCTACCACAGCATAGAAGTGTCTACTCGGTTTCTGGCTGCAAAGCTCTGTTCCTTTTTATTGCAACACAGCCATTTCAAATGCTTTGAAAACACAAAAAAACCAATGTTGCTTGGTCTAGTATGGACTAGATGGGACTAGTCCAAAAGAAAATGGAGCTATGAGTGGGGCAGAGAATCAGACTCTGACCCTCCTTTTGCAGCATAGATGAGACTTCAAACATCTGCAAATATAGATGGGATTCTAGGTTATGTGTTCTGAGACAGATGTGCCAATCTTCAGTTTAGATCATATAGCACACCTCCTTCCTTTGTCCTTGAACCTGACTTCTCTTGTGAGACGTAGAGGCTTTGCACATGACACATCTGTAACACCTGTCCGAGGTTGCGGAGCTGTTGTATGTCCAATCGCCCTCTTAGCTGCTTATGAAATTGAGCTTAATCCATTCATGAAGAGGGGTCACAGAATAGGTACCTGTTACTTGAGGGAACTGAATTTGAGAACCCAAGAGGTCCTATCCAGATGTGTTTCCATTTCTTTTGCTTTTCTGACTTTTTTTCAGTAAGTTTTCCAAACCAAGGTAACAGCAAACACGATGCATAAACAGCAAAAACACTTGTATATTTAAATTACCCTGATTTGCTGACAAGATTTAATGTGCCCTGTTGTCCACCCATTGGTCTACCCCACAGGCAGCAAAGTGAAGCTGGAATCCCTGCTGCAGCTGAATCTGTTTTGTGATTCTTTGTTGCTTTTCGTTGGTTAGCCAGATTGATCTACATTTCATGAGGTGTTTACTTTGGTGTCTGTTATGCTATTAATTTCCTACTCAGGTATTCAGGGAAAAGCTATGTGTCAATGTGAAGCATTGCACCTGCATCAGCATTATATTTGTCTCTTTCTGCAGGTTGAAGGAGTTAGGTACTTCACTTGAAAGAACAAAAAGGTGTTAGGGTAATTTTGGGCCGCCGTCATGATCCATAACATGTATTTTTGTGATTTTAGTATTTTTGTGATTTTAGCAGCCTAATTTGCAGTTCATGTTATGGGCATGTATTATATTTAATTAAAAAAAAAAGTCCCTTTAGTCAGACTTAAATTTATTACCTTCGAATCTGATTTTTTCTAATAGAAAGAAAATGCATTATTATTGTATTAGCAATTTATCTGTTTAAAGATGCATTCTCGTGTCTCTTTCACTATTCTAACGGTATTTTTTGATTCCTCTGACACATGTATTCTTTTTCAAAGAGTATACATACCGGAACTGAACAAAGCAATTCAATGCATTTTTGCAACCCATAACATGAAGATTTAATTCTTTAATCAGTATCCGCATTCATTCCATGTTTTTAGCTGAAACTGTATGTGAAGCAGAGATTGTCAGTGAACTGTCCACTGCAAGTTTCACTCTTTTCCCATTGGAGTGGTTTAATGAAGAATTCAGAAGTATGAGTGATTCAAGTTATTTTATAAACATTATGCATTGTATATGATAATATATTTAATATTGTACATTGATCTGAGTGAAGTATTCCTAATGACCTCAGACATTTTAAATCTTAAGTGATTTTTTTTATCCATTTTGCCAGTTTTGCTGCCCCTATTAATCTCTCCTTGAGAAAGATTGCAGAATTTCTAGGTTTTCAAACGGGTTGTTTCGTGGATTGGTTTGGGATGCTTTTCCATGGGAAAGGTCATGAAAGTGCTAGTGTATTCTGAGCAAACTCTTCAAAATTCTTTGACAAATTCAGCTGCAATGTAAACAAAACATTGCATTTCTGAAAAAAGGAAAAAAAAACTTTCTGCAGCTGCACTCTTTATTTTATGTACAAGACTGTGGAAGGGGCTTTGATCTGAAAATGTCATTAAAATCTCTGTTGCAAATACTGTACAGTTGTATACTTAGATCCGCCTTGTCTTGAAGGGAAATTTTGCTGTGAATGTGGGCAGTTTATGATGAAGCTGAGTGATGCTTATTTCATTAAAACTCAAAATAGGGTCTATGGTATCTTTTAATTTCTGAAACGTATATAAATGTTTTTTTCCACGAGGCTCCTGAGTCTGTGTTTAATGTCCAGAAGAATTCTGTGATGGTGCACAGTTGTGTATTTCCTCAAGTATAAGTCATTTTAAATGATGTCAAGGAAAATGAAAAAGTGTTTCTGTGCCTGTGACCGGGACCTGGATAATGGGATCTGCAGCTGTTTTCCATTCTGCTTTGGTTCACTATGCTACAGCTGTAGGATCTGTGTTATTATTTAAAGGAAGATGTAAGCTATCAAATGGCTGCTCGTGTCTAGGTCAGCCAACTGTGTGGTCTTGCTTTTAGTGTCCAAACCTTCCTTTCAGTGGCAAAAAGTTACCAAGATAAAATGAAAAAAAAACATGTTATACAGTCATTACTCTTTGGAAAAATACATGCCACAAGGTAAAAAATTCTCATTAGTGTATTTTTTTATATTGTTTTAATGTTAGGTGGGTTCTTCTTGTTTACTGTATGAGGGAGTATTTCTTCTAGGGACTGTCCTAACTGGCACTGAAAGGAGGATGATATTCTGGGAGAGTGTTTCTCATCTGTCACCTTCAACCCATTGTATAGTTTGCTATAAATGTCAAAGGTAATGCCCAGCTTTATCTCATGGACACTAGAAACCAATTAAGTCTATCGTATCATTTCAACATGCAAGCCAGTTAGTAAGTTTGGGTCGCTGCTGACGTGAATTGGATTTGAATTGCTGTTCTAGAGGTGAAAGACTGAATATTCAATTATTAATGCTTTGCAGTCTCAAGTTTCCTCACTGAAAGTGTCCTTCCCTCCCATCTGCTTCTTGCAGAGGTTTGAATAAAATAAATGAGGCAGGTCAGGTCTGTCCTCAACTGAGACCCTGGGATTTAGGTTCTTCTTTCCTATTCTCCCCCTCCCCACCCCCAAATGTGTATCAAATTGACAACTTTCATTATTCTCACTGGGTCTCCAGCCACTGTCTGCTTTTACAATATTGATATATTTTCTATTCCCCACAGGAGTCTGTGGCTTTCTAGCTGAGGAACCAAAAGAGTATTCCTGCATGTTTGGAGATTTAATTTTGTCTCGCTCTATTTCTCTATGGAGTAGTGTCTCTAGAGGAGCAAAACATGATCTGCCACAATGGGATTTTTTTTTTCATTAGTTCTCTAAGTAGTAGCACTACAGGTACTCTGTTTTGTAACATGTCAATGTAGTTACATCTTTAAGAATAATCTCTTCTAACCGAGAAGGGAAACATCACACAAAGACCAAGTTTGCCTTCCTGTCAGAGACAGGGAGATAACATCTTTCAGCTTAGATTTATATATAGCCTGACAAACATAGTTAGCAGTGATTTTACTTTCAGGGAAGAGCCTTTTCAAATAAATAAGAACTTGCTTCAGATTCAGATGACAGTGCCTCTTTAAGAGTCAGTTCTGATTTTTTGCCCTTTTCTTGACAATGATTATAGTAAGTGACCTGAATGTGGCCTCTTACTTTGAAGTGAGCAGCTCTGAGACTCATTGAGGATGCTCCTTCTTTTCACCTTTTGAAATTTAAACTAGCAGGATTGTAACGTTCCCGTCCCAATAAAGGGGAGTGGTACACGTGCCTGCTTGTGTGTGTTTTTCGAATGGTACCCTGCTGGTACGTTTAAGTATACTTAGTAGTTTATCATGTAACATATGCCAAGTTTACTTTCTGTGATTTCTGCTAATGCCTTTTCAATAAGTGAAATATATGAATAAATAGATGTTTATTATGATCAAAGGAGTAACCGTATATTCTAAATTTATTGAGTGCTGACTGGAACTTTTTGGTTGGAAGTTGGTTGGGAAAAATTACTGTCAAACTCATTTACCACGATTGCAGTAGAAGTGCAGTTCCTTCTGGGAACAGAGGCATTTGTATAATCTGACTCTGTGGCACTGAGCTATGCCGTATGTAGTGTATTTATGATTGAACAGAAAGTTTCAAACAGCAGCCTGTGAAATTGGATTTCAGATGTAATGTACCATAAATAAGTGCTATAAAGAATGCCTTTAATGCTATAAATCAGTTTTTATTGGTTTCAGCTATCTCATTCTGGTTATTGTATTACCCACAAAATCAATGGGAATCAAAGAGCTGGAATATATTTTATTTTAATGTCCCATCTCCCATGGAAATGGCATATGAGCCCTTAGATCACCTTTTGGGTAGGCTGGGCAAGGCTGATAAATTACAGGCAAAGAAAGTGTATTTGCAAAAAGGTCTGTGTAAATAGTGGCTGTGTAAGACTTGAAATGCTTTGGTACAACAACTCCTCCCAGTAAGGGGTTACTGGCCTATCTTTCTGAATGTCCTTTGCTTTCATTGTTTCAATAAATTTACAAGTGTGATTTGATTCCCATAGCTGTTTTAAAAAAATGGTGTCACAAAGTTAACCAGACATCACTGCCCTTCCATCCAGAATCAGGAACACTCTGAGGCTAGGAAATCTGCTTTCTCTGCACCTTTAAGCATTGCCTCTAGCAGAGGCTTGCTCTGTCCTAGGAAAAGAGCAAGAACACTTCTAGCAGCAGTTGTGAAGAGTAAAATATGGTGTGGACTTCGTGTAAGAACATAGGAAAGGAGGAAGGGAAGGAAGGAAAGGAAGGAATCTAAAACCAGTAACAAATCATACTGGGAGAGTGAGGAAACTATTTTTTAACTAGATAATACCAGATTAATTTAAAATGTTTGCTATCAGCTATGCTGCTCCTGTGTTTTTCCTTTGCTCATATTAGTACCATGGCAGGATACAGTTAGGAGAAACATGCACCTCTGGAGCTCAGTTGTTTAGGGTGGAAATCTGTGGTGGAGGGCAGAATACTTGTCATTACATGTGTTTGAAACCTTCACTGTGCTAAAAGATGGAAGTACAAATATATTGCAGTTGGGTAAGAGTAGAGGGGTGAATGTATCCTGGAATATGGGACTTCTTTGCGAGGTTACGTATGCCCATCAGTAAAGATGACTGAAGAAGTAAGCTTTTTGATAGGTATTAAATATGGGTTATTTACACCGTTCTACACATCAGCTTTGCATTTTCCCTTGTCAGCCTAAGGTAGTGTAATTTATATGCCATAAGAAAGAGGAGAGAGTAGACAAAGAGGAATAATCCCTATGGGGCTTTTAGTAGTATGTAATAGGCTATTTTTGGTAGATGTCTGAATACTAGCACAATGGTAGGGTATAGGAATCAAAAGAGACGATTTACTCATCTTTGATCCCATGAATAGTGTTAAACTGCTTTTGAGTTCAAATTGCTCATGTTGACTTACACCCCCATCACCTCACATTGGATTTTAAGCTTTTAGTACAAGGACTGAATGACACGTTTTATTATTTGCAGTAGTATAAGCAGTTATTCTCACTGGAGCGCAAAGATGTGTGGCTTCACGAGAGGGGAGTGTTAATCATTTACATGCAGACGTATGTGGTTATCTGTGGGAGTGGGCTAAAGAGACAGGTGTCAGACCTGGCTGCTTAATAGCAATGTAAGACATGAATGATACTGGGGAGGCAAAATAAAATGCCTGACTGCCTCCAAGATGGTTCTAAAGATTCTTATCCCTACAGTAATTTTACAGGTGGTGATTATAGGAGACGTAATGATTTCAGGCAAAATGCAAGATAATTAAAATGTTTGATTTGATCTACAGACCTGTGGTCAATTTGCAAGCCAGCACTGCACCATGCCATTGTGAGCATCACCCAGAATTGTGCCCTTGGTTCAAATAATGCTGTGCCGAGCATAAGTTTAGATGGTCTTGTTGCCACTACTGGTTTGGCTCTGACCGGGTACCTGGGCTAATTGAATTGCTAAGTCTAGAAGAAACAATAATTTATTTCTCTGATCCATTCTCTGATCTATTTCTCTGATCAAAGAATGATATAGGATATGTCCTAGGGTGTTTGGCTGCTGCTAACTTGTAAAGCAACAAGAGTAGCATGTTGTGTAGCACTGGAGAAATACTGGTGAGGAATGCTGTGAGGATAGCAGCTTGCTTTCTGGTCATATGGGCGAATGAAGGACTTCACAAATCTTTAGGGTTATGTGGACAACCAGCTTCCTGCATATGGAAGAGAAGCATAGGACTGTGGATTAGCTGCTTTCTTCTCCTGAAGCAGAGAATTTAGATGTTAGCATTTGGAATACAGACAGGGCCTTGTCCTTACTCACCTGAGGTACAATTTCATCAATCAGTGAATAAAACAGTGCTTCTTGAGGCTTGTGTGAGTCCATGGTCCTATGCATAAACTATATAGTGTTATAGAAACACTATCCAAAAAATAGTGACTGACATGTGAAGATAACTGAAGCACAGAACTAAGGAAAAACCCCTTGTACCTTGCTCCAGGGTGCCATGCACCATTACAGCTGGCCAGCTGCGTCAAGCATGTGAAGAATAGTGGGTGGTTAATACCTGAGGAACATAAGCTATTACTTAGGAATACAAGTAGAGAGGTGGTGGGGTCTGAATGAAGCTGGGATGTGTACGTTCTACAGATGTGCTGCAGAGGGGCGTAGAGATGTTAGGTTAGTTGTCAGAGTGGTCATTGCTGGAGTGTTAGAGAGCACTCAATGCATATTGACTTGAAAGTGTGGCAGAAAAAAAAAAAAAAATCACAGCTGTCCTAAGGTGCAGATTTTCAGGTGTTAGCAACAACGTTGAATCGCTGAAGTTAAAACTGCCATGCTAAGAACAGCTTAACTTGAAGTCTGCAGGACCAACACTCTGCCATTAGCTCCCACATCCTTTCTGTTTCTTGCCTGAAACTGTCCTTGCCAGCTGCAGAAATGGAATATGTTACATACAGAGTACACACTGTTGGAGCCATCTCTACCCACAAAAAAAAAGCTTCTGCTCTTTCACACCCCTATGCTATGTTGGCATGAGCCCTTTTGAGGCCACACTGTCACCTTGGATAGGGATGTGAGCTGGCTGAAAAGTAGCCCAGCTCAACTCTACAGCCCCTACAAAAGAAAAAAAAACAAAACAGCCAACCACCAAAACCCACCAAACAAAAAACACAAAGTTTTTCAGCAGCTTCAATTCCTGAACTTAGGCTGAGGAATGCCTGATCCAGCACAGTCCTTCAGTTTAATCCTTTAGTTTATACCTTGCCTGTCTTAACTTTTTGATTGCCTCTCATCCATTAGCTCACTCTTCTCTGTTCTTTATACAGTTGTTCACGGGTAGTTTTTCTCCTGTAAAATTATTAATGTTGTGGAGAGAGGGGTGAAGAAATCTTTTCCTTTGCAAGTCACAGAAGTGGCTTTTTTTCTTGTTGCCTGAGCCACTCAGCCTGTTCTTTCTCCATCTGTTCTGAGACAGTTTTAATGAGCAGCACTCCGCAGAGTTATTTGAGTACGTCTGTTCCCTGGTTCTGCAGGGTGGCACAGATCAGAGGCTTTGCTTCTGAGGACACCCAATTTTAGTGGACAGTTCTGCCTTTTTTCTCCTGTTAAGTCAATGGTGTGTACTCAACAGTTCAGGGTAACCTTTTTTTTTCCCCTACTTCATTCCTTTATCACCACTGGACAGGGCACAAGAAAGGATGAAAAAAGGAGCTTCTCTGAATCCTCAATCAGATAAAGCAGACTCCTCAAAATAGAAGACACTGGTATCAAACTTCTTCATTTCTATTCTATTCTTTCTTGTTTCTAGTCTTTATATTTTCATCTCTTTATTCTTTTTTTTTTCTGAAAAATAGGAATATTCTAAAATATTTCTAGTTTTCCATCCCATTTATTATTGAACATGTGTTTGAATATTGACAGTCTTTATCAAATTATTTATTTGCCAGATGAAGAGGAAAGTTGGGCATAGACGAACAATCTGCTCCCTGGGCAGAATTTGGCTCTTGAAGTGACTGTGGATGCTGAGTAGTGACTACAGCAAATGAGCAGTTTTCCAAGGGTCAGCCTGACTAAGGTGCCTGTGTGCCACATACTGTGACTGAGAAGCACTGAACTGATGCTGTGGCAGGTTTCCCATCACTGGATTGCATGCCATTGGAGCGTGCCCTTTCTTTTGTGTGAGTGTCTCTGGCTTTGATGAATGCCAGGGCAAGGAAACACGAGCTTTTTACCTTTTGTGATGCTTGGGTGAACACCAGTAAATTTGCCTATTGATGCTGATACAGTTTTTCTTCAAAGTCAACCAAGAGGAAAGTGTAGTCCAAATGAGGTCAGCGATTACTCTGTGTGGGTGATAAAATACAGAGAGGAAAGAACAGGCCAAAGTGCTCAGTTGATGGTAATGCTTACAACCTTGTACAGTGTAAACAAATAACAAGACCAGGCTAGAATTCTGCTTAGGAACTGGAACTTTTCAGGCATGTCTTACTGAGCTCAGCTGCACACTCAAAACAGGAACTCTCACAGCCTTCATTCTTCATCTGCCTTAACCTGCTAAATTGGGTTGTGCTCAGCTAGCACAGAGAAGGAACTTGTGTTCAGCATGTCTGCTTAGACTTAAATTATCACATCACGCTTCTTGCAAAAGCACGGTGCCTTACTGGTTTTCTCCAGAATGTGGTAGATTGGTGATCGTGGGGTAGACTCTGAAATTATTACACCACCTTTAAGATGAAAGGATTTTTAAAAATAGTTAATCATAGAATGACAGAATGCCTTGACTTGGGAGGGACCTTAAAGATCATCTAGTTCCAACCCCCCTGCCATGGGCAGGGACACCTCTCACTAGACCAGGTTGCTCAGAGCTTCATCCAGCCTGGTCTTAAACACTTCCAGGGATGAGGTGTCCACAGATTCTTTGCGCAGCCTGTTCCAGTGTCTCACCACTCTTGTAGTAAAGAACTTCTTCCTAATGTCAAATCTAAATCTACCTTGCTATAGTTTAAAACCATGGCCCATTCTATCACCACATACCCTTACAACAGTCCCTCTCCATCTTTTCTGCGGGTCCCCTTCAGGTACTGTAAGGGTGCTATAAGGTCTCCTCGAAGCCTTCTCTTCTCCAGGCTGAATAGACCCAGACTCTTTAATGCTGAGGTTTTAATTGTCTCTTATTTATCAAACACAGAGACTTTGGGTTTTCCAAGCTTCACAACACAGTCATGAAGCAAATATTCAGCTTGCTTACTTTCATACGCTTCACCTAAGTACCTGCATTAGTGATGCAATTGCTTAGACTTTCCTTCTAGTCAACAGAGGAAGATAGGTCCCTCAGGATTAGATAACTGAGATGTGAAAGATACTTTGGAGGTAGTTATAGTGCTAAATTAGTCACCTTAACTTAATGATTAAGCTTTAGTGAGCTAAATCAGTGCTTAGCTCTTTGTTTCACGTGAAAAGAAAGATCACTGCAAATGATTTTAACTCCAAAAGGAGTTTTTAAAAAAATTGCTGAAGTTGAAGGAAAATCCTCAAAGGAGATGGCTACACTAGGCATGGTTTGAAAACACTTTTAACAAAATGTTCTCAGTCTCTGATAAATCCTCTGAGTTTTTTGTGCGGATTTAAAGATACAGCAATCTTCTCCTTAAAAACAGATTTGTTTTATAACCCAGGAGCACTAGACTACAACAGCTATTTGTAACAATGTGTGACAGTAGCCACTGGATAAAGGCTTATACAATTACCTATGCTTATACAAATACCTATATCTATCTACTAATAAAGTTTAAAACAACCAGAAAGCTTCAAGTTTGGGATCATGGAAGGACTCAACAGGTAGATAAAATACATTTGCTTAGTAGCTTTGGGAAGCCTTATGACAAGGGAGTTACTTGTCTGGGGAGCTGATGGGGAAGGGCCTTCTGTATAAATCATAGAATCATAGAATTGTTTAGGTTGGAAAAGACCTTCAAGATCATTGAGTCCAACCATTAACCGTACTCTGTCTACCAAGTCCACCACTAAACCATGTCCCTGAGCAGCATATCTACTGTAAGTGAAGATATGTATAGGACTGATCTTAACAAAGGTGGGAAATATAGTGTAAGCAGAAGACCTGTGCTCATCATCTAGGCACTTTCTTGTGTTCACTACACAAGGCCTTTCCAGAAGGTATTTCTTGTCCATTCTCACATGGTTCTTAGAGGTGATTGTTGTGGCACTTACCTGTCCACCTTCACAGAGGGACTTAAACAGGAAACAAATGTACAGATCCAGCTGGATGAAAAGTATTCTGCTCAAAATATGGCATAAAAATAGTGAATTTATACAGAGTTATGTAGGCTGAGACTGTGCTTGTGTCACTGAAACACTGTAATCTCCACAAGTATGTGTATTTTGTAATAGTTTCGGGAAACAGGTGTGACCGTATTCCTCATTTCAAAGAAAATCAGGGATAAAGGGGAGAAATAGCAACTTGAAGGTAAAGGAGAAGGTGAAAGCATCACATATCCATTTGAATTAAAGAGCTTATCTATTGTCCGTGACACCAGAGGGAGGGAAGAGAAACAGGTATCTGTATGTAATAGAGGAACTTTCTAAAATTGTACAGTTGCCTGTGGTTCCTATAGAAAATGGAACACTATTGAAATGACAGCTGTAATGTATCTGCAGAAAGCTAATGCAGCAGAGCCTTCTGATTTCAGAAGTAACCCAATTTGCCCAGCATGGGTTGGAAATAGAAAGGAATCCTTCAGGATAGCTGCTCTTTAGTGCTTTATACTCTCTCTCCTGCTAGGACAGTACAGACTGACCTTAAACCTTTAGTAGTTTTGCTTGGGAGCACCAAATTGCTACTGCATGTGTCATCCTGCTGAGAAGCAGCAATAGAAATCTTGAGGGAACTTTCCATTTCTCAGAGATCAAGGATTCATTTTTAATGCCTAGTTCAATAATTCCTTTTGCCTGTATTTCCACAATAGCAGTCACCAAATCTCTACTTAAAAAAAAAAAAATTTAGAACGAAAAATTTAGAACGCCTGAACAGATTATTTATGCTGCAATGTAGAATTGTGTACGGGTGGAAAACCCAGGTGCTATGATTTCATGTAGTTCGCTCAGTAACTGACTTCAGGGAGTTAAGCATTTGTACATCCTTCAGGTACCATCAATGCTCCTAATAAACCCACAAATGTGTATTTTATAACTTTTTTTTTTTTTTCAGAAGCAGTTTGGGTTCTTCTCTTGGGTTTGTTTTCGTTTGTTGGTTGCGTTTTTTTTCCTTTTCTTTCTTCCCCCAGATCAACCACACATTTTAAATTCTTTATCGATTTCTGTCTGGTCAGGAGGAGCCAAGAAGGCTGTAAAGCTCCAGCAAACTGAGTAAGTACAATTTCCCTTTAATAAAGAACTCCTTCAGCTGGTGGAGAAAAAACTCATATACACTAACCCAGCAAAGAATGTACAGTCTGGGCTGGGTGCTATGTCCAGGCTGATTTCTAAGCTGTTTCTGGTTAGCAAATGCATTTAACTTCTGTTAGGAAAAAGATGTGCTTGAGCACTAATGCCATTGGTCTGTGTCTCTTTGCTGATATTGTCCCTCTGTCACATGCAAGTAATATAAAAGAAATTATGTTTCTTAGTACCTGTTCGTCTTTGGTTACACCAGATAAAACCATGCAGTTTTACATAAAGATGTAAAGGTTGTGGTTAAAAATGTAAATATTGCAGTTTTATTGTTAATAAAATGCATTTTCTTTATAACATGAAATAATACAGTGAAAACAAACTTGCCGGAAGACATGTGTTTCTCATGCGCTAAAATGGATCATTCTGGAGTACTACCCTTGGGCAGCAAGTTGTGAGGTGGTTTTGCTTTTTCAAGGTGTTTTTCTTCCAGTACTAGCACTACTGGGGCTGCTGTACTTGGATGGTTTGATATTCTCAAGCAGCATTCAGCAACTTTTGATAATGGGACAGGCAGGAAAGACCAGTACTACAACAAAACTGATTTTCTTTAATGAACAGAAATTTTTAACTTTAGCCATGCTTATTTTCACCTAACTAAGCTCTTTCCATTGTTTGTAACTCTCTGAGGTGGCAGCTTAATAATAGGACATTACTTTGTCTTGAGACTAATGTTACCTGTGATAGGGGCTATATCAATACATAAATAGGTGGGGCTATACCCTCTTTTCATCCCCTAGGATGGAAGAACCTAAAGAGAAATCAGTTTGAGCATACAGTCTTTCAAATAATTAAGTTCGGACTGTAACTGAACAATGTGCATCTTCTACAGTCAACAAAAAGAACAAGTCTTTTTGTCTAACTTTGTCTAACATCCTTGCAGGAAATCCTCAAAAAGTAGCGAGATTCACCTTTGATGGTTAAGTTGTGTGGTACCAAAGTATTTGGTGACTGAATACAAAATATTTTTCTTTGTTTTCTTGGAAAATCTCTAGACCCTGTTTTCAGGCAGTGTAGCAGTACTAAAGGAGCAGTTGCTCCCTTTGCTCTTCACAGCTGACCTGATGTGGGCCAGCAAAGAGCTCTCAAGTTTCTTTGAACGCTGCTGCTGTGTTTAGTTTAGCAACTTTGTCAGATGTTTACTTTGGATGGTTAATTCTTCAATTCCTAATTCTGCAGAACTTCTGGATCCTCCTTCCTGCAGCAGTGTTCTGCTAGCTCCTGAGAGAGCATGAGCAGTTCTTCTGGGAAAGAGAGGAACTAAATGGTGGTGCTTATGGGAGTAATTGTCCTTTGCGAGCACTGTTTTCTTCAGTCACACCTACATCCTTCCTCTTGGGAAGTAAGGACTTGGTACTATTTAGCTGAAGATCCCAACGCAAACAGGTCAATGTAGCTTTTTATACACACTTTGGAGTTGTTAGTTCTGCGGAGGAATATTTGTCCTGTTCTGTGTTGTCCCACTACAAGGCAATGCTTGGGAATTTTTATGGAGTGTTATTGTACAAAAATAACACTATCAAAGTACCAGACATACTTGCTTAGTCAATTTTGGATGTAGCAACTCCAAAATTCGGTTAGCAGTTCCTGCCCACTTGTATATAAGATGTTCTTTGAGGTAACTTTTATACAGGTTGAGCCTGCAGTACTCCTACATAACTTAAAAATACTTAGTTCTTGCAAAAGTACTTTGAACCCAAATATTGTGAGTAGGCCTGACTTGCTTCTTAAAACTTCCAAGACACATGCACTTAATTTCTAAGCAGACTAATACACATGGCATATTAAGGATTCCTGACATTTGTTGATACAAGAACTATTTTATTTTCTACAGAAGTGAAAAATGAAACTTTGGTTTGCAAAAATTTCCTGTATGTTTTTTTAATACAGAAAGCTGTACTCCAAACCACCTATGGGCACCACGTGATTGCCCATGTGCTGGCATCTAGTCTCATTGAGTCCCTGTAGTGTACCCTGCCTGGCCTCCAGATACCACTTCAGAAGGACATGAGTCTCCCATAGCTCCTGCATTGTGTCTGCTGCTCCATGACAATGTTTTGGAGAAACTGGGCTTGGGCTGTCACTGAGGGCGCCTGACCAGGTGTCACTGTCACTGAGGGCACTGCTCAGAGCAGTAATAGATCACTGAGCTTTCCTCTGGTGGCTCCTTCCAGCTACTCCTGAACGTTTGCAGCTTGTAGCTGTGCTGTGTTGTGTCTTCTGCAATAACGTGATCTAGATACTCAAAATAGGCACCTATATTTAACAGGTATATTTGACCTTGATTTCTCTGTGCTTTGTTTTCTCATCTGTAAGTTTGGATAATACCAGCTGTTCATTTTTCAGGGATATTGTGAGGATAAATTATTAGTGAAGCACTTAAGTACTTAAGGGATGAGTAATGTTGTAAAGTCTACAAGGAAATTAAACATTCTGTCTTTCTAGCAGGATCTGAATATTGTTTACTAAATGAGGTACAGGGTCATACAGAAAATGCTGAATAGAGAGAGCTGTGCATCCAAATGAGGCAGAGCTCCTATCTTAGAAAAAAAGAAGTACAAATCAAGACTTCTGTGCCAAGTAACTAAGTGTACAAAGTCACACAAAAAAGAACAAAGGCAGGACAGTCTACCATAATTCTGATATCTTCAACTTTTTGACTGCTAACTTAAAACTTTAGAGCTATTTTTGTGAGGTGCTATATTTTGTGATATTGTCTGTTGCATTACACAAACACACACACACACAGATCCTCTTATAACCAACTTTGTTAATGCTGGAGTCTGCAACCAGAACATACAATGCAGATGAATCAGGGATTTAGGTCAATGTTAAAAAGAAAAAAAAAAAAACAAACAACCAAACCCCAGAAAAGTTTGGATGTTGACATAGGGGGATTTTTTTTTTTTCTTGTTTTTTTAGCATCTACCTTTTAACATGGCATAAAAAATTTCTAAAAGGTTCACCACTCAATTAAACTTTTCTATTAAATGCTGGATGCAGAAGCCATATATTTCACAAGTTTTCCACTCTGTTGCTTTACTGTATAAATAATATGTCTTCTGGAAATTTCTAATACACGTCAGGTATTCATGATGAAAAAGCACATTTGTACTGCCGGTTCGGAGATAATTACTTGCCATTAGGTTCATAAGATCATAAATTTTATTCATTTCTATCATCCAACTTGTCAACTTCTTACATTTTGCCTACACTCTGCCCCTCACTGACAAGCAGCAAATAATTTAGTCTTCCACCAAAATGATAATGACTGGCAAATGAAAATTTCATTGAAAGAGACAGTGCAACATCAGTCGCACTGAAGGAACTTTTTTATTTTTAATTTGTTCAAATGATAATTCAAGTGCTGTCACTGAAATGTATTTATTTGACTCATATTTAAGTGACTTCTATGCTCTCTTTAGCTGCTTCCTTGTTATTTAAGAGATAAGCAATACATGCTGGTTATTTTGTTTAAAGTACATTTTTACACAGTCTTGTCGTCATTTCTGTTAAAAATTATTTGGAAAAATAGTAGAACTTACCACCATAACAAAGCTTCATCTCTCAGTAATGTCACTTATGTGATACAAAATTGCAATATACAAATCTGATGGGGGATGCAAATGTCTTGCGTCTCGTTAGGTCATCTATTTCCATGTCAATTTGGAGATGCTGTCCAGCAGTTGCACCGATGGTTTCAGTGGTACGTTGTCTATAACTTAATCAAGAACTCCCACAAAACTCTCTTGCCTCATTTGTAGCAAGATCTTTGGCATGCTGGTGCACAGATGAGTAGAAAAGATCTTGAGATATTGGGGAAATTTGGTTATTATTCAGGAAAGAATTTTCTATTACCTGATATCCACCCATTTCTTCCTGGAGGAACTGAAAGGACTTTTTTGTCCCCTCAGCTTTTGTGTTCTTTATGTGGAACTCTTTCTTACTTCACTGACTGACTACATAAAAAACTTAGAGAATCGTAACTAAGCTGGGAGAAAACGGGCATTGACAAAATTTATATTCCTAATCATGATTTGGGATAGTTATAGTATTAGAAATATATACTTCAAATATTGAAAAGAAAAATGCTCAATATGTAATTTGAAATCTGGAAAGGTTAAGTAATTTTTGGGCACGTCTGTCATGTTTGTGTATTAATCTGCCACTAGAGACAATCAGATACAATTCAGGGGGGAAAAGAACAAGCACTAGAGAAGCAATTTTCCAGTGAATTAGTCTTTGGCAAAGGTTGCTTACCAGGGGAGCCTTGCCTTTCCATCAGAGAAATATAAAAGGTAAAAAAACCATAAAGTAACATCATCTTTTCTGCCATTAGGTGGTAACATTTTTGAAGAATGTGTTGGTCCCGCAATGCCTTCCAGCATTTGAATGATGACAAGATTTAGAAAAGAAAGAATGTCCTCTCGATGTCTGTTAGATACTGGTATTGTAGGCTTGCCTTTATAATAGCAAGAAAATATACACATCTCCACGTTGAGATGAAATGGTTTGTGAAATGTTCATACTATGCATCAAGTACTTGAAAATACCTTAGTAAACATACAGTTGGAGGCTGTTATTGTATATTATTGACTTCAGTTAGCGTTTACTCTGTATCCAGTAAATGGGAAAGCGTAGAGTTCCATGCATAATGCAAAATTCATGTATGGAGGAACTAAAGCCTGGGGTGTGTCTGTTTGCCAAGAAAATGCAAGAGTTTATTTCCCACGTGGCCTTCTTGGCTGGCAACTGCAAGCTTAAGTATATTACTCGGTGATTTTTTTATTATTTTTTTTAGTATTATTTTTTAAGACTCTGTCTGCTTTTGCTTATCACTTTGCAAAGCTTGCGGTTTATTATATTGCCACTGCTTGCGGGGAGCAAAGAGAAGACAAAAACTTCAGGTCCATTGTGTCTGAAGAACAATGTTGGGATCAAGGGAGGCTTCTGAAAACCTTTGGAATTACAGCTCCATGCTGCCTTTTTCTTGGTGTACAGTAGGAAGGACCACCCCAAATAGTTTTATGTCTGAGGAAAAAAAATGAAGCTGTGGGAAAAAATTAGAGACTGTAAGGGGTCTGAAATATAGAAGTGATAGCAGCACACGAGGCATCTGCCTTCCTGCCTGAGAATCCAGCTGTGATCAGTGAAAACCCACTTGTTGCAGGATGGTGAAGCTGTCGCTTACCCTTGAGCACAAATTACCTCCGCCTGGTCAGTAATGAAGGTGCATTTCTTGTTTTGCTGTAGCCACACAACTTTGATCTTGAAAGCTAGAAGCAAATACAGATCAGGGTATTTATGTGCATGTGTAGAACACAGGGATGAGATTCTTTATCTGCTCATCAAAACTGGAATTTAAGGAAACTTTCCCATATGGTAATTTTTGTGACAGAAAATAGGAGAATTTCTTGTGATGTTTCTATAAGGTCTGTGGGTTTAGACACTTGCAGCAATTTTCCTGCTTTCTTCATTGCATCTGGCTCCTGCTTTACTGTTTGTTCATGAAAGTGAAGAAAAAAGAATTTGAGTGCAAATTCTCTCCGAGCTCAACAGATAGGCGGTTACACGGTGGGACTGCTTGCTTGGTTGGTTTTGTGTATGTGTACTTTGCTTTGTTCCGAGTCTCCTGTGTAGAAAGCTATTGTTGCTTTAAGAAGCAGAAAATGACAAGTGCTGGTGAACCTGATGGGCTCTCAGAGCCCTGAAATGAAGGAAAGTGGGTGGTTTGTACCAAACACTGGCGTAGTGACCTCAGTGTGTCATTTAAGTGGTTTAAGTATGCTTTAGCTCATGTTGGTGCATAAACATTTAAGATGTTCACATGGAAATTTCTGGGAATGATGCAACAGAGATTAAAAGGACAGTATTTTATTATCAGTGTACTCAAAGCATATTTGTTGAATGAAAGAACCAGCATTAGCAACAAAGCTACAACAAGGTATCCCAAATCATTAGTTTCAAATAAATGGTATTTGATGACGTTGAAATTTTGCATGTACTTATGAAGAAAAATTAACTTCTTCGCAGTTATCAAGTCATTATTAAGTCATCAATTATGACTTAATTTGCTCTGCTAATGAGAAAAATAAATGCCTTCTTGGAACAACATGAAAAATAATTATATTAATTTTCTTATCTAATCTAAAAGTATGAACTGATAACTTCTATGACTTTTCTGTGTTTTCATTCTGTTATAGGCCTTAATGTATATACTACATAGTCAATGGAAGACAGTTGTGTATTATGAATTTTCTGCTTCTTAAAACTTAGAAATCCAGTTGTTTTCCTTTAAGATACTTTTTTTTTTTTTTTACCAATTGCATATTAATGACTAATGCACCTTAGCACAAAGGTCCAAGAGTTGCGCTCTTCTTTTGAGACCAACATTTTTAGTTTAATGTATAGTATTTGTGTGCTGAGGAGGAAGAATCCAGTCTGCTTGGTAATAGTAGCATGATAGTGACTGCCTCTTAAGTGCCTTGTGTCTTTTCAAACGAAGAGCTTCTTTCCTCCTTGGAAGAACCTTGTTGGATGAAGAAAGTCTCCAAATCATTATACCTTATGTTGTCTAGTCACCTTGACTGAAGCAGCATAAGCACATGCTTATATGTAACTATTCACCTTCTGTTTCCAAACCATGTCTAATTAGAAGGTAGTTCTAATTTTAATAGACACCAGTACAAAAATGAGAAATGACACCTGTTCTAAATCCTTTTTCTGTAACTGGTATCTAAACCCAAAAAGTAGTAGAATATGGAGGAGTGGTTATCAGTACATATATTACTCTGGGTGTTTTTTTGAGTAGATAGGATATGATTGGACAGTTCAATGCACAAAAATTGTGTCAAGATATATTTCTCTTTTGCCATTGTTGGCTCATGTTAAATCAGATCAATAACAACCTCCTACATTGACCCAATTCTGTGGGAAATGACAGGAACACTTTTTGGAGAAATACTTTAAAAATAATAATCAAAAACTTTGACAGAAATAATTTTATGGTTTACTAATTGATGGCAAGTGGTTTTTTGGGGCAGACTCACCGTGTTCCTCACACGGTACAGTGCTAGACTGAGCTAAATGGCTTTAGGTATTTTACCCCTGGGAAGGGAAGCTGTTCAGTTCCATGGCTGGATATTAATATATTGGCACATCAGTATTTTAATTACTTTCAAGTGTCTTTGGCCCTGGAATGGCATTGAATGATAGGTTAATTTCCAGCACAATTATAAACATCCGTGACAATTTTACAGGAAAGTTTAAGATTGGAAGACTGTACTTAGAAAAAAACCCAAACAATCCCCCCCCCCAAACCTGACCCTACACCCCAAAAAAGCAATACTCAGTGCTTAACAAGACATAAAGGAACATGCATTTGGTTTTTCCATTAGAGGAAAATTATTAACCTAGGATGCCATTTTGACTTTACAATATGAAGCTTTTGTGTCTGAAGGTACATTAAAATTAACTTTTAAATAGTTTTTTACTAGAATGCTCTTGGCATATGTCATAATTAAATATGGTAATTTTTGTCCAGTATGGCAGGATGGAGCCAAATCTACACTAAGTTACCTTCACCTGCAGAAGGTTTCTACAGGGAGTGGGGGACTTTTCTTGTTTATTTTACTAAAGTTTCCCTGTATCTTTATATCTTATGGACAAAACTTGATGTAAAGGATCTAGTGAATTTTGTTATTTCTTTTTTTTTTCCCCGATTTTTTTTTTTTAAGTTCTATTATCTTGCTTTTCCCTGTAGTTTCCTTCTTTCCCATCCGCCTTCCTGAATGAGGGCATAGCTTTAATCCATTTCTCAATGTAGGCAAAGCTCTACTTCCTAAATGACCTCCAAGCTGGAATTAGTGTAGACATTGAATCAGTCTTTTCTAAATTTGATACTTGGCAAAATGAAATGTTATTTCTGCAATGAGCATGCTTTGCGTTCTCCTTCCTTCATAAGCAGTTCCTTCATCTCTTCAGGTTTGTTATGGAGATATTCCAGAGCACTTACTGGAGGCAGATATATGTACATTACCTGCACTGAGCAAATTTAGGATGTTGATTTCTGCTAGGGAAGCCGAGGACATGCCACCAGCTCTGCCTACTTCACGAAGCAAACCTTGAGCAGAGCCTGTGAAGAGGTAGTGGTGTTGACACCCTCCTCCCATGTGCTTCCCCACTGCTACCTGTATCACCTTTCATCACTGTTGGAAAAAAAAAAAAAAAGATAAAAGTCCCCCACCTGACAAGCATGTAGAGACAATCAGTTGAATTATTAATTTCTGGTTTCTGATGAGAGTTTTACAAAACCCTATTTATTTCTCAATCAAATACAGAAAACTCACTTTGTCTATTGTGGTAGCATACAACTTCAGTTTACATAGAGTAATTTTTTTCTGTTGTTTCTTCCTTTTAGTACACTTCTCTGTGAGCCTTCACATTTCATATCTGAATAATTTTCCCATCCATTTTTGAGCTTTGATTTTTGGGAGGAGATGATATCTTTTATTACCTCACCTGACATATAAAAAAAATTATGGATGTGCTTGTGAAAATCATCTCTTACCAAGCTCATCTCAAATTATTGAGTTACTTTTCTCACCTCTTTTGCTTTTACACTGGATCAACAGACAGTAGTCTATTGCCAGAGTGCTTTATCCTTTGCAGACATTTTGGAATGCTTTGCTACTCTGGGATGCTCTGAAACATATTGTGGAATACTCAGTGATCCTTGGCAAAACAGAAGTGAACCTGCAGCTTTTCAGTAATTTCTCTAGGACTGGAATAATGAGAAAAAAGATATTTGTACTGATCTCAGCATTAGTGACTGTTTAATTTGGAAACCAGGCAATAAATAATTTTAAGAGTTTACATTATTTTATGTGACTTAATTAAAGAAGAAATACAACTGCTTCATTTCAAACAGTGAAATAGCTGGAATAGCTGGAAAGTGTGCTGCTCCAGATATGTGGGTGCAAAAGTTTTGAGATTGTATTGTAACCAAACAGCTGTGGTTTTATATTTTTATATTTGTCTAGTGGCAAATAACTACACAAGGTGAAACCAGCCCTGTGCCTCTTCATCTTCTTTTAACTGGGACTGACAGCTTGTAATACAGATCCTTTGGATATATATAAAAAAAACATAACCTGAAAAGGAAAGTAGATCTGTGCATCAGACTGTGTGGTGATGTCTTTATTTATAGCCTAGTTCATTTACGATTGTAAGTAAACTTGACTTCCACACACAGCAAAGTGTGAAATATCCAAATTAATCACAGACGTAACTGCCTGGAGAAAATAGATTTTGAGAGGATCAAAGGTATGAAATGAGAAACAGAAAAGAATTGGGAACAGGCCATTTATGGATTAACAGGCTAAAGGGTCACTCAGCCCTCAGAAATAAGTCTCAAAGGCAGAACTGCTATTGATTTTTTTCTTAACTGAAATCCCATTTATACTGAAAAGAATTAAAGCATAGACACACTAAATAGATTAAAATCTTCTAGATCTCACTTGCTTGTGGCCTCTGAATTTATCTGGCTAGTTGTAAAATGCTAGTGCTGTAGTTTGTCCACCATGAAATGAGTGGCAGTGTGACATGCCCTTTCGTGGACCATGTCCCACCAGGTGGATCCCACAGGTTCAACACAGCTCTAAGTGGCAAATGCCAACCTCAGAGTAGGCATGTGAAATACTCTTCAAGTTTTAGATGGGAGTGACCAATGGTCCAGTCACACTCTATAATACCATTTGGAGTTTGGACAGGGCATACAGTGGGACAGAGAGAAACCATGGTCATGGCTGTGCTTCCTGCAAAGCAGCTGAACAGCAATGACACTCTCTCTGGACCTCCCGTACGCTCTGTTGCTCCTAGTGTAGTTGCAAAGATTGTGACATCTGACAGACATCACAATGACTAGCGCATCCCAGAAAACCCTTACGGCCATAGAAGAATCCACTCTTTAAGCCAATAAATTTGCCATATGCTACTGATAGAGGCCTCAGCAGTATATTGGGACATATATTTCCCATTTTAGGACCTTATCTTTAAATTCAGGGGAGAGCAGTTAAGGAAAGAGTAGCATCTGTGACATGGTGTCATCTACAGTGAAAGCCTCTACCTTCAGAGAACACCAACCACTGACCATGCTTTGAATCCCCCACTGTTCCCCTCACAGCTGGCACCTTGCAGCTGAAGGTGAAGATGGACTGAACTATCAACTTAGAAAGTGAAGAGCATAGCACCAAAAAGTTCTTGGATTTTCTGTCTGATTCATTTTAGTAGAGAATGGGCATATTATTGTCTGTTGGGAACTTAATGGACTAGATAAGTGGACAGTGAGGTAGACTGGAAACTGGATGAACTGCTAAGCTCAAAGGGTTGTGATCAGTTGCATAAAGTTCAACTAGAGGCCAGTAACCAGTGGTGTGCCCCAGGGATTGACAGTGGGACCATTACTGTACATCTTCATTGATGACCTTAATGATGGGACAGGGTCCAGCCTTGTCAGGTTTACAGATAATATAAAATGGGAGGAGTGGTTGATAGACCAGAGGGTTGCCTTGTCATTGGAACCCTGACAGGTTGGAGAATTGAGCTTACAGGAACCTCATGAAGTTCATGTAAGGGAAATGTGAAGTCCTGTAATGATCTGGATTTGACAGTGTTTTGCTGGATGATGTTGGATTAACATGTAGGTGAGGATTTTCTGTCTCATGACTTAGTTGCTCTGTTGCAGCCAATTTACCACACCGCTCTCGAGTTCCTTTTTCATTCTCAAGCATGCCAAACTCAGCCACGCAGTGCAGCTTACCTGGTTCTAATCTTTCCTGGTGCAACAGCTTTATACAAAGCCAATCAATATTTTCACCACAAAGAGGTAAGAAAAGGCTTGCGGTTGTCAGCATTCCTAACTACTTCAAGCAATTAACTCTTGAGGCTTTTGACCTCAACTGAAATACATCTTCTCTCCGCTGGCTCCCTGTGACTTGAATCAGTGTCTCCTTCTGTCTCTCTCCCTCTTTTTTTTTTTTATAATCTTGTCTACTGAAAAACCCTTAGAGAGTGCAGATGTTGAAGGGGCTTTCTGTGCCTACACCAGCAGGCTGGCATGTTTTACTAGTTACTCCTGTTAGATTTATATTGCTCTGCAATAGGAAAGACTGATGGGCTGCTGTTCAATGTCAACAGATTTCATGGCTCACTTCAAAGAGGCGGAGATTTTTAGAAGTGGGTGGTCCTTGTATTTAGAGTCTATTTTGGATAGAATGAGAAAATCATGTTAATAGTTGAAATTCTGGAGATAGATGACAAAAACAATCAGAACTCTGAAAGATAAATGCTGCTGCATTTATTTGAGCTATATACTTTTTTATCCTTGGAGGACAATGAATGGCTGCTCTAAATTTTCAGAGGTTCAAAAAGGGATTGAAAAAATTAATGAAAGAAAGAATCACTGAAGTCAAGAGTTGTCCCCTCTGAATTGGAAAGTTCTTGAACCAAAAGTTGGTATAAGTGTGTAGGAGTGTACCCATGCTTAAAGTTCTTTATTTGTAGCCTGATACTGAGCTCTGTGGACCTTTTGATCTGATCTGTACCTCTGCCCTTGTACTGTTCTGTTCCCACTCAAAACCCAAGTCATGGCTGCTGCAGAACGTGGCAGGAGGTGCTGCTACTTGGTCTTGAGCATTGATGCAGTGCCCCAGACATCAGCATCTGGGTGAGAAGTTGTGAACACACTAGAGATTTCTCCATGAGGATGCTGGGCACTGTCTGGAATTCAGTGGGAGTATAAGTGGACTGCATCAATTGTGGCATGTGTAAACATCTGGTCTTACTAGGACAATAAGGTACAAGATTTTCAGATCATGATCCATTTAGTGAAAATAGGACAGTTCCCACTGTCTTTTAAAAGATGTCTGTCTTTATGGAGGCTATAAGCTGAAATCAGGAAGGATAACTTCAGGTACCACCATTCAAAATATTGGTTCATATAAATTCAGTCTTGCACAGAACAAACAGAAGAAAAGATGTTTTATGTAAATACCAAAACATCTCAGTAGCAACAGCACAAATAGGTAAAAATAACTTTCTGGTTTTCTTCCAGATTTGCATTTGCATTTTGAATCAGTCTGTACACACTAAAAAAACAGTAAAATTAGAAGAGCAGAAGTGTAGAACAAGGTTTGAGGAGCACTGGGTCCAATTCTGGGATCCCCAGTTCAGGAGAGATGAGAAAATACTACAGAGAGTCCAAAGGAGTCTATGAGGTTGATTAAGGGAGTGGAACATCTCTCTTATGAGGGAAGGCTGAGAGACCTGGGGCTGTTCAGTCTGGAGAAGAGAAGACTGAGAGGGGATCTTAGGAATGTTTACAAATATCTGAAGGATGGGTGTCAAGAGGATGGGGCCAGCCTCTTTTCAGTGGTGCCCTATGACAAGACAAAGGGCAATGGGCATGAACTGGATCATAGGAAATTCCACCTTTACATGAAGAGAAACTTCTTTACTGTGAGAGTGATGGAGCCTGGAACAGGCTGCCCAGAGAGGTTGTGGAGTCTCCTTCTCTGGAGACTTTCTGAACCCACCTGGACGCGTTCCTGTGCAACCTGCTTTAGGTGAACATGCTTCGGCAGTGAGGTTTGTCTAGGTGATCCCCAGAGGTCCCTTCCAACCCCTATCATTCTGTGATTCTGTGGGTTTAGTCTGGATAAAAATCTGCAGATAGATTTTTTTCAAAGTGCAGTCAACTCCTGTTATACTGTCAACGTGATATTTGACTCTACACAAACACAAACTGCTTCAATGACAATTTTATATCCTATTGTACAACTCCAATCAGACCTGGTGTTTCAAAACAAGACAATTTGTCTTGCTGTAAATACAAAAAGAATTATACAAATCTATGTTTCTGATTTATTGTCCTGGAAACCTCACAGATCATATGAAATGTTTGGTGTGTGGCAGCCCAAGGAGAAAATCAGAAAAAGAGGTTGTATTTAATTTGGCTTCTTGCTATGTTAACTTCTATCTGATAAGGGATTAAGTTGTCATTTATACAGCTTTAACAATGTTTTTATTCCTTTTCAAGTTTGTGAAATGCAGGTTGGATGAATTGCACTATATTTCCTGAGTTTTCCCAAGTCATCAAAAGGAATCCAATAACTACTGGGGAGAGGAAATGCAAGGAAGTTAATATACACTTCGGGAAACTAAAACTCCCCTTGCTGAATGTGACATAGCAAATATCACAAAAGCATGTTTAAAAATCATGTTGACTTCTGAAAGCTTATGTTTTGCTGTTGGTTTTTTTCTGTTGGTAATCCAAGAAGTTTGGTCAAGAGGATGCAGTGTACAAGAGTTTTGCCTGTGGTTATCAGAAGCTCAGCCTCAGCTCACAGAACAAGTGCCAATTCCTGGTGAAGCTGCCTTAGCAGTGAGCTTCAGGGAGGCTGAAGGTTGAGATGAAAGTACCATTGCAGAAGTGTTCAGGGTCAGCTATTACTTCATACATCAAGGAAGAAATGGCTTGGATGAGGAATAAAAGAAGGAGTAAGAAATGGTCATTACAGGTAGCTAAAACTGTCTCTGTCTTTGATCATTCCTTTCGTCTGATTTGGCATTTTGTCAGTTTTGACATTTTGATATAGTGTGTCTTCTGCTTGCATCCTTGCCTTCTAGTTTCACTTTGGTCCAGCATCAACTTTACCTTTGTCACCAGCTGCTCAGATGCTTGAGAGGCAGATTGCATTTGGCAATCTGGAGTTGAGATAGGGAACTTCTTGTCTCTTGGGGTGCTCAGAGCGGATGAGAAGCACGGAGCTGCTGGAGGACATGTGCCTGTTGACCACAGAAACAAAAAGCCCACGCCAAAGTAAAGCCAGGTAATCAGTAATCACAGTAGAATAGACCTGTTTTCTCTCAGATCAAATGTTCAGCTCTGAATAACATGGTTAGAGGGCACTTGTATAAGAGTCCTGTTAGTTGTTGGCTTTTTCCTTAGACACAGAAAGAAGCACAACAGCAAACTTTTAAAAGTGTATTATTTTGCAAAATGCATACTTGCACTCTCCTATTATTTGCAAGTTGCATATAATTCCATAGCATTTGTAATGTGTGCATAACTTTAATTATTTTTACTATTGTAGAATTTCAATATCATAAATACTCATTTTCCTATCAGGCTTCAGAAGATCCATCTGTAGGAACAGCAATCTTTATACATATCCTCAGCAGCACAGAGAGGTTCTTGTTTGCCCTGACTGTTTTTTTTCTGTTATTTCTGCCTGATCTGGGCTATGGATAGTTCTTGTCAGTAGGTTGACCAAATAACTAGATGGTATTTCTGCTCAGCTTCTGTGATTCAGAAAATGTTCCATCCATCTTTTGAAACATTCTTTCACAAAAGAAGAAGGATGGGCAAATTAAAAATAAATAACCTTATGTCCTATAACCAACACAGGGTTCTCTCGCGTTGTGGGCAGGGTGTGTTAAAGCTTTACTCCCTTGACTGTGGCTGCCTGTTGTCTGCATGTGAACTGCATTACTGGAATCCTAGCAAACTGCCAGCTATATGTCGTGTTACGTGAATAAATGAAGAACTGGAAAGTGATATTTTATGTGTTGGTTTATAGCACTGTGAAAAATTAATGCAGCTGGTTACTTTAATCACTTTCAGTAATCAAAAGACAAAGTCGTGAAACATTAAGACACTGATTTCTATCAGCAATAGTTAAAGACAATTAAAAAATCATCAAATTAAAGCTCTGAAAATAATACATATATATATAAAAAATCTATTAACTATATAATTAAGCATGGTAATGCATAGTCTAGGTAGTGAAAAGTTGTGTGCTCCATTGGTATATTCCTGTTTCTTTAATGTTAAGATGCTGATTTTATTTTGGGGGTAAAAATTCCTATTAATGTAGGACTGTTCATAAGTAGAACTGTAAAATAGCTTAAGAGATCTTAAAAGACTTCCTGTTACGGTTGTGACTTTGCTTAGTCTTTTGCCTGTCATTCAAGAAGTCAGTTTTCTGATTTTTAACTGACTGATGGGAATAAATAAATATCTCTTACAAATGGAAAGAATTTCTCTTAAAATCTCACCCTTGAAAACTTGGAAAGGTTTGCAGCTGACAGGGCATTCTTGTAGTGTTTGTCCCAGGGCTGGATGAATTTGTGAAAAACACTGACTGTAGACTTGCCCTATTTTTCTAGTGTTGTCAAGGCCATAAAGTGTGTGTGTTACTGCAAAAGAAGGAAACTAAAGCAGAGCCAGGAAAAGAGATAGTAGCAAATGTACAGAAGTGTTCTGAACCCTACAAATTAACAATAAAGTAGATACAATTATATCTGTGCTGTTTGGTCCTTTTGTGAATTTGCTAATGTTTTCCTATTAGTCTCCTTTT
>VWZY01005554.1:407384-428058 GCA_013399075.1 Chloroceryle aenea | reverse complement strand
GGCAGTGTCCTTACAGAAGCATTTACATATGCTAGGTCTAATTTTTCTTTTGCTTAATGGCCAAGCAAAATTGCATAGCTATAAGCAAACCTCAAATGTAATTGTGTTAGCATGTTTGTTATTTATTTATATTTATAATACCTCAAAGGCATAGTCATGATACAATAGCCTGTTGTAAGAAGTGCTGGATAAATGCAGAGCAGAAATATTATATCTGCCCATAAGAATTTGTGATCTCAAATTAAGACAAGAGAAGAAACGATTTCAGGAGACTAAGAAGGGGAACAATACAGCATTGCTGTAACACAGTATGTCAGTCGATTCTGTAAATGGTATTATGATAAACATTGACCTTTGCACGAGAGCAGAGTACCATCTGCTTAGCTTTTTGAGGTTGGGGGCAATGGAGAACCATCAGAGGAGACTTGAAGGGCTGTTTTGCATTAAATTGAAAGCATGTGCAGGGCTGAGTGATCCTGATCTGAATAAACAGATTTAAAAAAAAAAACAAAACAGTTAGTTTTGTCTGGTGTACAAGTTGCAGGTCCAAGATACATATTGTGCTGGTGATCTGAAGAAATGAGAAAGGAGGCATGACGTGCTTGCTTTGTCATTTTGAACCTGCACTGGCAGCTGTAGGGTAGATAAGGCTGCAAAATGAGGGGTTCTTTTGTGCTTAACTATAGCCAGCTACATCTGACTGAATTAGTTGTTGAAATTCCTGTTACAGATGACACAGAGAAGCAAATACATTTTGTGGCACAACTCATCTATTCTCTTTTAAAGCCTGACCTGGGGGGAGGTCAACTGTGCCCTAAGATGACTTATTTCTCTGTCAATGAAAAGTGTCCAGTCTGACTCCATTGTAGAGAGTGCAGATGTGTCTAGAGTAAGGTGAAATGAATCTCAGCTGATGAAGCATGTGGGAAGCACATATTTTGTAGGAGAAAGTGACTGGGATCATGGCAGAGCCAGGTTGACTCATTTCTCTCCATGAAAAGCAGAGCTGAAAGGAAGAGAAAGGCCAAATTGGCAGGATTCTGTGTGGAGACAGAAGTAGAGACAACAAATACTTTGAGATTTTTGAGGAACAAATCCTGGACATGAAAAAGCTTTCTGGGACTGTCACTGAAGTAAAAAGGAAGGTGATTAAAAGGAAGTAGAGGATGTTTGAGCTAAAGGAAGAGTAGATGAATCAGTGATTGTAAATGTTGGGCTACTTCTTTGTGTATACTAAACTTGCCTTGCAGAGTAAAAGTAGGTGCACGAGAAGCAAATATCGGAATGATCTAGGTAGAGGGACTGGCATCTTGGGTTACATAAGGGGAAAAAACCATTGATGATTGAAAGATTGAAAGATTAACAGTTTCAGCAGCTTTGTCGCTGGAGAGACGTGAAGACTTGAATTCTGCTAAAAAAGTCATTAGAGCTAAGGCACTATAAATTGCCTATAATCCAGATGCTAGGACCTAATCTAGTCAAAGATGTCCCTGCTCACTGCAGGGGGGCTGGACTAGATGACTGGTAAAGGTCCCTTCCAACCCCAACCATTCTGTGATTCTATTCTATGATTTTATGACATAAGTAGGGAAGGTGAAGAGGAACAGCGCTGGTGGGGCCTGGAAAGGAGGTAACAGTATTCTGAGAGAGAAGTATTGTATGTGGTGAAGATGAACGGGCTTTTGCAAATGGAGGAGACAATGATGGCTTTTGCAAATGGACAGCTGCAGGTCAAATGAAGATCTCATGGTGATGGGAACAAGGTACTAAAATAGATCAGACAGGTGGAGGCTGAAGTCATTAGGAGGAGTGTGGGTCAGCGCATTCAGGTAGATAAACCATCTCACTGATAAATTTTTTAGTGTGATTTGCTCTATAGTCATTAGTGATCACAGTCTAGATTGCAACAAGTTTCCAAGATTTATGTAACTACTAATAACTCTTACTCAGCTTTTTGATTTGGGAGAACTTTAGGAACAACACAGATGAACCTTATTTTCCTTCTACGTCAGGATGAAGTTAAAAATACATTTTTCTATAACTCGGCTTATTTTTGGTTATACCAATAATCTAACATCTATTAACTTCTGAAATCAAGCCTTTAATTTTTATTGAGAGAGGCCTGGAAGGGAGATTACATTAGAATGAAAGCAAGGAAGATTGACAAGTACTTATTTCATAATTAAAGTGAAGTATTTAATAATATAGCATTAGCTACTGGGATTAGAGCTGAATCTTTTTAAATATGTTAGGCAAACATGTCAGTGAAAAAAAAGACTTAAAATTGGGCAGAGAGATTTTCCTTCTGGGAGCCTTTGGGGACACCTCCCTTTTTCCCATTGAACTGAATGTTTTTCTAGGCACCTAAAATGAAGTTTGCAAGTTTGGCAGTATGGATCTTGAGAGGTTTTTTTGGCTTCTTGAACTAGCTGCAAGCTGAGAGTAACATTCATTAAAACAAATTGTCATCTCTATTGTATTAACTGGTATTACAGCTGGCTGCGAATTTTTCATTTTCTGTAGGTGATATTAATCACAGGGTGCCTGTAATGTGCTGCTGCTTATCTTGAACAAATACAATTAAACTGTATTAAAATTCCATAAGGAATTCTTTAAATACATCTATTCCTATGTGAATATTAATCATTTTTCTTCCACTTAAGAGCAGATGTTCACTCTTCCTGTTTGAATTCTTTTTTCTAGCACATGCTGTGTGACATTGAGCTATGCGTGACATAACATAGCACATGTGTTCAGCGTGAGCTGGGGCTATTAAGTGAGGTGTCACTCATGCCCCTCAGGTTTTGCTTGATTCCTTGTCATACAGGATGAGGAGTAGCACCATATAGGTTCACGTTGTCACATATTGCTAGTTCCTGTGTCACTAATGCAAGTACTTTCCTGTTGGGAAGACTCATCATGTGGCTTTGCTGAGTGTAAAAGGCGACTTTTTTTTGAATAGTGCATTCCATAATGCTTGAACTAGAAGCAAACGGCATAGCTTGTGCTTTGTTAAGTCATTTTCCTCTTGGGAAAAAGCCACTCAGGACCTGAAGGATATTGAGGCTTCAGGGAAGCTCCACTGCATACTTACCCAGGATGACAGACAAGGATTTAGAACCTTAGACTGCTGCTCAAGGAACCTTGCTTCTCTTAGCACATATATGAGCTTCTCCTACATTGGAAAAGAAGGGAAATGGTAGTTTCAGTTTCACTTTCAAACACAACAAAACATAGCAGGTACACAATGGAAGCATAAAAAAATCCTGGCACAATATAAATGTAGCAGTTTAAAATGATAGCTTGATAACAGTGCTTTTCTCATGTGAAGCTATGAGAAAGGTAGAGAAAAGCTAACTCCATCAAAATCTATCAATTCCCAGTCTTCCTAAGGAAAGGCATGAAAATGGCTCTGATGATACGTTTTATGGCCACAGAAAAAGGACAGACAAACTGGAAGTTCTTGAACAGTTAGTTGGCTTCAATCCCTTGCAATATGTTGGTGATTTGCAGTCAGGAGGAATGGTGACAAAGCCCAAATCTGATGAGCAGCCACACTGATTTCCCCAGACCATTTCTCAGGGTTAAGTCTGGTTTAATTCCCCTCCTTCTCAGTGAGAACTGAATATGAAGATGATGTGGACACTGTTGTCACCTGGATAATTCCATTGCTTCTGAAACAGCAGCCTGGGCAAAATTACTGGCTCAGATGTGAGCCTGATAAAAGCAAAAAAAATGGATGCAGGAAGAAGAAATATTTTCAAGAATCGGCTAAGACATTGATATCACCCTTTGCTGCTAATTAGTGCTCTACACATACCTTATAGGAGGAAGTCTGAATAATCACTAGGTCTTATTTTTGCAAATCTGAAGATGACAGAGGGGACTGGCTAAAAAACAGAGCTCAGAGGGTTGTGATTATCATGGCAGAGTCCAGTTAGCAACCTGTAGCTAGTGGTGTTTTCCAGGGGTCAGTGATGGGTTCAGTCTTATTCAACACATTCATCAATGACCTGGATGAAGGGACAGAGTGCACCTCCAGTAAGTTTGCTGATAATAGGTAACTGGGAGGAGTGGCTGATATAACAGAAGGCTGTGCTGCCATCCAGCGAGATCTGGACAGACTGGAGAGCTGGGCAAAGGGGAACCTAATGAAGTTTAACAAGGGTAAGCGTAGAGTCCTACACCTGGGGGGGAGCAACACCATGCACCAGTACAGGTTAGGGGNAGGTTGTGGAGTCTTCCTCTCTGGAGGCTTTCAAAACCCATCTGGATCTGTTCCTGTGTGGTGTGCCCTGGGTGCTCCTGCTCTGGCAGGGGTGTTGGACTTGATGATCTCCAGAGGTCCCTTCCAATGCCTACCACTCTATGATTCTGTCATTCCATGATGAGTGAGTGAGAACAGCGGTAGGAACATATGGAACTTAAAAACTGGTCTTATGAAAAATAGACTCCAATTCTCCATATTTATGTGATGTAAATGGTATTATGATGAAGTAGCTGCTGCTGCTCTGCAGCTCTACCATGCCATGCAGGAAGCTTTACCAGCTGGCAGCACCAGTAGAGTGTTCACTGGAAGAAGCTGGAGTGAAGAAGGATGTCAGGCATGAAGGCTGTAACTGCCAGCAAAACACTTTATCTGAAAGTTTTATCCTGGCTCAACTAATTATAACTTTCCTTCTTTGTTCACCTTCAGGCAATAATCATTAGGGCTGTATGACTGTGTTTATATTTACTGAGAAACAGCAAATTTAGTCTGTAAATCACAGTGTGATTTAACATCTCAGAAGCATTGGAATGCATCAAATAATTGTGGCTGGAAAAAATCCAAGCCTTAATTAGAAGTTTTCTCTTTGTTAATCCCATAACTAATTTGGTGATTAGGGCATTCACCCCTGATGTGGGGGAACTTTATTCCTCAGGGGCACAAACACAAACTTTGCAAATCTGAAATACACCTAAGCACCAAATCTCATCCTCTACCTTTCCTACCAACATACTTTCACTTTGGATGAGAGAACTGTCACTGGGACAAGGACTAGGACACAGATGCCTGCAACCAAATCACCCGAGATAGAGAGCATTTTTCTTCTTGCTGTCTGTTTCATTTTCTGGTAAAGCTTTTTGTTCAAAAGGGCACAGCTCCAACAGAATATTAAGGACACAATTGTAGGCTCTTCTGTAATATTCAGCTCCACAAGAGTTAAACACTAAGGGAGACTTTGGCAGAAATTCCTGCTATGAACTAGATAGAGAAAGAACTTCAGTCCAATTCTTTTGCCTTTAAACAAATTTATGCTGTTGACAGTATTTTAAGGATGAAAAGGTTCAGAGACAACTTCATCTACTTCCTTGGATGCTGTCCTGACTGCGATACCTCTGATTTACTCAGTAATTCCCAGCTAGTTCCTTCATGATCCTGTTCAGCTGTTAAAGCTGAGTTAATTAATTTGGGATGGGAGAGAATAAACGCTTGAAAGAAGGTAGGCATTGAATACTTAGGGCTTCCCTGCATCACCTATTATGTGTTGTCTTTTCCTATTACAGAAATAAGTTCTATTTCCTCATCTATTTCTTCTAACTATTAAGCATTTTTGTTGCAGCTTATGTCCCTTACAAACTCTAGCTTGTCCTTTGTCATAACCTTTCTGGTATTACTGCCACATGCTGGTGGCTGTTCCTCTGTTCTTGTCTTTAAATAGGTGTCCTTATTTAAGCTTTCTGTGTAGGTTTGTTGTTTTTTTATTCTGAGGTCACCAAAGAGCTCTAAATGCAGTCATACTGGTTTATCATTGTTCTCTGCACCCTTCTTTGCAATAGCACAGTTCCTTGCTGTTTTATGTAGTAGGACTCTATGTAGCTGTTCAGAACATTCCATCCTCTATGCTTCTCTCCCAGGAGACCCTTTCAACCTATTCCTTGGGTAGGCTGAATTCCACTTTTCCAGACAGTTGCCCTTCTCTTCAAACTGATTCCTTTCCTTAAAATATCAGATTCTTTTACTTTATTCTCAACCTGGACTTACTTCCACTTCATTTTCCCAGTTGCTTCCCATTAATATATATCAAATCTAAAATACCTGCTTTTCTAGTAGCTTCCTTTATCTCTAGGAACAATCTTCTGCTGCGCTTCCCAAACCTTGGATTGTGCCCTAAGAATTTCCACTGATTGTAGGAATCAGTCCCTTACCTTCCCCCAAAATGTTCACACCCCACCGTGACTTTAGCAATGTTCTTAATGACCTTTATATTCGACCAAGTCAAAACTCTGTCTTTCACCTCTTCCTGAGGTGAGACTGTAGGTTTTGGGTTTGTTGTTGTTGGGGTTTTTTGGGGGGTGGGATTGGGGTTTTTTGTTTGTCTGTTTTTACACATAAGATGACATATCTATTTTTTTATATACAGTTACTTCTATTTCTGATGTATGCTTGGGCTTTTTACTTTTATGTTTGTTTTTGTTCACAGAAGGGTTCTGCTGTTGTGTTGAACTACTTCTTTATTTGGAATATGTAAGGATTTTAGCCAAATAAATGCTTAATTATTAAACAAGAAATGCTTAAGTATTAAACAGTGTATTTCCTCACAATTTGCAGAATAGCAGTTTATTAAAAGATTCAATTTTAGTTTGGATTTCATGTGAGCTGTTAGTAATTACAATCAGTTTAAGAGCAAGGAAATGTTAATTAAAATTCTGAATCGTAGGAGAAATTAGGAGAAACTGGCTAATTAAACAATATGATCATTTGTAATGGTTCCAGTTGCACTGTAGTGTAATTTAGAAATGAAATTGTTTGAGAACTATTTTAAATAATTATGGGAGATAATTGTGTTGGTATTTGCTTTGCAAAGTAGTCACTACATAGTGAAATATCTTTGAAATCATTGCACCTAAAACATGTATGAATGCAAAGAGCTGTTTGGGACTTAGAAATGTGTTTGGAGTGGCTATCCAATTATAAGTAAAACATTGCATGTTTTCCCTGGATGAAATTGCCTTCTTCAAGTCCTACCTTCATCCGTGACTCATCTTACAAGCTATTCTTCCAAAAGACAGAGGGACCTCTTCCCCAGGACAGTCAGGCAGTATAAAGGTACTGTAACTAAGGTGACTGTCTTCAAACTGCTTTCATGTTTCTCCATATCCAGAAATGGTGCTGTACAGGGAAAACGAGGTGTCTGGAAATGTTAGCTGTTAATTAATCTGCCAAAATAGTTTCAGTTATAGATATGTTCTGGGGAAGGTGACAATTCTGAAAAATAGTGAAGAAACTATTCTACAAATTCTTCAACCAAAATAATACCTAATATTATGAGTAAAACCATGGACCAAGCACTTCATCTAGTGGTGGATCCTTTTCTGAGTGGTTGAGGACTAAGCAGTCTTTTAGATGTGGATTGCATTATGTAGGAACCTGGCCCTTTCTGAAAATCCCAACCCTTTTGCAGGTTTGATGAAATGCTTCGGAATGCTGCTTGAAAAATAAAGAAGCCAAGATGTTTTTCACTGTGTAGAAATCAGTAGTGTTTTCTTCTGATACTAAGCTAAGAGCAGGTGTGTGTACTAGCTAACACAGAAGACATCAGAACTGTGCTAGCATGAATTAGTTTGCAGAGAGGTAAGGCAAATGCCACATTAATTCCATTCTCCCTGAAAGAGTATAATCTCTGATGACTGATAGAAGTGTTTTGAAAAGAGCATTTCAGATAACAAAGCAGTGAAGAATACTGATAAGAAGGTATTTCAACGTCTTCCTATTACTGTGAATGCTTCCATCTTACAATGTTACGAAACATACTTCGTGACTTTAGCAGATACTTTTGCTTAAGAAGAAAGTAAAATTGTCCGTAGCTTTGATAAATTTTTAGTGAGAAATCTTGGTATTTCTATTGATTTTGCTGCTTGTTTATGACAAGACTGATGTACCAAAGATGAATAATCTACCCTTTCCAATCCTCTTCCATGAGTATGATCTTCCTTATGGTTCTCTGGACTACAAGATGTTCCTTCTGCAGTTCTTGCTATTTGAGTTGCTTATGCTTTTTATTGCAGAGTAGGGAGTTCATTCTGTTTTAGCTTGACCATATCTTCTAAAGCTGTGATTTCCTTGAGAGAGAACAGGGTTACTGCTTGCTGGTGAGTCCTATTTAAAAGTAAAAATAACATTTCTAGAGAACAGTCAAAAGGCTTTCCACTCGCATCAAATCAGGGACACTTCTTAAACAAAATGATGGGTTCAAAGAATGCAGTACTTGAAGGCTTCTGATTAAATAGTACTACATAAGGGAGACACGGGAATGGATTAACTGGCATTTACATCTACTACTAACATTGGAAAGCAGGTGTCAAACACTTCATCACCAGACTAGGGCTAAATCATTTGGGACTTTTCTGCCCCTCTTCTGTCTTTGCCAGACTCCCTCCTGCCCCATGCATGGGTGTGACTGCCTGTCAGGATTTAGTTCATGATGATTTAAATCAAAGCTGTGGTTTTTGAGTTACGTGAATTAAGTCAGTGTATTTGAAATTTGTGATGTTAATTTGCTCTGGACTCTGACTTGATGGCAGCTGTCAAGTTCATGCCCAGAACAAATTTTACAACTCAATTCCTTCTTCCCCAGGTATTGGAAAGTGGGTGAGCAAAGGGTCGGAGATGATTAAATTTATAGGCAGTCCTTCTGTACTGCATGATTGGTTTGGTTTGGTTTTGGTTCTTTGTTTTCAATTTAAGGCAGACAAATTCAAGATGCATGATACAGAGCTATGCATTTTTTAAAATAATGTATGTTGTATTAATTTAAAATAATTGAAACTATATAATGATCAGAAGCTCTGATTAGTTAAGGATTCATGCTAATAAGAGGAAAGGGGATTTTTGCATCTAGTGTGTTTTCCCCGAGGTTACAGCAGAGATTATTTCTCTCCTGAAAGCACTGCTTTTTTGCACAGTTGTTTAATATTCATTTTGGCTTAGGTTGTCATTCATGACCTCCAGTTTTAATTCAGACAAGCCAGCAAATGGGACAGTGTCCCATTTGAGAATGAGAACTTCAACCACCCTCCGTCCTCTGGTCTCTTCCAAGAGACTACCGTATTCTATGGTTCTTTTAGTAATGTGGTTACTGGTGCAGAGAACAGAACAGCAGCCCTCAAGTATGTCAGTATGGTCACAATACTTTAAAGTATAGAACATAATAGCCCATTGCAACTGGGAACTTTTTGGATCATGCTGGTGCACTTAGTTGGATGGGTGTAATTCAAGCTTGTTCAAATGACTGCAATTACTCTGAGTTAATGAAGCAGCTATTACACTTCATGAAGTAGAGATTTATAATTTTGGTGTCAGTGATACTTAAGAAATTTCAAAAGGGATGTTCAATGAATTAAGGAAATTTTTGTATTAAAATGTAGTCTTTGTACATAAATGCTGCTGCTTAGAGGAAGGGACAGGATAGCAAAATTACCAAGTTTGTTACCAAAAAAAAACCAAACCAATGAACCAGACAAAACAACAAATTCCAATCAGATTTTAGGAATATCCTTTGACAGTGAGGGTAATGAAACACTCGAATGCATGAGATGACACCACAATTTCTATAGGCAGTGCTGAAGGTTTTAAGAGTATCTGTCAAGAAGGCATTTGTGCATACTCATGGCTATGTGACCTTTTGAGTTACTTATTGATTTCATTCATCACGTTTTATATATACAGTAGTTCAGGGCTACATTGGCAGTTTGAAGCCATAGATTTCAGATAATTTCTGCTTTTGTGGAAATTCATCTGAGGCCTTGATCATGAGCTGTTTAAGATGCATTTCGTGTGATTTCTTAGATGACCATGGAAGGGTATGAGATTAGACTCTTAAATCCTGCTGTGTTAAGACTGCAATACATAGAGTTTCAGCCCAGACAGATACTTAGTCTGATGACTTTCAAGGGAGGCCTGATTGGATTCTTTAACTCATTACTTACTAAGGTCTCTAAATGCTTAACTCCAGTGGCCTGGAAAGACTCGAGATCTGTAGGTGCATCAGATAAATTTAGGAAAGGTGTGTATAAAGCTTCAAGAGATGCCCAGAAAACAAGATATGGCTTGTTCTGAAATTAATTTTGATGGTAGATGCTTTTACATTATTGTTCAGGGTTAGAGCTGTCAGATAGGGGGTCAGGGACACAGGCTGCTGATCAACCTGGAGAAGGATGACCTAACCTTCTGGTAAGGGAATTGTCCAGACTATTAGGTCTTGGCCTATCATCAGCAAGACCTTTTATGTTTTGTGCTGCAGAAGCTGGGTGCAGGAAGACTACAGGTAAGAAGACTGCTTTAATAGGTAAGGTGAATGCTGAACTGATCTTCCCAGCTTAGGGATCCTCAGAATATGAAGGTAAACTACACCACTACTGTTAAAGCTAAAATCCGTTCTTGGATCTGACTGAAGATGCCTCCCATTTCCAGGTGGTACTGGGCGAAATGTGTTTGTAGACCCAGGGGAAAAAGCCCAGTGTGTGTCTGATTCCTAGACATTTTGGCTGTGTGGCAGTAGGATACATTTTTAACAAATATTCCTATGAAGAATATTTTTTTCAGTTCTGCAAGGAATAATGTCTTTGAATATGAGTTAAAGTTGAAGGCCTCAGTCAGGCATGCGCTTTAAAGCAACATTACAAACTGATTTGTATAGGATTGTATAAGCTGTACAGGTTCAAACAACCAACAGGTGAGTAAAAGGACAGAATACAGGTAGAGGCATAAGGGCTAAAACAAGAAGTCAGGTTTCATAAATTCGAGGTTAGAGTAGTCATATTTAGTAATCCGTGTGCATCAGAACAGAAGACTTCCTGCTAAAGAAGGAACCGAAAGAGAACAGAAGCTGGTAATTTCCATGCTGATTTCTTCCCAAGACTAAAAGGAATGGAGGAAAGTAAGAAGGTTTAAAAAATTAAAAATAATTTTTAAAATGTGTAGCCAAACTGCTGGTAGTAGGAAGAAGGTGAGAGCTCACAGTAAGAAGACAACTTAGATTTTTTCTTTTTTTTTTTATTTTTTAGCAAACAAAAAAATCTTTTTACCATTTTTTTTCTGTTCTCCTGTGAATATTTATAATAGAAAAAGATGAACTGACAAACTACATAAAGAAATACTAAAATTAACTGTCTTTTTCACTACCTTGTTTCAGTTGTTGTCATGTAAGATTTTACTTGTCACAATGTCTAATATTTTCCCACATCTTGATGATTTTTTTCAAGTTGACTGAACCTGTTGATCATTGAAATTCTGTAAGCAGATCTCAGATATTATTAAATTTGCCTATTACATATGTGCATCTAAACAAGGACAATATGAACCCGCATTAAGTTTGGGTTGAGTCATGCATAATTCCTCTGAACTTTGTATGGAAATGCAATACCATTTTCTTTTCTCTCCCCCTAAACAAGGCACTGCTGCACATGAACTTCTTTGGCATAAATCAGTAAATCAGAGTAACTCTGTCTGTGATACCTCAGGGTGAAAAACTGAGACTCATTTGAATGCCACATCTGGAATTGAATTGTGCACAAGATATACTAATGAAATGGAGGTTTTCTAGTGTGCTCTATATATCAAGGGTACTTCAAGAAAGTGTGCTGTGCATTGCAGTATAACATACTGTAAATATTACACAGGTCTTTTCGGTATTCGTTTTAGGAAACAACATAGAATTCAGTGGTATTGAAGGCAATATGACAAAGTCTGGGAAACACAAGAATTTAGGTTTCTCCAAATTTGGGGATGATGCAGGCCTCCTTTGTGAGGTGAGTGAGACCTGCTCTAAGTACTAAGGTAACATTGAACCAATTGAAGGGCAATTAATATATCCATTTGGTTTAGTAGAAAAAAAACTAATTTGGTTGGTCTATGTTATTCCTGCTATGGTCCAATTAGCTAATTGTTCCTTGGCCAGGATAGGCTTTCATCTCTGCTGGTACTAAAAACTGGTGTTGACCACGGTACTTCTTGTAAATCTCTGCAATCTTTTTTAGTTTCAAAGCAACAGATAGCGGGGTGCTGCACAGGACTCTAGGGAACTAATTTTATGGAAAATGAGAATGAAATGTGGAAAAGAATGCAATTATTTAGAGCTGGAATGATGCATGGACTATTTACCGGTGCTGCTCTAATGGTGTGGGATGCACTGAGTGCTTTTCATGTTCAGTCACGCCACTAGCAGCAAAATTGTTGAGATAAATGTCAGCCCTTTTCTGGAGCACCTTTTTCTCTTTACTTTGGGCCATTTACTGTGACTGTGACATGTGTGTATGTGCATGAAGCCCCTGGAAACCATTTCAGGTTCCTCAGGGACCACACAAAAGCTGGATGATGCACACTTTGATTGCAAACCTTTGTTCAGCTAATACTGATGTTGTCTGGCAAAGTGCTGCTTCTAGGTACGTAACCACTACGGACAAAACTGTAAAGAAATTTCTCCAGAAGCTGCTTTTCATAATGTTCAGAAAGGATCAAAAGAAAATCATTTCAAAACAGGACTAAGCCATGCAGGAAATAGCACAGAAATGAGAAGGGCAAGCTGGCTTAAATAGAAAAGATTTAAGTCTTCACTGATAGCTTAATGTAATTACAATAGTGTTAAAATAAGAAGTATGTTTGAAGTGGTTGTTTTTAATCTGCTGTATTTGCACCAGAAGAAAGACCAAAGAACAGGAAAAACTAGCCAGTCATGTCTAGTTTTTTTCTAATTGAAACAACCTTTCACACTCAGTTTTGAGTCCTCTCTTTGTAAACCCAACTACCATTGATGCAGAACATTAATTCAGATGGTTTAATTATTAGCAAGCTCCAAACAAATTATTCTGTTTATTTGTTATTATGCAGAAAACATTGTTTGATATATTCCATATTTTCTTACTATTTCACTCATGATTTTGCCCTTCCCTTTTGGATGGAAATGGGTGCTTAAAAAAAAGCTAGAATTTTAAATTGGATTTTTAGCGATTGCATCTATTTTATCTTTATTACTGCAGTTCTGTCAATGCCTGGGTTTCACTTCAAAGCAGCAAATTTCAGTTTCAGTGCTGTTTCTAGTCACTGTTGGACTGAGTTTTCCGGATACCTAAGCAGCTATCAATGTAGAGACTTAAGCAGTGTACCCCAACAGATAAAACACCAAACAAGCCAAGGACTGTAATGGCTTTACAGCTCAGAGACTGTTGAGATGTCTCTGAAAGGTCTGTCAGCTGCCTATCATCTGTACCATTCAGGTTTTGTATTTACTAGGTCCCCCTTCTTACCATGCAATTTGTATTCATCTGCTAAGAGAGCTTTTCAGTATTTTCAATTTAGAGTTGGTGTCTTAACTTTAGATGAACTCATGCAATCAAAGAAAATATGCTCTTGACACCTGCTACTTGGGCTGAAGCAAAAAGTAATTAAGGAAAAAGCTCCAAATAAAAACTAGAAAATTGTAAATAACAGCTTTTCTCCATTCTAAATACTGGGTTAATTTAGCAGTTTAAAGGATTATAAGATACGGTGGTATCTATGAAACTATACGAAACCACTGAATTTTGAATTTCTTAGAAGTGTCTATTTTTTTAATCATTGTTACATGATTTATTAATTTGTACATGATTCAGCAACATATGTTAGCTTTTGAAAAACATTTGTGTTTTTTAATAAGGGGCTGTGAGTTTAAACTGGAGTAGATTGTCCAAATTACCCATTTATTTGTCAACAGCTATGTTTTAACATCTTCTCTGAGTCTTTTTAGGTCATACATTTTTGTCCATCCTGACATGAAGATGATTTGTGGAGTGACTATTATGCTTTGAGCATTTCTATAGTGCTTTTCAGTTGATAGTCTGGGCAGGGTTCGTTTTGTGCCTTTAAACAGCATTATGATTTCTGTAAGCATTTTGTCTTCATGGATACAATGTAATCAAATTTATATTTTGAAGCCTGTAAAGTGATGACAAGAAGAAAATGCTACATTATTGCAGTGCAAAGGCAGCTGCATCTGATAGATGGTTTACTGAAACATATTTGTTTGATTTTTGAGATGACTTGGTGCCTTCATTGAGCACTCCTTTCCCTACACATTCAGCATTCAGGTTGTGGTTTTTTACTTACTTTAAAATCTTTCAGTTGTCTGCGTTGCAGTAGACATTGAAAGAAAGTTAACTTCATGTGTTCTGCACTTCCTTTGTTTTTTTGAAGAGATTTTTTTTTTAAATAGCTCTGATTTATGATCTGTGACCTGCTTTGTTAGATGCTCGAAGTTGCTTTGAATGCATACTTAACAGTTGTGATCCTCAAGGTCTTCAAGCATTTGGTCTTGCGTTAATTTACCTGCAGGGGACTATTAACTCGTCTTATTAGCCTTAGGTCATTATTTCCTGTCTGGATGAAGTGAAACTCAATTAGCATTCTCAAGTGTTTCAAATGTTAATTTGAATAAAATGGAAGGAAAAGTAAAAGGAAAAAGAAGAAATGAGGACAAAGAAATAGAAGGATTTTGCCTTTAAAATATAAAGCTGCAGATCTGTTTCCAGTTAGAGCGATGCAAAGCTACTATAAAAGTTTTATCTTCCAGGGTTGATACAGGCACAGTTACCTCTGACTTCAGCTGAGGCAGCAACCAGTCAATAGATGCCTGTTTTCCAAGAAGGCCTCTCTGCTTCTGGTAGCAATGGCAGCCAGTGCTGTGGTTTTGATTGGTTTCAGGGGAGTGAAAACCACAGCACCATTCTGTGAAACCACAGAATTCCTGCACATGCTTGGATGATGCCAGTGCATTTGCACTGTACTTGTAAAGCATTTGTTCTTGGTGATACTCGGCATTTCCAGGCCCCCTCAAATATTATCCATACCTGTAATCTTGGTGCCTGATTCTGTTTACAAGATGTTGGGAGAGTTACACACAGAAGAGATCCCCAGAACAAAGCAATGCCTTAAATTAAGAAACTTAAGTGCTGCAGTTCAGGCTGTGTCTTGAGTTCTGACCCTCTCTAGGCTTAATTGGCAGCTTTGAGCCACCAAAAGATCCTCTCTGATCCTTTCCAGGAGTATTATACAGGAAAGAGATAAATGGTGCAGTCTTGGTTTTAGTCTAAGGATGCCCACACTGATAGGGAATTGTTTTGTTTGGGTTCAGGGGCTTTTTGTTCCCCTTCTTTCCTTGTTTATGAAATAAAATATTTCAGAATAGCATTGTATTAAAGGTAGAGCACAAATGAGTGAACAATCGTAACTCTGAAAAAGAGTGGTCAGGTCACTCCCCCAGACAAAATTCTCGAGTACAATGCCAGGTATCAAACAGGGAAGTTTGTGTTAACAGCATAAAAGCATGTTTTGAGGATCTGACTCAGGCATAGGTAGCTGACCTACTCAGAAGTCCCACTATAGATGCCTAAATCATTTTATGAGGCTCATGTCAGGGAGCACAACCAAGAACCTGAGCAGCAGAGCAAGGTGAAGAGCACTGATGTGGTTTGGGTGTCAGGGCATGGAGCAGTCTGCAGCTGGAGGGAGGGCAGTCGTCAGACATTTCTTTGTACATTTCTGCATTTTTCAGCAGGAAATGTTTGGAGACCATACTGGCAGATACAGGTCAAGTTGCTAGTTATGTAGATTTGTACACCTAAATGATTTTTACTTTTAGCCTGGGTAATGAAGCTGTGTGGATGTTACAGTCTGTTATAGGAAGCATGGTATCCATAGTTTCATCTTAGCCTATTGTATCCAATACCATATTCCTTAGACTAATTGTCTTGCGAGTTCTGTGGATACTGCACATCTGCAGGGATTTACAAACACAGAGTCTCACTACCAGATTCCTCTGTGTTAGTTACAGATGGTGTTTCAAGTTGCCTTGACCAGCAATATTTTAGTTAACTCAAATATCAAATGGGGAACTCTAAATAAAGGCAAAATTATTTGGATTCAGAGTGAAGATAACAGCTGATTTTAGATTCTGGTGGATTATCTGTGAAAGGCTGATTCTGTTCCATAGTGTGTGGAATTTCATGTGGAACTGTGTTCCTTGGATAAAGAGACAGAATTGCTGTTTTCCAGGCAGTGTACTGCCATGCAAATTTAGTTGGGTAAGAGTTTTAACCGTATCCTTACTGCACACTTTTAAATATTTTGTGTTTAGTTTTTACTGTCCTAGATTTAGTTTTGTAGAAAGGAAAAAGCACTAGTTAAGGTTATTTTCTGTGCAGCAGGAGGGCAACGGTGTTAAAGGTCTTCATTTCTGTGTAGCTGCCTGCAAGAGATTGCTCTCAAAATGTTGGATCTGATTTTCATTACTAACTCAACTGTTTTCACCTCTTCAGGCAATGGAAAGTTTCCCATCAAGTAGGAGTGATTTAAGGCAACATTCGGCATCCTGATGTTTGAGAATCAGTTGATTGTGTGTAATTAGTCAGACTCAGGAGTGCATCAGCAACACTTCAGCAAACACTGTTTCTCTTTGTCATCAGCTGTGACTTCCATGTTCAAAACTGATGCATGATTTTGGGGCAGAAGTGCTTATCTAGAGAACTGAGTAACAAATGGGATATGTAACTTCCCATTTTAAGATTAGTGATTTAAATCCAGCTTTAATAATGAAAAATGTTGCAAAATTATCTAAATACCAAGAGAGAAACTGTAAATGGGAGTGAAATTAGTTGGATCCAGAGTGGAAAGGTATATTCCCTAACTACCTGTCAGGCACAGTCATTGCTGGAGGATTTCATTGAACTGTTTTGTTTAAAACTTTAGTGCCAAGGTTGAAAAGATCCTAATAGTAATTTTCTTGGGCTAACTATAATTACTTTGTTGTCATGTTTTCTAAGCTTATGTGAAACTACTCAGCAAATGCTTCTGTATTACTTCGTGTATGGTGCTAGGCAGACATTCTAAAAGGGTGGGGAAAAAAAAAGGCTGTCTGTTGACTCCAGAGAAGTAGAAAAAAGTGTAGTGTGGAAGTAGAACAAAGCATCTCCGTGGGCTGAGAGGATGGACGGGGCTTTGGTATTTCTTGAAGTAGTGCCACAGATATTATTTTGTGTCGTCTTTCACCCTCTGTTCTTTTGCAACCATGACCATTCAGATACTAGCTGTGCAAAATTCTCACATTCTCGAAACTGCTTTTTCACAGAGCGCCTTGGTCTATATGAATTGTCTGCCAGTACTTCCACACCTACTAGCAGATGAGGAATACTGGCAAGATGTTAAGCTTAATGATGACTATGCAGCAAGCGTGTTAGGAGGATATGCATACAAGGGGGTTGGGAGCAGTGTAAGTATCGAGTTGCAAAACAAGAGAACTCATGTCTGGGAATATGAGCACTTGAGACTTGCAGAGAATGCTCAGAAGATCTCGGCAAGAGAGAATGAAACAGGAGCTTGTCTTTCCTGGGCAAGATTGAGGAGAAGGGGTAAAGAGGAGAGTGGTTTCCTGGCCAGAAGATGGGAGCAATATCCATTAATTACAGACACAGGAGGAGCTCACATCTGTCAGTGAAATGCTCCCAAGCAGTAAGTGTGAGAGTGAGGCACCGGGTCTGTGCACACAAGGAACTTTACAGGTCACTACAGGCATTGTACTGTCAATCAAGAGAGACAAACGTGTTCACATTCAAGGAGAAAAGTGTGCTTGTCAGAACCGTTGAGTAGAGAGCAAAGGAGAGCAGAAAATTCCTCAGGATGCAGACTGGATAAGGCATGGGTTCATTTTTGGGAAGGTAATCATAAGATGGGTGCCCGCTCCCAAGAGATGCACCAGAGGAGCCAGGAAAAGACCAAATCCTAGAGTTTATCCAGACCAAGGAAAACTCTTGAGCCCAATGGCACAACAAACCTCTGTGTGAATACATTCAGTTGAAGTGCCTCTGTCAAGGCTGCACACATGACTGTCACATCCGGTGACTGCATCTCTGCATGCTAGAAATGGCAGATGTGTTCTTATGATGCCTTTGTTTGGCCTCCAATCTATTGTGAGGTTTGCTTGTGAACATTCAGACTAAAGGGAGAATAACTTCTGAACCCTTTTCACAGTAGAAACTGTTTCATATATTTTTCATTGAAAAATGGGAAAAAGATGTAGTGCAAAGATAAAAAGGGAAGTAAATACCTTAAAAAGCGAATCAATGAAAGACTGTACTTAGCACCTGACCATACAGTGCTGCTTCCTTCCTTTATTATCTCAGATCAGTTCTGTAAATGTTCATTGGTATTTTGCTCCTTCTGTGTGTTGAATATGTCACCATATTCAAATGGATCTATAAATGAACATTGAAACTTTTAGCTGAGAGGAGGACAACTGCTGAACCCCTTGTTGATAATGTAATCATGCTACAGTAGATTGGCTTGAAGATAGCATTTAAGATATGAAAGATATCAAATATACCTTCAAAAGCCACCTGCTGTTTACATTTTGCCTTACTAGTCACTAGTGTATGTTCCCTAAATAAATTCTCTTTGGTCTTTTTTTGTCACCATGAAACATATTTCAATCTAGTGACACTAGTTAAAATCACAGTTACGTGGAGAAAGAGACTGAAGCACTGGAGAAAGGAGAAAAGGGTCTGGGTGGAACACTATGGGGCCCATAGAGAATATCCTTCAGCTGCCATGGATAGCAAAGAAGTCTTCCCAAATATATGAAGTGACCTGTTCTGCAGCTGTGCTGTCATCAGCTGCTCAGTGAATACTATTGCATTTAGTTCATGAATATAGATGGCTAATTCCTCCGGGCAACTGATTCTATTAATACAAAGCATATGCACAACCACCACTAATAACTCCTCTCAGTTTCTGGTTGTTGGACTTTATTCACTGGAGGGAAATGACAATCTCATAAGTAAAGGATGCTGACAATAGGGTTCCAAAGACTGCAGTAGTTTTGCTTTAGTAAATACAGATTTTTTTAAAGAGAGTGGTAATGAATTTATCAACTTGGACAGTTGATTTGAGACCTTCCATGTCTCTTAATTTTGAGGCAGCTGGTGAGAGAGTTTTTACTCTGAGTTCATTATGGAAATTACTATACAGTGGGATGATTTAAAGTTAAGCATTGTGCATAAGTGCATTCTGGGGTGACTGACAACAGTAGAAGTTTGAAAACTGACCTTGAGAAGATAATCTCAAAATAGACATAGATATGTTTCCTTTGTCTGTACGATAAAGTGTGGAACAGGAAAAAACTTAGGTAATTCACACTACATCAGAAAGTAGAACAGTAGCATCAAAATACAGCAATATAAAATGGGGAAATCGTGAATAATAAAAGGAAATAGTCATTAAAATATCAGGATAGGACCATTGCAAGACCCTGTCTGTGGGGTCAAGACACTTTTAAGTCTTTTGGCTTCACAAAATGCGACACTTTTGTCAAATGTAGACAAGGCTTCTTCATATGTATAAGAAAAGTTTAAAAGGTAGAAATGTACCAGCGGAAAAGCTGAGGAAAGAACTTCCACGCTTTCAGTAGGATTAGGAGGATTTTCCCTTGTGAGGCTCTTCAAGACTTTTTATGGTTTTCTCTCAAGTAACGAGAGGTTTCAGGTTCCCAAGGTATTATGGAATGGATTGTATCTTGAGTCAGGAGCTGGTACAGAGAAGGTATAGTTAGCAGCTCTTTTATTTGATTACACTGTACATTTTAGCTTCCTGAGAATTATCATTTGTAATTGTTGAGATCTTCTAATTTAATTTTCTACAGTGTAGTTGTAAGTGATACATATTTTTTCTCCAGATGTTCTTGGCAACAGCAGAGGTCCCAGTCAGTTAGTGAGATGTTTTGCGTGTTGACTGGTGAAAACCGAAAAAGAAACTTTTCGGGTCATCTCTTCAATTCCCCTCTTTATGCAACATTACTTCCTAGCAAATATTCCTAAGCAATTTAAATTATGTAATAGATGTTTTCATCAGCTGTGATTGCATTACACATTGCTCATCCTGTCTTCATTATAGATCTTTCGTGAGGGTTACTTTAGAATAGATACAGTTTGGTCTGCTTGGCTAGACATCTCCACTACAAATGTAGTGCAAAGTCTTCTGAGGGGAGACTGTCCTGTGAGGCCCTTTAAGCCCCCGCCTTGGGAAGGACCACCACACCCTTTTGTCTGCATAATGCAGATGACATGACTATGATGCAGTGCTTGTGTCAATGCTTACACCACCAGTGCTTACATATGGCCATGGACCTAGAGCTTTAATGACTGCCTATGTTGTTTCTCAGTGATATCATAGCACTTGCTTGACCAAACTCATCACTTTCAGTTCCAATAACGTGCACTGCAAGACACCATAGTGGCAAAATTACCTTGTGCTTGCAGCAGGTGTACTGGGAAGAACCCTTTGAATGAATTAATAATGTCTCTATTATGCTGCTTTTCCTCTGGAGCAGACAACAGTCACGATGGTATTTCTTGCCAATGGGGCTGTATTTGTCCACAGAGAGCCACGGTTCTGGGCCTGGCAGTAAACTGGAAATATTGGGACTATATCACCCCGTGCTGGGACATGAGGTGACAGGTAGTGTGTGGAAAATGTGTAGATGAAGAGGCCCCTTTTCAAGGCCTGCTTGGGAGAGTTAGTGCAAAGTGTTTGCCTCCCTTGTATGACCTTCTGAAAGTTGTTACCAGTGCTTTGGGGTAGCTGTTTTATGGAGTCCTATTCCCTTTTTTTTTT
>VWZY01005554.1:393390-407375 GCA_013399075.1 Chloroceryle aenea | reverse complement strand
TTTTTTTTTTTTTTTGGTGTTCCTATTCCCAACTCTTTCAAGTAAATGACTGCCCATCTTGGTGGAAATATAGTGATAGTGCTATTCAAGTCATGGCTTGATGCCCCTGTTACCTAATCTTTTTTAATTCATAGGTATTTTCTGAAGCTGTGCAACTTCTCTGTAGAGTAGAAGATTAATCCAAACTGGGCTGGTGAAAACCAGTGTCTGCAGCAGCCGTCTGAGTGGACCTTTGCACCCCCTGCACATGTATGGGCTGGACTGTATAGGGCTGTCTGGTCCCGAGTTGGTGAAGGCTGTGAATACCACATCAATGCCTTACCAAATGTAGTTATTGCAACATAAAGACTAAGAAGTGTAGATTCTCTACTGTTTATCATATTTTCTCCCTGACCCTAGCAAGCAGACTTCACAGTGTTTGCTCTAGCTGGGCAAATTGTCAAACTTGCTGTGCCCTCGCTGCAAGCACGTTGCGTTGCAAATTAATCTTACTTTGCTGTTCTCTTCTGGCCTCTACTGTCAGTCCCACTTTTGCCACCTCTCTTTCTTTTTGTATACTGGTGACCCATATTCCTCTTAGATGTTTATGTCTTGGATTCTGCCTAGGTACTGTTTTATACCCATTCTTTTCAATTCCTCTGATCTAGCTGCATCCTATTCCAAACTTAATATGTTAAATTAGAAATTGGTGCATTGTTTATTGGTTTTAAGTTGTAAAAGAGGATGTTTAGGATGAGAGGAAATGGGCTTAAGTTGTGCCAGGGGAGGTTTAGGTTGATACTAGTAAAAATTTATTTCCTGAAAGAGCAGTGAGGCATTGGAACAGACTGCCCAGGGAGGTGGTGGAATCACCATCCACAGAGATGTTCAAAAAATGTCTAGATGTGGCACTTCAGGACGTGGTATAGTGGTCATGATGATGTTTAGTAAACAGCTGGACTTCATCTTGCAGGTTGTTTCCAACCTTAATGTTTCTATGATTCTATAAATCCAAGATATGACACCATTCTGAACTCTTCTCTATTTGTCATTGTTTCATACTGTTTCCACTTATCTCTTAGCAGGCTTAATTTATATTCTTTTAAGAGAGTTTTCAGTGTATATGCATTTATTTTTCAGTGGGAGTTTTGTGTGGTATGGCATTATACTCTGACTAAATTCTGAAAATATTGCTTCTGTTTCATTCCCTTACTGATTATTTAACTAAAAAATAAAATCAAAATCAAGGTTCTCTTTGAGCCTAATTTTAATATTTTTAGTAGTAACCAGCATTTTTTTCTCTAATTCTCATATAAATGCATTTCATTTTTAGTAGTGTGGCCAGGGAATGCAGGTAGACCTTTTAAATCTAAAATTGGTACCTTTTCACATATCACTCTGGCTGAAATCAGCCCGCTAAAAGTCTGAATAAGCATACTATCATCTGGGGTAAATGCTAAAATCTTGAAAATTATTTGCATCTGTTACAGGATGGATTTATTCAGTTTTGTGGTTTTATTCATGTTTATTTCACAAAGTATGGAAAACAAAAACCACTGAGCTCAGAGGACAGTCTTTGACAGTGCTAGATACAGGCTCAGTATTTTGATATTTAACTGGGGAAATGGGTGAGCCTATTTTGTCTTTGTGTGTAATCATTATTGTTTTAAAAATACAGAGAGATGGGCATTGAAATGCAGCCTTTCTTCTCTGTGTGTAGGTAGACCAAAGGAGAAGGATGCGGGTGACATCTGGGAGGAATAGCATTTCTGTCCTCTTTGGAAGTTAGAAATTGAGTTCAGTAGATAGAGGATATAAATTCAGTGAATTATTGAGTTCAGTAGTAAAACTTGCAGTGATTTTAATTCTGTAGGGCTGAAGCCTGGCAGAGCAAGCCACTGAAGGAGATACCGTAGTGAAAGAGTCTCTTCTGTTGCTCCCTCTCTGTCAGGTAATGAAGTAGGGATACCTATGTGGGATATCATAGAATCAATCATAAACGTTGGAAAAGACATCTAAGGTCATCAAGTCCAACCATCTACCCAATATTATCATGATTACTAAACCGTGTCCTGAAGTGCCACATCTAGATGTTTCTTGAACACCTCCAGGGATGGTGACTCCACCACTTCCCTGGGCAGTCTGTTCCAATATATCTTTCTTAAAGAAAAGTGTGTAGCTGGGAAAGTTTTTTTTCCAGTAAAGGAAGGATTCAAATCTACAAGCAAGAGCCTGAGAGCCATGGAGCTTTGGAGCAGAGCTTTATATGGAAAGAAAATTTGTGCCATGTAGAAGTGTTTAGGGATTAACGACACTCTGAAAGTAAATAATGAGGACCTGCATTTCTGAACGTTCCCCTTATGGGAATGGCAGCTGTAGTTGCTTTACAATGTTCCCAGTGCAATCTCTATCACATCAGTGCATTGAGCATTCAAGTGCTTTAGCAATGTCTTCCTCTATGAACACATATTAGACTGGGAGACAGATGTTTGTGTCATATTCTTTTATTCCTCATCAATCAGCAGTTTCCCAACCATCTTATTTTTAACTTGATTATTTACTAATGAGCAATAAAACCCAGAGTGCCTACAGCAACATTTGCACAGTGGGTCGTGAAATAGCAACTCACACACTTGGTTTTATTTCTTTTCATGTTTACCACAAATCAAATCCTTTCCTAATGTCTATGTCCTTGTTTAAACCTAAATCATAGCAGGGTATTTGTGTTCTTTCAGATGTTTCCTTTTAGTTACAGTCACAACATTTTAGTTACAGTCACAACATTTTGTCCACTGAAGTCTTAGCAGCTCGTAGCAGTCCTGGAGACCAAGCCCAGTAATTTCCCTAGAGGCCCTATGTCGAGATGCTGGAAATTAATTTATGATTTTTTCTGGCTTCCTTAGCCTACATTAATTCTGATTTGTTATGAAGTGGATCAAATCTAATAGAAAGTGAAGCTTCTTTCATTTAAAATAAGTACAGGAGTTGAGGTGAAGTGGTCCAAAGATGCCATGAGGCAAGATGGCTGTTAAATTTCAGAGTGACACGTGCAAAGCTCTGTGGTCTTGAAACACACTGCTTCAGAGCATCTATCTGCACATCCCTACCCCTACAGGGAGCCAAAAAAGGCTTCCTCTGTCAGTCTCAAACAACAAAAGAAAATATCTTGTCTCTGCACCAAATATCCAGGTTTGCAACATGAAGCCAGAGTTGTGAGAACTGAAAAAAGGACATGTTCCACATTCTAGAACAATGTTAAGAGGAGCAGGGAGTACAGACAGACTCCATTAATGGGAACGGCTATGGGGAGAGGGATTGTAAAGCCACCGTTCATCAAATCCATGGAAGAAGAAACAAAGAAACCAGTCAAGTTTATAGAGAACACCAAAACGTATGGAATAATAATGCAATATTTTTGAAAACTGATGTAGGTAACAGGAAACCAAGGAATGTGTATGTGTAAAAACACAACTCTAGAATAAGTTGTGCACAACTCTAGAATACACTAGCCACTGCATGATAGCAAATTAAAAAAAAGTGCTGTATCAACTGAATTGTCTCTTCCTCTGCTGAAGATCCAGTGTTTCAAAGCTATGGCATCTGAATTACAGCACCCTACTACTTCCCAGAGAACACCAAGTTGCCTGTATCATGTCTCACTCCTTCCACATTCCTTTTCTTGCAGGAAAAATTAAAAGCCTGCTCTGACTTGGTTTTTGTTTAATAAGTGAGTATGCTGCAGCTTTGTGCGCCTGCTGCTGATGAGGGCAGTGTCAGTGAAGCGTGCTTTGCTCCTGGATGGTGTAGGCTGTAGTCATTAGTGGCTCTTCATGGAGTTTAATTCCCAGTCTTTGCCTTGTTTCTGAGGAAAATCCTGTGGCTTGCGTCTGTCGGCTTTGTCTTGGCTGCATTCACAGTGCTTGTCTAAACGGAAATGTTCGGGTGGCTACATTAAGCTCTGTAAACGTTTGAGTCAATTTAAAGTCTGCCATGACAAGATGGGCCACTATGGTTTCTGAGTGAATTAGTTAAACGTAACTGTGGAAAGCAGTGGAGAGAGTAGCTGATGTTTATTTCCAGTGCCAGTGGCTGCTCCTCTCCTTTGCTGACTGTATGAGTGTTGGGGCTTGTCTGCACAGAAGCTTGCGCCATTGCAGCTCTATGTTTGGTTTTTCTCTCTCCCTGTTATTTAAATGGATAAAAATACGGCATATGGATTGGCCTTTATTTTGCATTTTGCATATTCTTTTCCCCCATCCAGGGAGTGAACTGCCTCTGCAGGAGGTATTTTGTCTGCTCAAGGTGTGGTCCCCACTGTGAAAGTCTATCGGAGAGAATTATATCTTCTCACCTTCAGGGACTCATCACATATTTATAAGGTGCGAGAAGGGAAACAGTACCCAACCTACCAGAGCTCTCATGATGAATGTGGGGTTAGCCTGAGTAAGTGTAATGAGTTTTTGTCTCCTCCTTTGAGGAGGAGATGAAGGGGCAGGTTGAGGCCAGCAGATGGATAGCTGTGTGCTAAGTGGATTAGTTCAGCATAAGTTGCAGCAAGGCCAGGATGTAAACAATACTTGATCAACTTGGTGCCAGCTACCAGCAAGCAGTCTTTATCATGGGAGGGTAAATCTAAGCTGTAAGGATGTACCTAAGCAAGGACAGTATTAAAATTAAAAGGGCTTCTTTCTTCTCTCTCTCTCTCCTTTTTTTTTTTTTTTTTAATATAAAATGATCTATTACTCCTTAAGAAGAAAAAAAATCAACTGTTTCATTCTTTTTTAAAAATACTTGGGTTTTTTTCCCCTGACTTCAGGTACATTTTGCAGCTATGGTGGAGCATTTTCTCACAAAGTTCTGTATTTTTATTACTTGACTATAAAAGACCTTGAGAACTACTTTCAGCCATTCCTATAAAACTGATCAGTATAGCAAAGTCCCAGTATCTTCCTTGTAAAGTGCCAGTGTCTCCTTGAAATCTGCCTTGTCCTCTAGTAGGTATTCATTTTTTCATCCTGAGTACACTGCAGAGTGCATTACACTCTTTTCCTAACCTGCAGTAAGCAGGCAGGGAAAGTCCACCCATTCCAGCATGTCTCAGTGCAATGTGTCTGGTTTTGGCACCTTGGTCCTCATTACCAAGCTCTGTTCTAGACTGGGAAGAAAAATGCTTGCACTTCAAAATATTTCCCAGCCCATTTGCAAACTCTACAACATTTATTATTTTTGTCATGTTTAATAGCACAGCTTCTCATTTTCTTGCCCTTTTACTGCTGTTATAGTAATGTGGGCTATGACTTCATTTGACTTTTCTAAGTAGGCAGTATCACCCCTAGTTAGCATTTAAATGGGAAAATATGTAAGGGTGTTCAGGAAGTGTAATGACTGTTCAGAATGTGACATGTACCCCTCTAAATGAGACTGAGAATATGTTGTGATTTATCAGAAAATGTTCACTCATCAAAAAATCAGTATTTTTAAGTGAAAATAGAAGTTCCAGTAAAACCTCAGTAAAACAGTTTAGATCAAAACAGGAGAGGCAGTCTGTGGTATGTGTAATAACATGGTACTTAATGTCCTCACTGGATAAGTGCATGAATGCATTAGTCAGGTCTTCCTACCTCTGTTCTTCCACACTGTCATGTAACGCAAGCCTGCTGAGCATGCCAGTCTTACTGTCGAGGAAAGACTGGGAGTTTGACATTCGCCTGCCAGAGCCCCCAGGACCTGCACTGAAGTGGTTTTGAGAAGTCAACGTTTGCCTCTTTCAGAGCCCCACTAATGACTTTTACAGAGGTGGTGTAAGAGTTGAAACCAGATTGTTTCATTTATTAAAGCGACAGATACAATAGATTTGGAATTGCTATTGATAAATGCACTGACTGCAAAATTCAAGCTCAATAATTCGCCTCAGTAACATCCAACAAAGTCAGAGGCACCAGCCTTTGTAATAGTGCTAATATGTAATAGTAATGCTAGCAAAAGTTATGCCATGTATTAAAGGCACAGTTCTTACCAAGAAGGCATCCCTGTCTTGGGTGGAGGAGGAAGAGGACTACAACTCGTCAACTGTCTCTGCCAGGCCTGCAGTCTTCTCCCCTCCAGAGCGGTATACCACTTGAGAGTTTTCATATCCTGATTCCATCTGTCCATGCTTTCTATGTGATATTTAGCATGATTTGGGTGGACAGTTGAGTAACATAGTCATATATGTTTAGCATGTACCCTGTTAGGCTCATTACCATATTTAGGGTGTATACCTTAATATTAATTTTGCTATTAATTTGGCAAAGGTCTTCACTCGGACACTATAGCCTTCAAAATCTGTGCCAAAGCTGCTTGCTTTTGTTGTTTTGGACCATCTTACCTTCACAAGCCCCTCTCCCTCAGCATTTTGGTGTGTCAGCTCATCAGGTCTCCACCCCCAGAGGTAGTATAAGAATCTCTTGGTCATAAACATCTTAACCTTTCTGTTGAAGCCCACTAAATTAGCCTGTATTCCTGTTACACAGCAAGCTGGGCTGTTATCACACACACACCGTGGGGCCCTGGCTGTCCCAAGTGCCTCTTCCATGCTGGAGCTCTTTACCTGTGTATTAAATTCTTTGGTGTAGCAGCCTAACCCTCGCAAGCTCTAGATGAGTAATCCATTTGCCTAAAGGTCAATCTCATAGAATCATAGAATGTTTTAGGCTGGAAGGAACCTCTAGAGGTCCTCATCTGGTCCAACCTCCCTACACAACTAGGGACACCTGCCTCTACCTAGGGCAGGTTGCTCAGAGCTCCAAAGGTGCATTGCCTTTTATTTCTATCTTTCCCAATGAGTTGTAAGAATTATGAAGTGTCAGTGGTGTGGAGAACTAAATAAGCATCTTCTTACACCTTGTAATCTAGGGTGTCATCTAGACAGATTTTTGTACCAATATAGCTGTTTCAGTTATGAGTATGTGTGAACCAGTATGTCTTTCCAGTATGACTGCTAATTTCTATTACTACACCGTTTTTCAACCTGCTTCAAGAAATTGCTAGATGTGCTTAGAATAACATCCATAGAAGGTGAATTTATTATTCTGATTTTACTGATGCAACTTTACGTTTGGTCGGACCACAGCTGGTTCAATTCAACTTCCTGTAACTGTTAACTGAGGCCCCTGATACAAATTCCATGTTAGTCTGTACGCCTTTGCCAAATTCTGCTGAAAACTGCAGCCTTCGAGACCCAACCCCCAAATTCTTCTGAAACTGATGCCAAAACTCACACAGATTTCACAAGATCAGTTTTATCCACTAAAAAAGGGAAGTAAAATAAATAAATAAAGTTGAAATATATTTTTTCCATTGCTTTCAGCTCAGTTTTGTCAGGTTCCAAAAGTTATTTACTTGTTTATATTGGAACAGTGAGGTTGCAATCTGCCCTTGCAGTTTAATTAACAATTCCTTTGATGATGTGCTGGCCAGAGTTGGAGGTTTTGCTGCTGTAACTCTCTTGGTTAGGCAGAACTAAAAGGAGGAAAAAGGAGATGTTAGACACCAAGGAAAGCAGGTGTTACTAGAATTACACGGAAGGAACTGTTGAGTAATAGACATATAGAATTTTTTTAAATCAGTTTGCTTTCCTCCTGGCATCTCACTTTCATCATAAACTGTTGTGTAGTGTCTTGGAGTTCTGTTGAGCAGATGGTGCATTTTATCTCAGTGGTGTCTGCTTATTGCTCATGGATGAAGCGATTTTTCTATATAGTTAAAGTGCAACTTGAGGTTCTTTGCCAGTCTGAGTAGTTATTTAGTCTTAAAATGTAAGTCATGGCTAACTTACCGCTCTTTTTAGTTTATAAATGCTTAGCAGTAGGTGAGCTTCTAAGAAATAGAAGTAAACACAGATATCTAAGTGCACCTGCGGAGGTTTTCAACAAGCTTAGTCTGTTTGGGGGAAGGGACTGGTATTTTGTGCCTGCTGCAGGTGATATTAGGCAAACTTTGCAACAGTAGGGATAATGAAGAAATAGATGGAGCTTTTAGAGCTCTTCAAGAATATGCTGGATAAACATCTGTCAGGAATAGCATAAGTATGGGAGAGTGCAGTGAATGACTGCCCAGGGTATCTCCACCAGAACTCACATCCAGTTCCTAACCTAATAGGGTTTTCTAATCAGCTGCTTAAATGGCAGATAGGTGGTGTTGGCCTGATTCTTTAGACTTAAAATCATGGTGTTTGAGAACCAGGCTCTGGGCAGGAGATACATGGGTTTTTCCACTCCAGTGCATAGGCTTCCCAGGGAACTCATAGGATATGGATCAAGCAGCAAGTTTCACCTTGCTTTGGGTTGTGGGTTTTTTGATTGGTTTCGGTTTTGGTTTTGGTTTTAATTTCTCAGTTGGTTCTGTCTTTCTGCCAGCCTTATATCTTTGCTAGTTTTCATGCTATCTGAAGACTCCTCCTCAATTCCAGCAAAAGCAGGTCATTGTCCAGTTGTTGTAACATGGAAGTCAAATTTGACAACTTCTGTTTGTGGGGTTGGAAACCTGGAACACTATCAACAACTACTGAAATGGCAGAGCACTAGCTGGGATGCTGGATTTGTTCTTTCTACATCACTGGAAGATTTCTAGGAGATTGCCCTGAAGTGGCATTGCTAACCTGTATTATCCTTTAAAAGGATTTTAGCAGCTTAGGCTATGTGTGATCTTGCTTCAAAACTTCCTGAGGATAACTTTCTAAACAGCCATTGCTCTACCTCCTGTTAGTTTTCAACATTTGGTGAATGACATGAGCTATTAATAATTTGTACCCTACTTTTCTTACCACAAATAAGTGAAAGCTCTCCATCACATGCTAAATACTATGAAATGTTGTGATCAAAGGAATTATGAGCACATTAGCCTCCAACTTTCCTGACATTCATTTGAATTCTGCTGCTCTAACAGCATCCTCTAAATTATTCCTCGATCATTCAAGCTACAGGTAGCTTTTTGACACACACATTTCTTTCTTTTCTAGCATGCTTTTTTATTTTTAACACTGTTGTCTAAACTGTTTGAATAGAATGTCATTCATTTGTATCATTCCTGGAAATACTGTGTATCTGTCACACGCTTCCCACACTAGCAGTGAAGTTTGAATGCTTAAAGGGTGGTTAAAGGAATAGTAACAACATATGGGTCTGCTGAAGTGCCTCATACAGGACACAAATATAGTCCCCCTACATAAGATCACTGCAGGAATGGTTTTACAGCCTTTCTTTTTCTCTGCTTTCCTTCTGCCCAGTTCTTCAACGGAGAAGGTATTAATGGTATCCCAGTGTGATTAGAGAATAGGACTATATTGTGGGCACAGGCAGTGCTTCATCTTACTCTCTAGCTATATATCAACATTTATAAATAGATCATCTTGATACCTTTTCAAGACAGCTAGTGTTGTGGTGATTTTATTTGATTTGTGCTTCTTCGGAAAGGATAATTATGACAAATGTTTCCATTACCTATTGCTAGTGCTTTGGGAAAGGACGAAGTCTGTGATTGCAATTAGCTCCTGTAGACAGCAGGAGAACTTTAACTAAATCTAGGTGTGCTTTAGTGTTAACTGTTTCCTTGGCAGAAATCAGTAGTCACTGCAGTCTGACTTTTCTGTGTGTAAGGAAGATGCTGAATGTTGGATGCAACATTTGGGCCAAGTGAGCGCACTGTTTCGACACTGAGTGATGGCATTACAGAAGTCACACAAGTTTGAACCATGAGGCTTACTTGATCCTTTCCTCTCTAGACTTAAGTTTGTATGAAAGTAACTGACTTTCCCAATTCATTCAGTTCTGTCTTTTACCTTCCCAAGGTGATCCCTCTCAGACAGAATCATTGGCTGACTTCTTCCAAGACTGCTGCCCCACTCACTGATAATGACTGTTGTGTTCTTTTTTTCAGCAGGGACTTTCTCTGGTAGACACTCATCTCCCTCACGTTTTTAGACTGACTTGGGAAGAATTCTCTAATCTTCTCTTACTTCACAAGATGGCTCATGTTTCCAGGGAATGTCCACTCACTGCTATCCTACTTAGATTAATTTTCTTCCCTGCATGGACCTGGTGTTGCTGCCCCAGTCAGTCAGGAGAGCAGAGAAGGCTCTCCACTTCAGCTCCTTTCCCCTTCCACCTCCACAGTCAAAGATACTGTAAAGCATTACCCAAATAAAGAAAGTACTGTCTTGGAGGTTACAGAGTGGGAAAGGCTCATTTGTGTTCCATCTTTTGAATCGGCAAGTCACAGCAACATAAATCCCAAATCCATTCAGAGGGGTTGGAGGAAGAAGCCTGTCTACTAGCTCTTTCAGTCAGGAGACCTGTACTGGCTTTAGAGACTGGAGCAGGTCCCTCATAACTATTTGTAGCATTTGAGTCAGGAAGTCCTTTTTAATTCACCTGAATTAAGCATCACAATGTAGCTGGCTCACTTTTTAGATACCCTTAGTCATATCCAGGAATAACACCACATCGGTAGGCAGCATGCTACATTCTATTTCCTGTAGCCCCAGCTGGACTATTTGTATTGTGCAGTCTAATTTATAACTCAGAGAGTGTATCAGGATGTGGTCCTAAGGTACATATCTGGTGAACACTGTTATTACTCTTGGGTAATAGTGTAAAGTACTCTAGTACCCATCTCTTCGAGCTGTTGGGGGAGAAAGTACTTTAAATGCATTTTACCCGGGAAAGCCTCTTGAAACCCCTACGTGATGTTTTTGTCACAGCAGTGGTTCACTGTCCCCTTCTTCCTTATGACTACAGACCTGCAATAAAGCTATCTAATAGCAGAGTAACCAGAATGACTAACCTCCATCAGTCAGTATAGACATCTGAAGCTTGGCTTCCTTTTCAAAATTACATTAGTCTGCTCTCAGTAGTCCGCTATGGGATGAGTGATTTCTAATAATGTTTACATAGAGAGTATTAACATAAGTTGATTCCCATTCACTTTCTGGTTAATACTTGGTGATTCTGCTTGCTACCCCGTGCATGTGACCTGCACTTAGCATAGTTAAAGTTTTACATGTGCAAAATTCATAACTCAGCCTCCTTTTCTAAGTGTGAAGGTCTTTTTACCTCCTTCCAAATGGCTGAGATATCTTTGCCTATTATATCTGGGTTTTAGTTCTTCTGTTGCAAGATTGATCAGCACTACAAATGAGTCCGGTCTTCCAAAAGAGACAATTACATAGGTGATTTTTCACTTGCCATGTTTAAGGCTTCATTTAATTCTTTCAAGTTCTGTGTTACGTCAAAATGCACAGATTGTTGAGATTACAGTATGCATACGTATCAGTCTAATTGTGCTTTACTCACCTAATTTTATGAGTCATGCAACCAGTATGTGGCTGTTAAAAGTGTCTGCAATGCCATGAAGCTATTCAACGGGACCAGCTGCATGTAAAGATGAATGTGAGTGTTCTGTAAGTACTCCTCAGTATTAGTGCCATGCATTTGCATAACCTCTTTTTGCCTTCAACTCTTTCAATAATTCTGGCTTCTAGTGAAGATTTTTATGTACTTCAGCCACATCTTCTGAGTGCAGACTGCTGCTATTCACTGTTTACACCATTGTACTTGATCAAGGATTTGCAGCTAATTTCAATACAAAAAGAGTAAGATTTCCAAAGAGCAGGTCTGTTTACATCTTGTGTCAGGTTACGAAGGAGTGTAAGTGGCAAGGACTCATTAAGGTAGTCCTACTATTATGGTTTCTTTTAACACAAACTTCGAATATCCAAAGCTTACATCTGTGAATCACCCAGCTCTACATTTTTACTCATTAAGAAACTGTAAGGAAGCTTGCAACACATTTATCATGATCAGTTCTCTGAAAATGCCAGCACGATTCCACAGTCACTTGCATGGAAATACTCTGTAATAACACTGAACTCCTGTTGTACAGGGCTGAACACTGGAGCTGAACACTGAACGTGGAGTGATGAATACAAAGTAGCCACATCCTTTTATCCTTTTGTTGGGGAAGATCATTTCAGATCCTTCAAGTCAGGTGACTTCTCACTTTGTGCATTACTCACAGCTCAACTAATGTCTTATTGACTCATAATCCATTGTACAGGTCTGTTTGTAAAACCTGTTGTTAGGTACACAACAGACAACAGTTTTAAGACTGACTCAAAAAAAAATAAAAAGCAAGGAAATTGTAGAACATATTTTCTCTTTTGCAAGTGAACCTTTTAAAGCAGCATCATGGCTACTTCATTACGGAGCAGAGCATAAGACAGACTGATAAGTAACAGGAGGGGATTTTCCTGGCACTGTCAAGACCACAAAGGCTTATTGGGTCTTGGCAGCTCTTCAGTGCTTGGCTTCTCCTAAAGCTCTGTGATGGTGGGGAATGGCACAATGAACCCCGACTGACTTCAGTACATTTTAGGTAAATAACATCCTTCTAAGGCTACTTGCTTCAGCTATAGTTGAAGCCACAGACCTGGTGTCATGAGATGTGTGACAGAAATCTAAGAGGAATGATAAGCAGTCAAGATTCTGTAAGCTAATCCCTTCCTGTTGGTGTGTTTCTTTAAAAAAAAAATAATTATCTTTCTCAAGGAATTTTCCATAAAAAAAAACCAACTGTCAAAATTTCTCACTGAGATAAAAAGTAGTCTGAGGGCTGTAAAGAGTGCCCCTACTCACTGCAGGAACTACCCACATCCAAGGCATGTAGCAGCCAGAAAGGGAAGCAGTGTCTTTCCACATGCTTCCCTCTTTTGAGTCTGGGGCTAAGGGGTGGATAGAACTAGGACAGTGACACTGAGCTTTAAAGCTTGCAATGAATACATCTTCCTGTCTTTCTTCTACTTCTCCCTCAGTCATTTGCCCTGGAGCACTGAGGAATTTGGTTCAATTTTGGTCCTTGAGCAGTTCCTGATGCAGCATGACTGCTTTCCCCTTTTGCAGTCAGTAGACAGTATAGTCTGGCTCTAAGCTGTTTCTGTACACTATCAAGAAAAAAAAAAAACATTCAAGCTGGGTGACCTGCCAAGGTAACCTTATAAATTTCAGTGCCTTTAAAAATTTCATCAACCTTAACCATATGTGCTGAGTGCCCCCAACAGCTGCAGGTTAAGAAGGGCATTCAACATGTAATTACCTCAAAATTGACTTGTTTCTATTTAGTGCCCATGAGTCTATCCTTGCTATGGCTGGCTCCCGTTCAATTGATGATCCAGCATGCTGCATGCTGGTGATGCAGCAGCCACCACTGAGCCCACTGAAGCATAGGAAAAGCTTGGCGGGGTTGGGGGAAGGTAAGTGATACTCTTAAGTCTATATATTACCTTTCACTTTTTTTTTTCCCAGAAGATTTTGCAAAAATCTGCAATATCCATTTTTGTTTTGGTTTATTGTTGGTTTTTGTAATGTTGTTGTTGGTTTTTTTAATGTTATTGTTTTTTTTTCATAGACCTTTCTGCAAAGAAGCCGTTCTGGGCAGACCTGTGTCACATTTGTGAAAGGGAAAACTGAATCAGACCTCAAGTATTTATAGTCTAGCATTGAGTGTTGCTATTGGTATCAGGGCATTTGGTATGTGTATTTAAGTTATGGCTGGTATATCACTTTTGAAAACAGAACTGTTAGTATACGGCAAGCATGCTTGGATCAATAATTCTCTGGAATAGATTGGTTTTTCCTACTAGAAATGTTGAGTGTGGTGATTATGATCCGTCTCGGAGTGGGGAATGGTGGCTGATTTAAATCCCTTAACAAGCTTACAGTTATGATAGTACAAACAGAGCTATACTAGGTTCGATACGTGGGACAGTAAGGAGATTGTACTGTACAACCCAAGGGTAAAGGACCTCAAGTTCCTGTTTGCTTTAAGGCATTTTCACCCTCCCACCAAAGAAAGATGATACCACTGTTATAGGGAGACATCTGTGAAGTTGTTTTGCTGTGGCAAGTCACTTCCACGGTGTAACCTGTGTTACACTGGAAAGAATGAGATTGAGAAAGGGATAGAATCACAGA